>CP139504.1:114713099-115140671 GCA_021014915.2 Artemisia tridentata subsp. tridentata
CCAAAATCTAGACGTGAAACGGCTATCTCGATCTGAGATGATGGAAACCGGCACTCCATGCCGTGAAATTATTTCCTTCAAATATAATCGTGCAAGGGTATTCATGTCGTCGGTTTCTTTTATTGCCAAGAAGTGTGCGGATTTAGTGAGGCGGTCAACTATGACCCAAATGGTATCAAGTCCACCCGATGTCTTGGGTAGCTTTGTGATGAAGTCCATTGTGATCCTTTCCCATTTCCATGTTGGGATTTCCGGTTGTGTCAACATTCTGGACGGCCTTTGGTGTTCGGCCTTTACTCTAGCACACGTCAAACATTTTCCGACATACATGGCGATGTCGGCCTTCATGTTTGGCCACCAATACAACTTCTTGAGATCCTGATACATCTTATCAGATCCCGGATGAATGGAATATTTTGACTTATGGGATTCGTGCATGATAAGATCACGCATTTCCCCGTGAAGTGGAATCCATGCTCTGTCGCCGTAACACAACGTACCGTCTTTTTTTCTCACAAAGCCGTTTTCGATCTCCGGCATCCTATGAATTCTCTCATTCGGTCTGTTTTCTTCCTTCAGGGCTTCGGCCTGAGCTTCTAAAATCTTTGCCGGCAATGGTGAATTAATTGTCATTCCCAATGATCTGACTCTAAGGGGTTTGATTCGTTCCTTTCGGCTTAAGGCATCAGCCACAACATTTGCCTTTCCAGGGTGATAACGAATCTCACAATCATAGTCACTAAGTAATTCTAACCATCGGCGTTGTCGCATGTTTAACTCCTTCTGATCTAAAATGTGTTCAAGACTTTTGTGATTGGTATACACCGTGCACTTGGTGCCATACAAATAATGTCTCCACATCTTAAGAGCGAACACTACTGCTCCTAATTCAAGATCATGAGTCGTGTAGTTCTTTTCGTGGGTTTTGAGTTGTCGAGAGGCGTATGCAATAACTTTGTTTCTTTGCATCAATACGGCGCCTAATCCTTGAATAGATGCGTCGCAATAAACCACGAAGTCTTCGTTTCCTTCTGGTAGTGCTAATATTGGTGCTTCACAGAGTTTCTGCTTCAAGAGTTGAAAAGACGATTCTTGTTTTTCTCCCCATTCAAACTTCTTCTTCTTCTGGGTTAACTCTGTCAAAGATTTTGCGATTTTTGAGAATCCCTCGATAAATCTCCGATAGTACCCGGCAAGTCCTAAGAATTGCCGTATCTCTGTGGGGTTTGTAGGTGACGCCCAATCTTTTACTGCTACGATCTTTGCGGGATCCACGTGAATGCCTTTACTATCAATCACGTGTCCTAGAAATTGCACCTTTTCGATCCAAAAATCACACTTGGAGAATTTAGCGTACAACTCCTCCTTCTTGAGCAGTTCAAGAATGGTCTTCAAGTGTTCAGCGTGCTCTTCTTTGTTGCGTGAGTAGATGAGGATATCATCAATAAATACAATCACGAACTTGTCCAAATATGGCTTGCACACTCGATTCATTAGGTCCATAAACACAGTTGGTGCGTTCGTCAGACCAAATAGCATCACTTGGAACTCGTAGTGCCCGTAACGTGTACGAAAAGCGGTCTTCGGTATATCTCCCTCCTTAACTCTCAGCTGATGGTATCCTGACCTTAAATCAATCTTCGAGTATACACTCGATCCTTGCAGTTGATCAAACAGGTCGTCGATTCTAGGCAATGGGTATCGGTTCTTCACGGTGAGTTTGTTCAATTCGCGATAATCGATGCACATCCGGAAGGATCCATCCTTCTTCTTAACAAACAACACCGGAGCTCCCCATGGTGAAGAACTCGGGCGTATGAATCCTTTATCTGACAATTCTTGTAATTGCTCAGACAATTCCTTCATCTCGGATGGTGCCAACCTATAGGGTGCTCGTGCCACTGGTGCTGCTCCTGGCACTAGTTCGATCTGAAATTCTACTTGTCGAGTTGGCGGAAGACCAGGCAAGTCTTCGGGAAATACTTCGGGAAAATCTTTAACTATCGGCACATCTTCTAGTCGCTTCTCCTCCGACTTCTTCTCGGTTACTTGTGCCAAAAATGCAAGACATCCTCGGTCGATATACTTCATCGTTTTGAAGCACGATATGATACTTAGTCGAGTCTTACTCCGTTCGCCACGGACTATTAAAGTCTCTCCTTCACATGGGATGTGAACAACTTTCTCGTCGCATATGATCCTAGCGTGGTTCTTAGATAGCCAATCCATACCGATAACTACGTCGAAACTACCAAGTTGAATGGGCATGAGGTCTATGTCGAATGGTTGGTTTAGTAAGAGTAAGGTGCAGTTTTGAATTACGGTGTTAGTTTCTACTAGTTTGCCGTCAGCTAGTTCGATTTCGTAGGTGGCGTTCAGTTTAGTCGGGGTAATATCAAGTAAAGACGCAAAAGTAGTAGACACAAAACTTTTGTCGGCTCCAGAATCAAATAAAACTTTAGCAAGATGGTTATTAATGGAAAACGTACCCGTCACAACATCGGGCTCTTGTCCAACATTTCCATCTCCTAGCACATACGCTCTCCCTCGAGCATTGTTGACGGGGTGGGTTACTTGATTTGGACACTGATTCTTGTAGTGTCCCTTCTTTCCACATCCATGGCATACTATGGCCACTGGTTGCAAGTTGGCTCCTGTGGCCTTGCAGTCTTGGGTTTTGTGTCCGGTTTCCTGACATTTTCCACATCTGGCAAAACAGGGTCCATGGTGGTGCAACTTACATCGGTTGCACATGGGAGCGGGTCCAGCATAAACTCCAGTTCTAGTAGGTGTGGCAATGTAAGCTCTTGCAGTTTCCTGCCGGCGGTTCTGTCGGTTGTGATGGTGGTTTCGACTTTGCTGGTAGCTTTGTGTGCTGTTGCGGTTGTGGTTGTGGTGGTGGTGAGAGTTGCTGTTGCTGTGATGGCCTCTACGATCATCAAACTTCCTTTTGTGATCGTTGCCTCCTTGCGTCTGATTACGCTTAATTTACCTCTCAAGCAATTTCTGAGCAGTCTCCATTGCTTCCTCCAGAGTCTGTGGTTTGGATACCGTAACAATCCCTTCAATACTTTTGGGTAACCCTTCAACCTATCTCTCTAATGTTTTCTCGAAATCCGGCACCTTAGTTGGGCACAGTATTGAGAGCTCTTGGAATCTCCTATCATAAGCCCTAAGATCATATCCTTTTACCACCAAGCGGTCAAACTCATCTTCCAATTTCTGAATTTCGGTGCGAGGAAAATACTTCTTTAACATTCTCTGCTTAAACTCAGCCCAAGGAAGTTGGTAAACTCTATCATTACCCATTTTATGAGCAGTGGCGTTCCACCATGACAGTGCGTCATCTACCAAAGTGCCAGTAGCAAAGTTGACCTTGTCGCTTTCTGCACAGCCACTCCTAGTAAAGACAGTCTCTGAGCGCTCAAACCATCGAGCTAACTCTGTCACTCCTTTAGTACCTTTAAAGGTTGGCGGTTTGCAACTCATAAACTCCTTATACATGCACTTGCGAGTCATAACCGGTTCGCTTTCGGCAGTGGGCCTCGTGGCACTGCTAGTAGGAGTTGTGGCTGCAGCTTGAGCTATTAACGCAGCGGTTACACTCTTTGTAATCAATTGGCGGATCTCCTCTGGGGTCATGATTGATCCGGCGACTGCTTCTGTAGTTCTGTTGCGGGTAGCCATGTTCTAACAATGACACAAGAACATATATTTAGGTTTTACGGTCAATATAATCAAGTGAGGTATCATAATTGTCCTCATAATAGTAGCATACAAACATCATCATAAGCAAAATCATCATAATTAATCATCACGACATGTCTGAATACAATCACAACACACATGGAATAATATAGTGACGTATAAGAGAAAATCACAACACATAAATGAAGAAAGCAACCATAACATAGATCAATATTGGTACATAGTAATCATAACCAACAATGAGTTTTAATAATTTGATACATTGTTTCCAAAAGAACAATACAATACAAGATTATTAATGCCACGCAGGGCAAGTTAATATGTCACTACTACAACAATACATGGCTAATCTATGAAGTGTCGGGTGCATCTCCAGGTCCGCGCTGCAAACCTCTAACTATATCAGTCAACTCATCCATCCTAGCATTATCTAAGAAGTGTCTCTGGAATACTTGGTTTATACTTAACTGGGCAGTCAACATAGCCTCTAAGGCAGAAATCCTCTGATTCTGTGTTTCTTCTGTATCCCTGGCCACTCGTAAAGCTCTCTCCACATCTCTTACCCTATCCTGCAATCCCTGGACTGTCCCCTGGGCTACAGTCTGTGCATGCTCAAAGGTATCAACCCTGGAACTCATATCGGAGATCTCTTGTCTTCTGATAGACATCCTCCTGAACAATGCACTGAGGTCTTGGTCGTACGAATCAAAATGACCGGCTGGTAACTCATCGAGATACTCGGAGTGGAGCTCTACTCTCCTAGTCAGCGAGTCCAACCGGGTCTGCATCTGGGTAACCACATTCGTCTCTGTACCCTCCGGTAGTGCCCCTGGGTATGGAGTGTCCGAAGACTCGAACGATGATAAGTGAGGCATGTAGTCCAAGCTCTCCATAGTGGTATCGTGGTCGTCTATACATGGTATATCTCTCCATACCGTGTCATCCTCCGTCTCTGTTTGGGTTCCCCTTGAACTCTGACCAACCTCGAATGTACTGGGCACATCCTCCAACACCTCGTTATTTTGCGGCATGACGGCTCTCTCCGACAATGGTAAGTGGACAAGTGAGTGTGGAAGTAAGGGTACGGATGATACCGAGTCGGGTAAGGTGAGTATGGGTTCTGTGAAGTCGGGGTTTTGGGCATGGGGAAACTGAGACGTTAGTACGTGGGTATCATCTGAGTTTTGTAATATCTGAATGACCAAGGAAGTACGAATAGTACTGGGAAAAGTTTGGGTGGGGTAGGGTGAATAGAAAGACATGGTACTGTAATATCCCAGTAATAATAAGTGTAAGTCATTAATAATATAAACATGCATTAGTCATAATAACATATGAAAGTGATAAAGCTAATTCGTTAGATATGCATAATCTGCCAAGCAAATCTCAATGCGAACATTCGTAGGTGATCATAATAATATTCGTAGGTGATAAAATTTTATTCGTTATGCATAATCTGCCAAGCAAATCTCAATGCAAGTACTTGTAGGTGTTGGCACGGAGGGCATAGGGTGGTAAGTTTTGAAAAATGGTCCTTTTGGAAATCACGGTTATAGTCCAATGTTTTAAAAATCGATTGGTTCTCTATAACCTTGTCTCTGATGCCAATCTGTAACACCCCGTTAATTTTTAAATAGCAGCGGAAGACTTAAACGGGGTATTACCAACTAGATCACAGTCATAAGTATAGATTTTTAATAAAAAGGGAAATTTTATATCATTCAATGAAAACTCAATATTCAGAGATTACATATTTGTTATCAAAAGGGGTAGTAGTTCACAAAAGTGATGATGAGTTTGAAAAGAATGATATAGTTATTTGAAATAAAGGTGGGTCTTTTCTCCATGCCCGTGCCAACTCCGTGCTTGAGATTTCTTTAATTACCTGAGATAAACATGCTTAAAATGTCAACACAAAGGTTGAGTGAATCCATAGTGTTTAATTTGTAATAGTTTGAACACAAGATAAATAATAGTGAAAACAATGATATTGCAGGGGTAATAATCAAATAGATAAATATTGCTCTAAGCCTCATGAAACGCAAACCTTAACGTGTAGGGGTAGTAATAATAAATATCCCAATCATAGTAATGATATGGGTGATAAATGCCCTGGTGTAGGAGTTTTGCCATACTCAAATTCGAATAAAGTGCATTTGTCTATCAATCCGGCTAACACTATGGCTATCTATCCGGCTAGTACAAATGGGATGTCAACTTCCAATAGATCTATTCACATAATTCGCGTTCACTCGCAAGTGATTAATGGTTCATGATAAAGGGACTTTTAAATTGGCGGGGTAATAACTTAGGCAAATATTACTTAGCAATATCAATCAGGAAAGCATACTGAAAAATAATTGTGTTCGGTTTTATAGCATGTATCTCCCCACGGGATTTGAAAACATAGTAAAAAGTGGGACTATGAACTCACCTCAGTAGTGTAGTAAACGGGTAGTGAATCAATTAGTGAAATGAATAGCTCCCAACTTGCGACCTAGAATAATGTGATATATTTAGAATATTATTAACCATTTGGTTTTAATATGGGGAAATGGTGAATGTGAGACTATATGTGAGATCGTGACGTATTCAGGTGACGTGGTCGTTTAGGGTAATCATAATGGTGACTTCAAGATGTTACGTTAAATACTCGTGGGAAATTGTGAAGTTAGAAATGTGAAATAATATAAGTATATTACTTTTGTACATTTGCACAATTATCCTTATGTTTATAAAATTGACGCATTTAACCCTTGAAGATTAAATAATTATAAGTTTTAATCCAAAATATATATTTACACATTAACCCTTGACTTCCTCGTTAATTTCAAAACTGCCCCTTTTAGTAATACTTTATCTTTCGAATTTTTACACAATTGGTCCCTAAACCACGAAACTTTTACAAAATTAGTCCAAGCGTTAAATGTTGCATTTTAAACCATGACTTTCTGAAAATGACAGATTCAGTCCTTTGACTTATACCAAAAACATCATTTATATATTCAATCCTTCTTTTATAAAAAGCTACGAATTATACCCTTTCAAAACACATTCGTTGCAAAACTAGTCCAATACTTACATTTCAAAAACATTATACTTCGCTTATCATTCCTTTACTTCTTTTATCTCATTCGAATACATTTTATAAATCTTAGTTCTCGTTTTAACTCCTCGACATTTCTCAGTTTCGAAAACAAGTTAGAAAATCAATAATTTGGTTTGGGCTTATAAGCCCATCGTGGCCCATTGTAGTTTTTAAAGAAAGGATTTTAGCGAGCGACTGTGTGAAGAAATCATGGTTGTATCGTGTGGTTTTAAGCTTAAATCTCTTGCATGTTTCGCTAATTAGTTTCACCATATAGTGGGGATTCGAATGGTATAAGATTTCATATATGTTACACGTAAAAATAGGACGTTATCGAGGCGTAAGTTGTAGGTGTTTCAAATGTGTTTCCATGCGTGTGTTGTGTTGTTATATGGTTGTGACTTCGTTTTAAATAAATGTTCGAACCGTAAAAAGAAAGGATATGAATAAAAAGAGAGTGGTGAGGACTTACAACACCAAAGATTGGTGGGACGTTCGAATGGTAATGTGCAACGAGACTCGAACAACTAAATCCAAATCCTTCCAATGAAAAACCCGGGATCAAACTATACCCACTTCACCTCCTACTGCAACCCACGAATTGGTAATAACTCGATGTGTTTAAAATACTCGATGTAGTTCCCACAACCTTGTTTTCTCTCCTTGCTTGCTCGAACGAAACCTTAAGTGTGTGAGAGTAGTTATTTTAGTTTGTGTTTTTGTGTGACAAAGTTAGTGTTAGGAATATAAATATTCATATGAAGGTTCGGTCACCCCGAGTATCTATTTAGCATTTATGTAGCTCGTAGGCTTATTATTATTATTAGTATTATTAGTATTATTAGATTAGTCGTATCTATATTTGTGGAGTGGGTCGGGGTTTTCCCCACTGTCAGCTCACTCCACAGCCCACTAGGGGCACAAATATTAGTAAGTATATAAACCCCATCCCACACATGGGAAAGGTGGAACTCTTGTCACAATTTCACCTACTAATCTAATCTTCCATATTTTCTCTCAAGGTTCCCTCTCTCTCTCTCTAACTTCTCTCTAAAACTCCACCGTGGATCTCATCTTCCATGAACCAAGACCACCCGAATAGATCCAAACAATCAATATGTTTATATCCTACAATTGGTATCAAGAGCCATGGTTAGGTTCGATTGATTGTGCTTGGATTCGTGATGTCTAAGTTTCTTGTCTTTGTTTCTGTTGGTACGTTTCTTTTTTTTGTTGGTTTTGGTTCGAAATATCATTCTCAGATATATGAGTTTACATGTTCGTTTGTGGAGCTCAACATGTGTGCTTTGGGCTTTATAATTTACATGTTCATTCTTGGGCTTTAAAGATTTGGCTGTTGAATATATCATTCTTGGTTGTTAGTTCTGTTTGTTTGGCTCGAATTCACAAGACAAGAAGTAGCTATATTATTTCTTATTCTTGTTGTGTGAGGATTTCTATCAAGTTTCTTGCTACCTGTTCGTATATCAAGTTTGTTAACAAGTCCAGTTGGCTGGTATTTTTGTGGATTCATATTCTTTGGTCAACACTTGAGTTTTACACTTATATAAATTTTTGGACTGATTCGAACATGTGTTCTAAGTAGCGATTTGTGTAGCTTCTTGGTGGCGTTTTGTCCAAACTGAGTTTGCAGTTTGGTTTTTAACTAAAACCGGGAAAGAAGACGAAACTGGGAAAGTGACAGTTGTACTATCATGATAGTGACAGACTGGCGTTTTGTGGTACTAAGCGATTTGTCTATGTGGCGATTTGTCTGTGGCGATTTGTCTGTGGCGATTTGTCTCTGGTGGTTTGTCTGTGGCGATTTGTTTGTAGCGACTTGTCTGGTTTGGTAAAAGGTGGAGTTTTGTGTGGGCTTACGTTTTGATAAGATTTCTGTGAGCTAGCGATTTGTCCACTAAAAGAAACAAAATAGAGATGAAGCAGTGACTAAGACCAAGACCACAAACCATACACCAAACAGACTCATGGACCTCAGTGTTATAACATCATCAGTCCAACAATCAAACGAAAAAATTTAAAGCCCATTCTAGCAGTGAAGCCCCAACCAACAACAATGAACTTTAGCATATCCAAACCATCCTCTGTCCATACTAATCTAACCCACGCTACATCTTACCCAACAAAAATCAATACAAAAGAATATGTAAATCTCACATATGTTACTAAACACAGTCGTATACTACAGATCTTGAAAGATCTTATGTGCTAGAACAACTCATCATAGATCATAAAAACTAAAACGAATAATAATTTATTCATGATCTCAGTTCTCTTTCGTGTGGTACTAGTACTCCACAGACCTTTATAGATCATAAAGCACGAAAGACAAACTCATCATCGATCAAGCTTTTGAAGCTTAGCTTCTTGTTTATATCCGAATGTAAAAGAAGGATTAATAACAATTATGTTATAATCTGACTTTGATTCGTTCTTTAAAAACAAAAAGCAACCACAAATTATCACTTACCCGTGACCATAGTTACGATCTTGATGCCGAAGAAGATTAATTAAAAGGATGTTCGTATTGTGCTCAAGTGGCTGTGAGATGTGAATTAAAATCAAGAATGACAGAAGCACATGAGTTTTGGGTCGTGGGTTAATATCAATAACAGTATATGATGATTATTGTGATGGTATGTGGTGATTCGTGTGTTTAAAGAATGAATAGGATAATGGAGAGATAAGGTAGGATGAGATAGTGTGGCTGTGTGAAATAATGAAAATGATGGGGGCGCATATGTTAAGGTGATTAGGGTTAGAAGTGTGAGATTAGAGTGTATCTTACGCACTAAAAGTAGGGTGGTTAGGTTTTTTGTTTTGTGGGCTTGAACAAGGTTGAGCATGGGCCGAGTTTAAGCAATATGACGTTGGGCTGCATTTTGTTTCCTCGAGATTGAATTCACTACAAAGAAACATAGGAGTAGTGTTTGTTTACTCGAGATTATCAATTTTGTTTCGTGCTTTGAACATAGAATGAGGTGCATTTTGTTTCTGATGAAGCGAAAAGTGTACCGCTTTTAAGGGGTCATTTAAGCCCGAAATCGTATTTATTTGATCAAATATTGCCCTAAATCGTTCCTTTTGTCATTTTAGGTACTTTTGAGGAGAAATCTGGAAAAGGAGGCATTTTGGACGTTTTTGGAGCATTAAAGTGAAGAAAACGGCAAAGTCTCAAAAATCGGCTAAAAGTTACTCTTGACGGCGTCAGACTTTACTCTGGACGGCGTCATGCTTTGGCAAGAAAAGTTGGACGTGAAATTTACTCATGACGGGCCAGTGAAAATAGCATGTGAATTCTGACGGCGTCACGCTTTAACTTGATCAAGGGCGTCACGGCTTAAATCATAAGGGGACGGCGTCACGTTCATGGTTAGACGGCGTCAAGCCTTGATAAGCCAGAATGGATTTTTGAAGAGCTAAAGAGGGACGGCGTCAAGAAGGTCATCCGGGAACCCTAAAAGCGGCGAGGTGACGGCGTCACACTCCATAAGGTGACGCCGTCAGATCCAAAAATCTATATATAGTTTTCTAATTTTTTGTCATTAAGGAGAGCTTAGTGTGTGGAATTTTGGGAGAAAACCCTAAGACGATTTTAGCATCTTTTTCAGGGCTTTTTGCCTTGAGATCTTCCATGTTTCATTGAAAGATAAGTTATCAATTAATCATTCAATATGTCTATGTGTTGTTTGATTCTATCTTATTCTTGTCTTTTGTTTAACATGTTAGGCTAAATTTATCTTGTGTTTGCTTAGATCTAATGAAACCTAGCTATTGATTATTGGTTGTTAATGTGTTATTAGTTGTATTGGATGATTGTTTATCTATGTTAGGCTTAAGAAAACTGGCTAACTTCCTATTCGGTAACTTGCTTGAACGTCTTAAGAAACATGAACCAAATGCGTACTAAAGGTTTTTATGGTTGTATTTAATGCACAAGCGAATTCTAGTGATCCCATGTTAGGAGCTTCCTAGCCGGCTCGACATAGGAGTGAAGTAGGAGCTTGTAGAGTTGGGGAAGTAAGTACGCCACCCCACGAATGGTATTAAGGAATACACCCGTCATCCACGCAACTAATACACACTAATTAACCGGTAAAAGATAGTTAGGGAGTAAGGAAATCTAAGTAAACACATTTCTCTACACATAAGTTTCTCACCACATTTTATTTTCAGTTATTTATTTTATTTGCATTCGTAGTAAATTGGGTTAGTTGACTAGCAACTAATTCCGCCCACTCTATCAAAACCGAGATTTTACTTGCTTTCATAAAAATATAAAAACATAAAAAGAATCTTCCTCAACCCTTAGACCTAATTAGAGTAGCCTTTCATACCTAACGAACACTATTCCCTGTGGAGAACGATCAATCCCCCGTACTTACCACTACACTATACTACATCGGTCAGGTACACTGCCTGGTGGGGTTGTAAGCCTCTTGAGATCCCTCGAGAGGTAAAACCTGTTGTAAGGTTACAAAACCACGCAATCAGTTTCATGCTTTGTTTATTCGAGATTGTGAATTGATTTGGGTAAATGAATGTCTACGGGATTACTGTGTTGTGGATTTGGCAGCATTGTCCTATTGGTGCCTACGATTTGAGTGAGCCTGCATTTTGATCTTTGCGATTTGAGTTACAGTTGACAAATTGCAATTTGAATAATTGTGATTTGTCAAGTTGCGTTTTTACTTATTGCGACTTGACGGATTACGATTTGACCAGTTGCGATATGACGTTGCGAGTTGACACTTGCGATTTGACTAATTGTGATTTGGTTGATTGCAATCTGACTTGTTGCAATTTGACAATCTGTGACTTGACTTGTTGCGATTTGATCAAGTAGTGATTTGACTTCTGTAACTTGAATTTCGAAGATTAATATTGCACTTCACTCTAGGCTATTCTTGTTGATTTCACGGTTTCTCTTGTAGATTTTAGAAAATCCCGCGAAAGATTCGATTTCTCGGTTTAAATCTCAAGAGTAGTAAAATCCCGTTAAATCAATTTTGGACAAGTAGGCGGGACATGGATTTTGACATAATAAAACTTACGGGGTTTGACGATTTCTTTGGGATAAGTTTGTGCTACGAGATCGGTAGGAATTGGGAAATTATGGTAGCTTGGTTAGTCTGTTAATTCACGGGTTGGTGTACTTCGTGTCTCAAACATCTCGGGGTTGGATGGATGCACGATGTTTGATGACCCTTGCTCGAGCGTATTTATGGTGATTAGACTTGGAAGTTCAAGAAGTTGATATATACAATAAAGGTTGGAAGGTTGGGTATATATCACTACCTATATTTAAAGGAGTTACATTGTTGTGCTCAATATAAGTTCTAAACCACAATTTAGTGCAAGTATAAGTCGCGGACTTGTTCTTTATCAAGCTTCATCAAGTGATTGTTGTTTCTCAAACTTCTAATGGGATTGTAGTACAAGATCTTCTCAAGAGGTGGTCAAACTTAAAGACAGGAGGTGATCTGTTCAGAGACGTGTTTTAACCTTTTACTCACTCTTAAGTTAAACACATTTCATCAAGCGGTGTTGGCATATTACGAGCTTCAGTGACTTTGTTAATCTACTAAACCGTTGATGAGGAGACAAGCAAGGGGTTACTACAAGAGAGTCTTAATCACCATCTTCTTTGCAGTAATTTTATTTGTCTCTTTCCATGTATTGTGCCTGACATATTCACAAACATCACGGACTCTCAGCTTTGGCAAAAAGGTCATTTCATGCCCTTTTTGAGGGGGAGAATTAGCGCGTGTTTCCTAGCAGTTCCGTCTCCAGCGATGTGAATTTTAGCGGTTCCGGTTACAGCGGGTCAGATCGTATCGGTTCAGTCTCCAGCGGTTTGAATCTTAGCAGTTCCGGTTACAGCGAGTCAGATCGTAGCGATTCAGGATTCAGTGGTTCAGTCTCCAGCAGTTTGAATATTAGCGGTTCCAGTTTCAGTGGTTTAGCTCTTAGATTTTAGCAGTTTGATACTTACTGTTGTGCAGTTTGTTCTTGAATTTATTTCTCGGTTAAATCTCAAGAACTATAAAATCCTGTACACAGTACGACAACTATTCCATGCACTGCACCTGATAACATCCAAGTAGCTGGGTCAGACAGCTTTGTTTGATAGGACTGACTATGAGTCATGGGCACTGCTAAGAATTAGCGCATGTTTCTTCTTCCTTTGACTATTCAACCGCACAAGATGATCACGAAGTTGATTTGGTATTCCTTATTTGAGATTGAAGATGGATTTCACGAAAGAGTCTACCTATTTTATCTTGAAATCAGGGATGGTTGGATGCATGATTTCAATGATAACTTCCTCGTGCTTAAGATGTAAGTTGAAGACTTGGGTTATCTAGTTACCAGCAGTCGGGGTAACTATCACTTAAGAGTTATTGGAGTACTCAGTGTCACACGTCAATGACGATGTCGATAATCGCAAGAGGTGTTAATGTCTCATACTTTGGTTGGGTATTGAGCACTTAGAGATTTGCTTGGAGCGTCAATTCTCTACACCGTTCTTCCAGCATTAGTGCAAGCTTAAGTAACAAATTTGGGGACTTCTACTTCAGTTTTCATTATTGGTATATCGGGCTTCCTTCATCAAGTGGTCACTAATCTGTGTACAAGGTTGGTTAGTTGGCCAAAGGTCTTAAAAGTTGTGATGTGATCTGTAATTCTCACGAGATATTCTTAACCCAAACTGATGTTCACCAAAATCAAATCAGTCATGCCACATTCAATCTGTTACTGCCTCACGGTTTCTTCTTGGTCTTGTAAAATCCCGCGAAAGAACTTATTTCTCGGTTTAAATCATAGATTTGTAAAATCCCGTGATGATGGACTATGCGCTCTTAACCATGATCGGGTTAAAACCATTATCAAAGTTCAGTCGATATGTCATAAATGGCTAGATCGGGGCATTTAATCGACAAGATGTGACTACGGCGTTAATTCATTATTATTTATTTGAGGCTGAAGTGAAATTTCATGGGTGCGTGTACTTAGTATCTGAAGATATCGGGGAGGTTGGATGAAGATTCTTCGAGATCCTTGTTCGAGCTTTCAACATTTACAATGACGAGGACTTGGATATCTAGTTATTTTTTCTTTCTCCCTATTACAAAATAACTATCACTTTAAGGAGTCACGTTGTAGTGCTCAGTGTCACACGAAGTTGTGGATATCCAAGAGGTGATGTACGTCTTATACTTGATGGTTGGTTGGTTGAAGAGTATAGAGTACTTAGGGATTCGATGTTGCACGAAGTCTCTACACCGTTCTTTGTCTCGCATTAGTACAAGTTTAAGTCACAAGTTCGAGTTATGTTACTTCAGTCTCAAGTTCATCATATTGGGTCTTTCTCCATCAGTGGTCACGACATCAAGCCGATAAAATGATAATGGGGTTGGTAACGAGTTAAATGAGAGAAGTAGTAAAGAGAGAAAAATGACGTCTGTACACATCAGTGCAGGCCTCGCTCTTCAACATTATGACGTCTGTACACATCAGTGCAGGCCTCGCTCTTCAACATTATGACGTCTGTACACATCAGTGCAGGCCTCGTTCTTCATTGATAATGACGTCTGAATACATCAGTTCAGGCCTCGTTCTTCAAAGAAAAGAAAAGTGTACGCTTGAGTGCACTTTATCTTCAAAAGAAGAGGAATCTTCTTATTTATGGCCATTCTCATCAACAAGTTTCATGCTCTTTCCGTGCTTATTCAGTCTTCAAGTGGATCGGCGCATATTGGAGTATATTTTTATTCACGTATTCAACCAAAAATTGCAGTTGACAGGCATATGCAATTTTTTTTTGGGGGAGGGGGGGGAAAGGGTGAATAAAAAACATGTCAGTCTTCAAGAACCGTCAAGTGGAGCTACTTACCGTTGATGGTATTCATATTCACTAGTTCAATCATCAAAAATTGCAGTTGGCAGGCATATGCAATTTTTGAGGGGGGGGGGGGGGGGGGGGGGGAAAGGGTGAATATTAATCTACATGTTAGTTGATGATTGAGAAATGGTCATAAGACTCCTGAATACGTCAGTTCAGGAGTCGTGCAAACCATGTTTCTCCAACACTACTTCTTCCGTCTATCAAGGTGTTGAAGAACATGGTCATGGAATGCTAATCTACATATTCTCACGGGCTGGTTCAATCAGCAACAAAGGGTTTCTAGTCAATGCTTCATGTATATGTCATTAGGCTACATGTACACATCATGATGATGATTCCGATTAATCGTAACCATCATGGGGGAGAGAAATGTGTACACCAAGGACGCACAACAGGTTCACGTGATCGGGCTTTATACTGCTTCCGAGTTGAAGTTATTCCGGTGTTGATAACCGCAGAGATGATCAGTGGTTCAACTTGTTACCTTGGTATTATCGTTTCGCTTTTACGTCATGGGCTGATTAATCATAACCATCAGGGGAAAGAGAATGTGTACATCAAGGACGCACAACAGGTTCACGTGATCAAGGCTTAATATCCAAGAGGATACATACTATAGATGATCAGTGGTTCAACTTGTTACTTTGGTGTTATACTAAAGACTGAATAAGGTCGAGTCGTCAGTCTATTCTTCATTCTCTGCTGTGTGTTATCGTCTCATGTGTACGCTGCGGGTTGATGGGTTACATGTAAGATTACTGGAAGGCATTTGGTGAGATGAAGATGATTGGTATTCTGTTCCTCCACATTGGGCAATCTTGAAGAAGGTCGAGTCTACAGTCTTCTCTACATTCAAAAATGTTGAGTTCTTTTCTTACAACTTGATATTTAACTTAATCCCATGACAGTTCTTGTTTGATGAGTTGTGGAGTTAAGTTAGGTTCAAGTTGTTCTGTAGTTTAAGGTTAGGTCCAACTTGATTTTAACATAATCTCATGACAGTTCTTGTTTGATGAGTTGTGAGGTTAAGCTGAAATCAAGTTGTTACTGGGCTTAAATTTGTGGTTTAGCTTAACCTCATGACAGTTCTTGTTTGATGAGTTGTGGGGTTAAGCTAGATTTCAGTTGAGGCTCAACTTAAACTTACGAAAAGAGGCCTAAGGTTTTTGACGGCTTTACTCAAGGACGGGAGTGTTAGAAGACTAAAGACGGCATGCATTTGGTTACCAAAAGACTTCTTCTTATTATGGGTGTTCATCCAAAGTCTTCTTCTTCTTCCTATTATGGGTGTTCATCAGGAAAGGTTGTCAGATTGGGGGAGAGCACTAATTAGGGGAGAGTGAAAAGCCAGAATCAATCCCTGATTAAAAGTGCTCACATTGCTCTTCAGCAAGTCAAGTGATGAATGCGGAGAAGATTCAGAATGCTGAGGAGTAATGGTTTCTGGTTCGTATCCTTGTATATATATACTTGTTCATATCTTATACCAAATTGTAAATAGAGAAACGTAAAACCAGAAAAACCATAAAAATTGAAAAATAGAAAATACCAAAAATAGTTTCACCTAGGCATGTCTTCTGTTTATCGATAACATTTACGGACTTAGAAATGTCATTCAATAATGGCACGGGTCTTTAAATGAAGCTCGAGCAGAAGTTAAAATGGATTGTTAAAACATGTCTAAATGGCTTGCTATTACTTTAGATAGCAACCCGCGCTTCAAATTGGGGAAAGCACGTCGCCAAAAAGACGGTTGTTCCTCCAACTGGGTGATGTTCACCTGGGCATGGATTACTTTATATCCATGTTTTTCTTGATTTGATGTACGTTTCAGTGCATCATTTCTTGAAAAAGAAGAGAAGTCTTCTTTGCATACAAATAGTTTTCATTCTATGATTCTTCTGAAAATTATTTGTGAGACACTTGGTGAATATGTGTTGTATGAAATTTGTTTAAACTAGGATTATGCATAAAATTTG
The DNA here is from genome assembly GCA_021014915.2 of Artemisia tridentata subsp. tridentata. Lineage (NCBI taxonomy): Eukaryota > Viridiplantae > Streptophyta > Magnoliopsida > Asterales > Asteraceae > Artemisia > Artemisia tridentata. The sequence continues at coordinate 114,729,805 of CP139504.1, forward strand.
TCACTCAATCAACGACTACAAATCTTTAACTAGAATACGGGTCATTGATTGAGGGGAGAGTGAATTCAAATTTTATATCATCAAATGGGTTTCTTGATTAATTCATAACTCTTTGAAAAGGTTTTGTAGTTAATGGGGTAGTAGTTGAAGAGGAAATTGCTAAACTTTATATCAAATGGCCAAATGTGTTAGTTGCTAGAAAGTTTAGGACATTATGTGCAATTTGCTTATAGTTTCCTAGCTTTATATATCTAGAAGGTTCATTTGTATTTCTTTGCACTACTAGAAAAAGGGCTATCCTTGACTCCAAATGCGAGTCAAGAAGAGGTCTTATGACGCGCAAATGCGAGTCAAGGATGGACCAGTCATAAAGCTTCATGACTCGCATTTGTGCGTCATCCCTCTATGACGCGCACTTATGACTCACGTTTTATGACTCCTTTTTGCGTGTCATAACCTATTTTTTTTTTTAAATTAATTTTTTTCAGTTCCTAATTTTCTATTAAATGACAATTAAAAACCTGATAATACAAAATTAAAAACACAAATATCAAAATAACGCATTTCATATATATATATATATATATATATATATATATATATATATATATATATATATATATATCAAAACAATGAGGTTAATTCAAGTATGACAACATAAGAAGTGGTTAAACACTTGAACCACAACTAAAACAAAAAAAGGCTGGCCTGAACTCAAAATTCTGCGTACTTCATACATTTGCAACTCTGTACACATATCAGAAAGACTAAACTCTATGAGCTTGGACCGACTGCTAGAGTGCAAATAGTGATCGACTCTGTCATTTTCCTTCTTTAAGCAGTCCTCTGTCAATCTGCTCGCCTTCACATTCTTGATTAATCTGTATCAAGAGCACTGCACTGTTAATTGCAACTTCACGCAACAGACAAAAAATGGTGCAAGCAAATTAATAAAACTTAGGGCAATCACTGCATCTTTGGCTCTACCCTTAGTTTCCGCATAAACCTGTGTATGAAAAGTAAAGGGTTTCATGAGTAACGAAAAAATAACACCTGTAATGAATTGTTTGCTCAAACTAATACTTACCGAGTCGCGAAAACAAGTGAGACCAACTTCATGCAGGCCAGGCAATGACCTACGAGTAATAAAATAACGATCAAGGTAGTGGAAAAACCGTGAAAGCCACCTGACCATCACTTTATGATTCGACCAACGCTTCACAAGCTCCCGCAACATAAACTCATCATGCTTCTCTCGCAATGATGGCAATACCTATAAAACGCCATCAAATGCAGCTATTAGAATCACTAACAAAGATATGTAAGCCATGAGTTACGCTGCATATTAAACCCAATACAGTATTTGACACCACCATATGGATAGTATGCTTAATTATTACACTATTAGTGCCTTTAGATGATGTCAGTTCCCTTCACAATAATGACTTATTAGTCACCATAATGACTTCAAAAAAAAACCAACATATAAAACATTCAATTGGATTATTAACAAACAAACAGCAATGGGAAATAGCATACCTGAGCTGTGCTGTCTGATAAAGGTGTAAGCTTAGTCTCGTCACCCTGTAGCATTTAATACAAATACATTTCAGGCATGGTTAACTTCTTGAAATTACTAAAATTCATCTTACAAGTTTCTATATAATCAAAGAAACAGATTACAACGGGTAAAATGAGAACTAGTGAAAATATACCTTTGGCTGCACCGAAGCACTCTCATCATTGTGCTCAACAATATCTGTAGTCCCTTCACATATAGAAGTCAACACTTTGCTGTAGTTATCCAAAGAACCACCTAAAGAGGTCACTAATCTTTCCAATTGAGGCCTAAGCTTGTCTGCAGACTTCTTGAGTACCTCTTCTCCCAATTTCCGAGCAACTGGTAAAACACCCTACGTACAAATAAAAAAACTAATCAATAACAAAAAATGAAATTGTGAACATGATTAAGTTACAAACTACAAACACGTTAGCCAATACCTCATTGTTGTTATTTATGCTAGCAAGTAGCGGCTTGATCATATCAACTGAAATTTCTTCACTTTCTTCCAAAACAAGAGCCATTATATTCACCATTGGTGAATAAATGTTTTTCAGATGATAGTCCCTGAATAACAAAGGAAGCATAATTGCTCAAATTTGCCCATTCTTCTCGAATACCATATATCTCGGCATCCTAGCAACTGGTAAATAAGCTCAACAAACACACCCTGATTTTTGTTGTTATAACCACAATCAACCAATCCGAATACATGTCCAACCTTATCACAATAACAACAAGGAATAAAAACAAGCCAAACACCCCTTTCGGTTTGGCTGTCACGAACCGAGAACCCAAGCCAACAAACCCCTTAGGTTGTTTTTGGTTTACCGAGAACAAATAAACATCCCTTCGGGCCGTTTTTTAGCTGAGTCTAAACAAATAAATACCCCCTATTTTATTCTCTAATTCGAATCTAAACAAACCAACACCACACGACTTGATTAACAAAAACGGTTTTAATAAATCATTAATCCACGAAAACACATAAAACAATTATGTAATCGGTTTATACAAAAGAAAGTGACAAAGATAAATTAAAAGTGTCATCATACCAAGGACACGAGAGAGATGATGTAGATGGTGGCGCGGCTCGATGGTAGTTCTCGAACCAAACGAGAGCCAAAGATCATGATTTAAAACCCCAAATGACACCACAACCTTGGATCTTCAACAAAAATGGATGATGGTGGCAGCTCGTTTCCGAGTCAACTCTCGCATACATAGCATATTTCCTACCTTCTTTCTTCGATCTACACGAGTGGTGATGATACAAGGTGATGAGCAAGGTTTTTAGTGGCGCGTTGTGGTGCTAAAGTGACGGTGAGGTGGTGTTTGAGCGCGTGAGTCACGTCAAATGGAAGGGGAGATGGTGGTGAGTGTTTTGGTGGTGGTGGTGTGCTTGTTCGGGTGGCGGTGATGGTGTCTTGGGTGGTGGTAGTTGGCGGCGCAGAGAAGAGAGAAAGAGAGTATGTGAGTTTTTAGGGTTAAGTGATAATGAAGAAGATTTTTATTAGTTGTAGGGACTTGAGAGCGGGAGGAAGTGTTTTGGCAAAAAAAAAACAATCAGATGATAAAAAAAAACATAGATGACCCCTATTTATGACGCTTCTAAAAACGAGTCATCCCCAATAGAAAATTTACTTGTTATGACTCTTATTTTATGACTTTGCTCTTTGCGCGTCATCTTTTAGCGTGGGTCATAAAAAGCGAGTCAAGGATAGCCCTTTTTCTAGTAGTGTTGGAATCCTCGTTTAATCCCCTAGATACATTAAAACTCAAAATCTGAAAGAAGTTAGAAAACCCGATGTGTTTGATGTGCTTGAATACTCCTATGACATTTGTATGATCTGAATGAATGAGTTTCAAATGTTGTTTGACTTTTGTTAAGTCAATTGCTGCTTAATTGTTGTTGATATTGTGCATATGTTCTCAGGATTCGCTTAGGTATATAGCTAACATGTTTGAATCATGTTCCTAAGATCCTGAATTGAATATTGAAATCTGTGTGAATTGCCATGTTCATGATTGCTAATTGCTATTCATGATAGATAGTGGTTTGTCGTAGTCCCTGATTGTGGTTTGATTATAAGATGAACTTGGCATTATAATGTGGCAAGCTGCTGAAGGGTAGCTATTAAGGAATAGTGTATCTGTATGTATGTATATCTGTGTTGATATTCTTATGCAGATTCCATAGCCAAAATGAATGTGCCAGTTCCCGCTCTAACCATTTGATCAGACGGTCAAACTCTATTAATTGGCTCAGAATTCACCACAACAACAACGTCGGCAACAACAACAACACTTTCACCACCACTACCGCCATTCATCTATTTTGGTCTCGCCAAGTGGGGATCAACTACATTTGCGAAAGATTTGTTGGTGGATGGATGATTGATGTTGACCACTGACTCACTCAGAAAAGCGGGTGATTACATCGTCTGCGCAAAAAGGTCAAAATCATATGTGTCATAATAATCAATTGTGCAAAACAAGCAGTGAATCTCCCTCTTAGATTAAGGGGGAGCATAGTATGTTTCATTATCAGAAAACATTAAATCGGACACATTTTCTCCCACATTATCTAACTTATTTAAATCAATTGGGATCACAAATCTCAACTGGTTTGAAATTTTTGATCGGGGGAGAGAATGTGATTTAAATATGAAATCTGATAAAATGTGATGTTTGGATGTAAATGTAAGCTCTCCCATATGTGCTAAAATCTTTCGTATATCGATGCACATATTGAGGGGGAGCGAATTGACTAAAAGGATTTGGCATGAATCTTATGTGAGCAAGGCTCAGACTTCACCAATGAATTGACGATAGCTAAAGTCAGTAGTCGAAAGGACATGTCCTGGACGGGTAATAATTTCAAGCCAGTTTATCTGGTGATGTAAGCGTGTCTCGCAAAGGACGTGTCTGAGTAGAATGTACCGATTTCGAGCGATTTTCCTTGAATGTGATCTGGACGGGAAATAATTTCAAGCTAGTTCACTAGTGATGTAAGCGTGTCTCGCGATGATCATGTTCTTGGAAAACCAATCAATTCAAAAGTGCGAGCTTCACCTGACATGTGCAAATTTATAAAACAATTATTCGAGCACATGTTGAGGGGGAGCATTTGAAAAATATAAAACTCTCAAGTGTTTGCAAAAATGTGTTTCAGAATCATGAACACTTTGAGAGATTTTTCAAAGATTTGGTTTATGGCAATCGTGGAAGTACACCAAAGACCGACCATTTTAATGAATGTATGGAGTTATAAGGATGGTTAGGTTAGGCTCAAGTTCCCACGATCCCGCCAGAGCCGGAGGGATCTACCCAAGGACAATCCACTAGTTAGTGTAGAAGTCCTTAGGTATGATTAAAAAAGGAGAAAAGTGGATAAGGGAAAAGTGCCGACTGAGATGGAGCTAGTACTGGAACAAACCCAACAAGGTTCTAGTAATGAAGTCTCGGTAAGCACTGAAGGGGTTGAAGAATGAAAAAGAATTGTAAAGATAAAGGGTGAAAAGAAAGAAGCCCTCCTTACAACTTAGGCAGAAACCGGGTCAATACATATGCTGTCAGAATCACTTAGTTGATTGCTGGCATTGAAGACAAAGTATCATGGACCCAGTGATACACTGCACAACCCTCCCTAGCCACTCAAGGTCCCTCAAAGGACTCTTGTTTCAATTGTCACGGAGTTCAATACATTTCTATCGTCTCTCTCACTCCGAGTTAGATGATATTGAAAAGGTGGCAGTCCTCTCCAGCCTCCGCTCACTAAATCAAAACGCACAATTGAGTCTAGAGCCACGAGATGCATAATAAGATCTCATAGGGACACGAATTATTTCTACACTGGGTGTTCAACATTAAGGACACCAGTTGTAAACTTAAGAGTCCTACGCAGATCTTAGCAATCTGCCAGAACATTTATGAGGGAATTTACAAATGTAATTCTCAATGATTGAATGGAAATTCCTGCCAGGGTCAACATCAAGCAGCCCTGAAAGTAGGTCACTTTGGTAATTCTTTATGGATTACGCTTAGTGGTCACGGCGGTTTCTAACGGTCTACAGTCGTGGAGTGATCTCCAGCGACTCACCTAATCGTTGATGTGCTACGGTTCGATCTTAAAAAGCCCTCTGTGGGTTTTCGATTGGGAACGGTCTTGGTAAGGATTAGAGAGAGTTTTCACACTATGCTGTTAACAATCTCGAAGTCCGAACCTGTAAGTACCGGTCGATTTGTTGCTAACTGTCGTATGCAGGAACTTCTGGCGATTGTAGCTGTGGAATGCTGTAGCTGGTTGCAGAAAAGATGCCAATCCTCTACCACATGTTCACACTACATCATCATCTTAAACAAAGAAGTCATGATCAATCTAAAAAGACCTTCAACACTGCTTCCGCAACTCTGAAGCTAAAGATCATGATCCAGAAAAGTGTGAGCATGTCGACACAACATACACAATCCATTACCACATGTTCACTCTACTCCATCATCATATTCAAAGAAGTCATGACAACCTAAAAGACCTTCAACACAGCTTCTGCAAACTCTGATGCTGAAAGTCATGACCCTGACTAGAGTGAGCATGTCGGCTCAAAGAATAACACATCACGTGGTGACATACTGCTGAAAGATGACTTGAAGACAAACGTTGGATGATGAACTCAAAGAATTCTCAAAGATCATCCAAGACAACCGATCAGTCATCAAAAGATTACTGCTGAATGCACAAAGTTTCATGACGTTGAAGAATCGAAGACTACGAGCTATGAAGTCAAGATCAAAAGATCAAATGCTAGAATTCGAAATATTATTTCCGGGGTGACCTCCCTTAGGGGGAGATTGTTAGGAATATAAATATTCATATGAAGGTTCGGTCACCCCGAGTATCTATTTAGCATTTATGTAGCTCGTAGGCTTATTATTATTATTAGTATTATTAGATTAGTCGTATCTATATTTGTGGAGTGGGTCGGGGCTTTCCCCACTGTCAGCTCACTCCACAGCCCACTAGGGGCACAAATATTAGTAAGTATATAAACCCCTTCCCACACATGGGAAGGGTGGAACTCTTGTCACAATTTCACCTACTAATCTAATCTTCCATATTTTCTCTCAAGGTTCCCTCTCTCTCTCTAACTTCTCTCTAAAACTCCACCATGGATCTCATCTTCCATGAACCAAGACCACCCGAATAGATCCACACAATCAATATGTTTATATCCTACAGTTAGTAATGGGTTGTGTTACTTATAAGCCATTCGACCTCTACATGGGTAGGGGTTGACATTGTATAAATTGTACCCAAGCTAGGTTGTCACATCTCTTGGTGGCTTCAAGATGGTATACGATCAAACCATGGGGTGGGACGCCGGTTTTGTAGCTTGACAAGAGAGGAGGACACACACAAGATACTAGTTGGTTCATGTGCATGGGGAAGATGCAAGAAAGTTTTGTTAAGTTTCATTGTAGTTGACCATCTAATGGGTAGTGTGTTTAACCAATGGTTAGTGAAGTTAGGAAGGGGACACAAGTACATATGATAGGATTAGCATATTAGTTAACTAGTTGTAAGAGTTCTTTGGGGGTCTTGTTCGGTTTGGTTCCAACGAGGGACAAGAAAAGAAAGTGAGATATTGTAAGTTGGGTTTGGGTGTTCGGTTCACAGGAGGCAAAAAGAAAAGAGTAGCAACTTAAAAACAATCCTTGGTTGGGCTCATGATCTTTGGTCCAAAAGAAAAGAAAGAAAAATACATGGTGTGTGGGCTTGTGGTATTGATCCGGCCCAAGGAGAAGAAGAGAGGGGTAGTGGGCTGGGGTGGTAGTCGGCCCAAGTAATAAGAAAGAACAAAAATATATTAAGTGTGATTAGTTAATAGGTGTAATGTGTAATATACTTGGTGAAATTATTAACGACTTTCGTGTATTCGTCCATTAACATAAACGGTGTAATAATTTGTAATATTCGTGTAACTTTCATGGTCGGTACGCAAGTGAGCTATTCAGGGGAATTCGAGTTTGTTGGGGGTAACTTGGTGATCGTTGTCATATATATATATATATATATATATATATAATATATATATATATATATATATATATATATATATATATATATATATATATATATATATATATATCTTATATATATAAAAAAAATATAAAAAAATATAACCCGTACAAAAGGTTATTAGATAATAATGGGAAAATTAATTGGTGATTAGTATTATTAATGACATGGGATTTTTACGAGGTATTACAACGAGTACCGGAGGAACGAACTCGTCTAGCCAATTCGGGGAGGCTATGACATTTGAGTATCGTTTGAAATGGGAAACCGCCCAAGCGGCGTATCGGGCGGCCCAAGTAAAAGATAAAACGATAACAAGATTGGAGGAGATGAAATTTTTTATGATTGACACTGACGGAAAGGATCCAAACGTTGTGTGTTGGATCAATGAAGAAAAAGACCGAATCATCAAAAAATATAACTTGCAACCTCGTCACTAGATTTAATTTTGTAATTTCATTTATGTTGTAGTTTGCTTAGTCTTGTGTGTTTTTTTTTTTTATTTCGTTATTATTTTTTTTCCCTTGTAATTTTTTTTTATTTTTTTTATTTTTTATTTATTTTTTATTTTTATTTTTTATTTCGTATTGTAATATGTTTAAGAATTAATGTTGTGTTTTTAATAAATGAAGTATTATTTTAATTTTAGGGGTTGAGTTTGAAAATATTTGAGTTAAAGTTGAGTTAAGATGAGTTATGATAAGGGTGTTGGCAACCGAGCTAAAACCGCCAGCGGCTTGGGTGGAGGCCGCCGACAAACACCGCCGCCAACCCCTATGCCGCCAGCGGCTAGGGCTTTGGAATATTGGGGAAGCCGACGCGGCGTGGAGGATAGACAAAAGCCCAACGGCTATTTTTTAGACCGTTGGGTATTTTTTTTTTTTTTTTTTTTTTTTTTAATTCAACTTTTTTTATATATATATATACAACTCAACCTCATTTTTACACATCACACTCACAATATCTACACCATATTCATCCATTTTACTCTCAAAATTTATACATTTTCTTCTACTTCTTCACCATGAGTTCTAGCTCCGACTCGTACCCGCAGACCGGCTCGTCGAGCGAAGAAGAGTCATCCGAAGATAGTGTCGAGTTTTTGTACCAGGTAGTCAAACAATACCGGGCGATTCAAGACACCGCAACTTCGGGACGAATATATGTTAGGCGTGATCGCGACGAAGCTCTACAAATTTTGATGAGAGATTATTTTGACGAAAATCCGACCTACAACGACGCAACCTTTAGCGAGACGTTTCGTTTTCCAAAGCGTTTATTTTTAGAGATTGTCGAGCGAATCAAGGCGAGTGGCAATCCGTATTTTCAAGAAGGGTATGACGCAAGGAATCATAAGAGTTTCACGGCGACACAAAAATGCTTGTCAACGGTACAATAGCTCGCCGACGGTGGTGTTGCCGCTCAAAATGATAAATATTATAAAATGGCAGGAAGGACGGCTCGTGAATGTCTTCAAGAGTTTTGTGATGCGGTTAATGAGTTATACCAGCGAGAGTTCTTACGTAAGCCGACTGCCTACGACATTGCCACTCTGCAAGCTGCTCACGAAGACCTACACCACATACCGGGATGATCGGTAGCATTGACTGTACACATTTTGAGTGGAGGATGTGTCCTAGGCGCTTGCATGGTCAATACAAGCGAGGTTGCTACAAACACCCGACGATTATGCTTGAAGCGGTGACTTCATGGGATTTATGGTTTTGGCACGCGTACTTCAGTCCTCCCGGCACGAACAACGAAGTAAATGTCTTAAACATAGGATGGTTGGGATAGTGATTAACCACACTTAGGATTTTAATTTATCTGTTTTGTTTATTTTTCATTTTACACCAATTTATATCCCAAATGTTATCCATACCCTATATTGTTCTTTATCAAAACCTTTGATTTATTGAGATTAGGGATTTGAGCAATCATAAGTATCGTAGTCGTGGATTCGGCTATGTATTTATGATTTTGTCGCCCTTTTTGATATAATATTATTGGTGAAGATTACTTGGTCCTATCTTTAGCCTATTCGAGTTAAGGATTTGAGCAATTGCAAGTATCGTGTTTGTGGATTCGATCATGTATTTGTGATTTTGTCGCCTTTTCTGGAATTTGAGATCGATAGAGATTAAGAAGAATGATTAACCCTTAAACCTACAAACCCTTTTTACCGCTTTAGACTTGTTATTCCTTGGCTTTAGTGGGGGAGATGTGTATACTTGCCAAGCTTATGATAGAATATTCGTCACGACTGGACAGTTAAACGATTAGATTTGCTTTTATCGAAATATTTTATTTTACTTCTAATTCGTTAAGTGTTTGGTTGTGTGATTATGACAAAAATGAATACATGCTTAAATATAAAAATAAATCATAATATCTTTTAGGATACATTTTCATAAGATTAATTCTAAGGTTTACTTGGGGACAAGTAAAGTTCAAGTGGGGGGATATTTGATGAACTCAAATAAGTACATTTTATTACTATCATTTATCCTATTTATTTGACTTGTTTTATTATATTATCTGTGAGAATTGATACGTTAATGTTTACTTTTGTAATTCTCAGGTAAAAACAAGCATTTGGTGAAACTTGGCGATTTTGGACTAATTATGGAGCAAAACAAGCAAGAAGTTAAGAGTCTACTGAAATGTACAAGATCAAGACTATTCTGCTCCAGATACGCCGCATCTTACTTATTACATACGGCGCATCACTATCCAGATTTCACAAGATACGATCCAAGATACAAGAGGACATGCGCCGCATCTATAAATGGAGTTACGCCGCATCTTCTGGCGGTGTACGAATATTCCTGAATATATTAATCTTGGACCCCACGCGAAGTTAAGTCAATGCGCCGCATCTCCTTATTAGATGCGCCGCATCTTACCTCAGACAGAAACTATAAATACCCCAAAGTCAGACGACTTTAAAGAGACTTTTGGTACGTACGATATTCGAAGGACAAAAGCCCTAGGCCGAATTCAGTCGAAGTAGCAGCACAAGACACACCTTGAACAAAGATACGAGAGCTGTAAGAAGGTCCTGCATGTATTCAATTCATTAAGTAGTTTTGTTTTATTGTATTAGTACACTTTAATTGATCAGGATTGATGGGCTTGTGTTATGTTATCATTCACTTCAACTCCCCTTAAAATTGCTTTCCCATTAATTAAAGTTTATATGTTGATGTCTTTGGTGACTTTTATTAGTGCATTGATAACCTCTGTGTCTAGCTGAGCATTGCTTGGGTCGCCATGCCCCTTCCTCGCCTATTTATTAGATCGCCTATGCATTCTATCGTCTGTAGAAAAGTAGGAAGAAATATAAATGAGATAGTCATAAGTAATCATTAAGGGTTTACTCGCCGATAAGATTAGAACCAACGAGAAAGGACTTAATCTCGGTGCGTTGCATCGAACTATACACTTCATATAAAACTAGCAATAAAACAAGTGACAAGCTACTTAACTATCAGGACAGGTCTTCTTATTGTCTCGAGTATTTATCTGTGTACGTGTGTGCTATTCGCTGATTCGTGCCTATTAGTTAGTTTATTATTTAATTGCAACCAAACCGTGTCAGTCTCTCAGGCTGAACCCCCTTGCGTTAAATTAGGTTGTATAGCTAACTTAAGATATTAAAATACTGATTAGAATAACTAGATAATACGTTCCACTCTTAGTGATCGACACTCTACTTACCATTATATACATACTGACCGGGTACACTGCTCGTTAAAGTGTGTGTGTTATTGATAAGTCGGCTAAATAAAATTTAAAACTTGAATACTGCTAAAACCACAACGACATACCGTGGGTATAAATTAGAGCACTCGCACGCACGCATCAAGTTTTTGGTGCCGCTGCCGGGGAGTAAATTGTTATTATCTGTTAATTTGATTAGTATTTTAATTAGGTTTTTCTTTTTAATTTTTATTCTAACTGCTAACTGTGTTGTATATTAGTTTAAATTGCATTCATTGTATTATTTGCATATTTTTTGTTTTGTGTGTTATTTGTTTTCTTTTATTTTTGTTTGTTTTCGTTTGTTTTTATTTGTTTTTATTTTTCGTATTTTCTGTGTTCTGCTATCGTTGTTCTGAGCTTATTTAAACGATACGGCGCATCTGATTTCTCAGATACGGCGTATTGCGTTTAATTCTTATAAAATACATCGCGTTTAATTAATTCGATACGACGCATCTTTCCCCAAGATACGGCGTATCTGTTTTTAATAAGAAATTTTTTCTAAACATTAACGCCATACGACGCATCTGCTTTTGCAGATACGGCGTATCTATTATTTTAATTAAAAACAGTTTTCGAATTATTAAACAGATACGACGCATCGATCTCTGTCGATACGGCGTATCTTCTGTATCAAAAATCTTGTATTTTGAAACGTAACGAAAATACGGCGCATTAACTTTTGTTAATACGACACATTTAATTTTAAATAAATATCGATTTTTAATAATTAAAACTGATACGGCGCATTCTAATTTCTAAGCGGCGTATCTATTTTCTGAATAAAGTCTGATTAAATTTTAACGATTGTAAGATACGGCGTATCCAACTTTTTGGATACGGCGCATCGTCTGCAGATATCAGTAACTTTAATTTTTCGTATTCCGTTTTCGTTGTTAATTTTCTGATATATTACTTTCTTGAGCATACACTACTGATGTTTTTGTGTTGATTTCAGGAAGTGCATGACCAGGAGTTCTACGAAGAACTTGATTCAACCTTTCGAAGATCCTGAACGAGTCTTTCATTCGCTTAAAAGACTTTTCAACACAAAAAGCTTTGATATTTCAAGTTCATTCGAGCTTGATTATTTTTCTGAAGAGAAAGAGGAAGAAGAAACAGAAGCAATGGGCGAAAACACAACTACGGAGGAATACATGAACAAAACCCGTGCTGATTACACTTCAGGAGTTGCTAGACCAAAATTTGATGATAAGTCAAAGTTTGAATTGAAGGGTCAGTTTCTCAAGGAGCTAAGAGAGAATGCTTTCAGTGGATCAGAACATGAGGATGCTAATGAGCATGTTGAAAAGGTCATCGAGATTGCGGATTTGTTTACTTCAGAAGGAGTCACTGACGATCAACTCATGTGTAACACCCCCAAATTTGGTTTTGTGGCAGCGGAAAATATTTGGGTGTTACACTGAGGATCGAAGTCAAAATTTTAGGAAATGGCTCGGGAAAGGCGTTTTAAAAGTTATATGTCATTCAAAAGAATGGTTTTAGTAAAAAGTTAGTAAAATCTGATTTGAAAACTCCAGAAATTACGATGATTTGGAAAAGAATGACATATTTGATTTTCACACCATTTAAGTTATCAGAGTATTTAATGCCCGCTCCGTGTCTTGTCCTGCTCCGTTGATTACCTGAGATAAACATGCTTAAAAACGTCAACACAATGGTTGGTGAGTTCGTGGAGTTTGATAGAAAATAACTTTCTTTCAGTATTTTCAAGAGTTGAGAGTTGAAATAAATACTAGTACTTCTTGAAGTAACTAGTAAGTTTGAAATTGGATAACAATCCATGAGTAAATCGTTTATGATCTCAAGGGATCATAGGTTTCAAGTTTAAAGGAAAATGAGTTATGCTTGTATATAATAGTTCAACTTTTAAAAGTACGGTATGCCAAGCATTTAGTTGTCTTTATCATAAGACACAACTAAGTCACATATGATAGCAGTTAAGTTCTAAGTACGTAATCCAACCCATAGTGAAAATAATCATATAAGGTCTGATGTCTATCAGTGTAGAGTGGTCGTTACTAAATACAGCTGTATCCGAATATATATAAGAAGCCATATATATTCAAAAGGTTATATTGCTCTAAGCCTCATGACGCGCAAAACGTTAACAAGAGTACCGTAAAACGGAGAAAGTCGCATCAGGGTTACTGATGGTTTTGCCCTAAAGAATAGGTGATTGCCTCATCCTATTTGTGTCGAATATAGTGTATCGCCACTAAATACGACTAGCCATCCGGCATTCCGCCCATATTTAGTGTGATAGGTCGTCAGCCTTTACAGGTTTCGAAGCTGTCCACTATATTCGCGCTCACCGCAGTGATTAATGGCTCATGATCGAGGGACTTTATGGCAATATAGTTAAACTTAGGCAATATAGGGTTCAGGTATCATAGAATATGCGTTCTTTAGTTTTGGCAATTATTTCCAGTTTGAGATGTATAAACACCACAGTTTAGTTAACAGTACATTCAGTTGTTATATGAATGCATAAATGAGCCTCAGTATCTTGTTACAACAAGTAATTTGAAAGTATTATCTTTCAAATATAGCTTTTCAGTTAAGCAAGCAGTTTGCAAATATAACGTGCATATATCCCCATCAAGGGTGGTTCAAAACATGTAAAACATAGTTGATGATTTCGAATGAATCATGAGTGTTTTCAAAGTATAAAAATACTTAAAACAGTTAAAGCATGTATCTCCCCCAAAAGAGTTATTAAAACAGTTATTAAAAGTAGGGGCCACGACTCACCTGGAGTGTAGCTGACAAGATGGAATTATAAGATCAAGTAAGACTTATAGAAACGATCACGTAAACGTCTTCAATACGAGACCTGAATATGAGGAATATCTAAGTATTCGACTTGTACTAACGATGGGTGTGAACGTGAGAAATCGTACAACGATTTGATGATGTGAGTGTGATATGCCTAAAATGCCTCAAGTTAAGAAAATATAATATCATACAATGATATTATCTTGATTCTTATGTCACTTGACCCGAGGTATTATCGCCTCAAATTATGATGAAATGATATGCGAGTGAAATCGTTTAACGAAAGTTAAATATATGTACTAGAATGTAATGAATGCATGTGAAGTGATATGGTGATGAGAATGAGGATGTTAAGTGAAAAATAGTTGGTCCTTGTCCTTTCCCGATTTTATACTTTTTATCCTAACTGTAGTTGCGTTACGTCGTTAGTCCTTCGTTAGACATAAGTTTAATAATATTCCAAAGATATTTCAAATGTATATATAAGACTTGAAATTAATTTAAAAGTCAATTTAAGTCCTTTCTAAACTGTTTTCACAGTTTCAGTCCATATGTTTCACAATTTGACGGTTTTAGTCCTTATAGTTAAAAACGCGTTACGTTTTTAGTCCAAAAATGTTAAAATGATAAAGAAAGAATGAGCGACTTTTTACAAGGCTTATTTAAGATAAATGGAGCTTATTTTACTAGCTTATTCGATTAATAGCTTAATTTTTACACATTGGGCCCTTAACGAGTTACCATGGTTAGGCCCAATATCGTTCCTAGTTGTTTTTCAAAATGATTTTATACGATCAGCTTAGGTTAGTTTAAAGGGTCGAGACATGATTATTTTTGTGAGAGATTTATATGAAAAACATAGCTAGTTGGGTTTTGGAATGGGTCATGTAAAGATATCATTTGATCACTAAGTCGGTTTGTGAAATATGGGTTTGTTCTCTAAGCGACTGGGGCTATCTTATACGTACAATATACTTAGCCTATTTTTAGTATACGTGTGATATGAAATGTCTCTTAATTGTGAAAGTGGTGTGTGTGAGTTAACTGTGGAGACTTTCAAATGAGTGCTCGACCTTCTACAAGGATTCAAACTAGTTTAACATGTTTTTAGTTTATACATGTTTTAAGGGGATAACAGAAAAGGGTGTATGCATGTGATTCTATTCGTACAGTGGTTATTAGTGGGGATTGTGATCAAGTGGGTTTTTCATGCATTCTACTCGAATAAGAAACATATACAACCTTTGCAAAAATAAATGATACGTTCGAGTTGCAAGACAAAAGAGAGTGTGTTGTGAGGTGGCTATCAAGGCTCTCAAAAGAGTGCTTGACATGGTTCTAACTAAGTTGTCGTGCATTAAAATACATGTGTTTATACGTTCGGTTTGGAAAACAAGACCAAAGAGATTGCATGCATGCATGCATATATCAGTGGGGTGTTTAACTAAAATGCAAGTAAGATATAAACATGTTATACGCTGGAATAAATAAGTATGCATGATGAAGTGTGTGTGTGAGAGGTGAAGGCAAAAGGTTACATGATACTTACCACACCTTTTGAGGGTGGTAGCGACTTGCATGTGATCGACTGGTTACAAGAGTGAACAACCCACTTGAGTTTAAATGGTGCAAAAAGATTGTGGCGCTCGACTGTTAGCACAATGACGAGGTAGGCAGTTTGCTTACAAGGTTCGAATTATGTTTTTATATCTTGGGTTTCTAAGGTGGTAAGTGAGAATGAAATGAGTAGGAAGTGGGCAGTGATGATCGACTGAGTCACAAGAAAAAAGTAGTAACTTGGCGA
The DNA here is from genome assembly GCA_021014915.2 of Artemisia tridentata subsp. tridentata. NCBI lineage: Eukaryota > Viridiplantae > Streptophyta > Magnoliopsida > Asterales > Asteraceae > Artemisia > Artemisia tridentata. The sequence goes on from CP139504.1 coordinate 114,745,813, forward strand.
GCTAAATACCTTTAGGTGTTTATCTCCTATTCGATTGGTATTTTCAACAGAGAGCAAATGATGTTGGGTTTTAGAATATTTAGTGATAGTGAGGTAAGTGAGAATGATTTGGGTGAGACCTTGGCAGTGAAGACGAGTAGGTTTTTATAGGAGACGAATACACCAGGTTTTGACTAGATTGCCCTCATGTATAATCATATCCTTTACTGTTCAAGTGATCATGATTGTTAGCATGCATATGACTTTAACTCATTAGAAGGTGTGTAAGGTTTGTCCTATGTTTGTTGGCATGTATATGTAACACATATGCACACGTTACTATCATTTGAATTCTCATATATTAGCCGATGAGTCTCACACGCATGCTCCTGATGTTTGGGTTGAGTGTGGAGTAAACACTTGATAGTAGGTATTTTGTATTCTTGTCTTTGGTGTATGTTATATTCGGTTTGATATTTTTGTGGCGTATGGCAGTGCCTAAACCGAAGGAAAGAGTGAAAGTTTGGTTAAGAAAACAATCTCAATATTATCTTGTCTCTAGTTTATGTATCTATTCGATTTGTATATTTGTTTTGGAGCGAGTGAAGTTTTGTGAGTAATGATACTTGCTTTATGTTGGGCATTGAGTTGGAAGTGAATCTTACTGACATGAAGACTTTAGAGGCTTAGAAGAGATCAAATGGAATTTGATTTGCTTATTTCTTAGTCGACAAGTATTTTTAGTGTATAAACGAATCGGGTTTAATGTCGAGGTCGATTTTCTTAACATTGAATACTCTTAATAAATCACAATTGATCAAGTAAAAATGTTGGAATGGATTAAAACAAGTTCGGATAAAATCGGATGAGTTTGCAAAAATGAATACGATCGATTTGATAAAAATGGGACAAACACTTTGGCTCATTTAAACATATCAAATGTTTATATCTCGAGCTAATATTTGACGTACTATTTGTTGGCTGGGAGAGTAAATAAGTGGTAAAATAATATATACTAGTTGCGTTCGAGAATCGAAAAAAATACAAGGGCGTTTTGGAGGTGACTGTGGTTGGTTGAACTTTACATAAAATCATAAGTTAAATATTGACTTTGAAAATGGACTTGGATATATGGCTGGCTCGACTTTGCATGAATTATCAAAAGAAAGTAGTGGCTTGGACAGTGGTGTGGATCGAAGATGATGTTGGGCTGAACAAAGGGTGTGGCCCATGAAGAGTTTTTGTAGATATTAGTGTAAATTTAGTGTAGTAATTAAGGGTAATTAGGACAAGGGCATATACTTGTGTGTAGGGATTTGTCATTACTAACTGTTATGATTTGTGAGGTTTCGAACTTAGTGAGAATTGAATCTCGTGAGTTGTTTGTGGTTCGAGTAACGTTTGCTATTTAATATATATCACGAAACATATTGTGATAACGATAGCAATAAGAGAAAAGTTTAAATTTTCCCATAAAAATGGGTTTTATTAAACCGTAAGTTGAGATTATTATTAATCAGTGAGATTTATTACGAGGGATTTTTACAGGATCTCACATCATGCTAAGAATCTTTCCACTCTCGCTAAAAGGAGCTGCTAACAAGTGGCTAAGGAATGAACCTGCTAGTTCAATCACTACATGGGAAGATTTGAAGAGCAAATTCCTGAAGAGATATTGTCCACCTGCTAAGACTGCTAAAAAGATGGAGGCTATCAACAGTTTCAAGCAAGAGCCTGATGAAACTCTTTATCAAGCTTGGGAACGATTTAAAGATTTACTGGTAAAATGTCCTCAACACTATCTAACCCCTATGCAGGAGATAATATTGTTTTATCAAGGATTGGACGTGCCTACTAGACAAATCTTGGACGCTAAGGGAGCTGTGCCTCAAATGAGTGCAGCCAATGCTAGGAAAGCGATCCAAGAAGCTGCTGATCATTCTCAAAAATGGCACGATGGGACCTCTACTAGATCTAAGAGCAGCACTAATTTTGACGGGTTTGCTGCTATTCAAGCTCAATTGGATAAAATTAGTAGAGAGATGAAGAAGCGTGATGAAAAAGTGTATGCTGCCCAAGTTGGATGTGAAAAATGCGAAGGACCTCACTACACTAAAGATTGCCCGAATAAGAATGAAAGTGAGACGTTTGAAGAAGCATATTATACCCAATTTGGACAACCATTCCGACCTTCAGGAAGATTTAGGGAAGCCACCCCGGGATTCTATCAAAAGAATAACTTTAATCCCGCTTATCAAGAAAGGAGGCAGACTTTAGATGACACTCTAAAGCAAATTATGGCCGATGCTGCTAAAAGACATGAAGAGAATACTGCTATGATCAAAGAAATCCGAGCTTCAACGGACACTACTACAAGAAATCAAGGAGCTTCGATCAAAGCATTGAAACAACAAATTGGTCAAATGAGCAAAGTTCTTCAAGAAAGGGGATATGGAAGTTTACCTAGCTCAACTGAAACCAACCCAAGAGATCATGTCAAGGCCATAAGCACCACTGAAGAAGTCACTCCTAACATTCCTTTTCCTAGAAGACTGATGAATGGTAATGATGGTGCAAAACCCGAATTTTTCTTTAATTCTTCAATCAGTTTAAGGAGACTACTAAAAGAGAAGACAAAGATTGAAGAGGAGATCAAGGCTACAATGAAAGAAGAGAGCTCTGCAACCGACTTAAATGCCTTGCCTCATAAAGAAAAAGACCCAGGAAGTTTTACTTTACCTTGTTCAATTAATGATATATCTTTCAATAATGTGTTAGCTGACTTAGGAGCTAGCGTTAGTGTAATGCCCCTTAAGACATTCACTACCCTAGGACTAGGAAAATTAGCACCAACTAAGTTACTTATTGAATTGGCTGATAAAACGGTAAAACGACCTAAAGGGATTGCTAATAATGTGCTAGTTAGGATTGAGAAGTTTATTTTCCCTGTAGACTTTGTTATATTAGATATGCCCGAGGATGTTAAGATTCCTTTAATCCTTGGAAGACCTTTCTTGTCTACCGCCCATGCTAAGATTGATGTGTTTAAAAGAAAAATCTCATTAAGGGTAGGGAATAATAAACTAGTCTATAAGTGCCAAGATCCTGTTAAAAGCATAATTAGAGGCGTCTATGTGCTAGGATTAAGAGAGCGTATGGACCTCGATCTTGAAGCTAGGCTCATGGGAGAAACATTGATTCAAAACAACTCAACTAATCCTAATCATGAGAACTTTGAGGAATTTATTGACCTTAATGTACCTACCGAACTTAGACGCAATATTGTTAATGATTCTGATGATGAGTGGTATGATTGCGTAGTAATTAACAAACGTAGGAGAATAGTTGAGAAAACGAATTTGAATAATGATGTGTTTATTGAACTACCACCCCACCTTGCTTATTTATGCCTATATGATAATAAGAATTTTCCGTCTATCATTTTGTCATCTCTGCCCGAAAGGGACAGAACTTTGTTTATACAGATATTAAAGAAGAACGGCGTGGAAATTAAGGACGAGCAAGGAGTGTTCAATATTACTGAATTGGCGATGAGGGAGCGCGATGTTTCCGACTCCTTCAATGATCGATATTAAAGAGCTGAACGTGAGTCTAACTTGAAGACTCTGGAATAAAGACAAGTGCTGACCGGGAGACAACCCGGAAATTTTTTATTATTATGTTCTGTGTCGAGTCAGTCAGGCCCGCAGAGGATACGACGCATCTCCTGCACTGGTCATATCTTACTTTATTTTTCTGCATTTTTTACTTTTCGACTTTAAAACTTTTTATCAGTTTATTTTAATGCGGCGCATCCCTGGTTAAGGATGCGGCGCATCTTCTATTCTGATCCGTATTTATTCCAGGCTCGATACGGCGTATCTTCTTCCATAAGATACGGCGCATCGACTGACCTGATGATTTTCATTTTAATTTTTATGTTTTATTTTTCCTAACTACTAATGTATTATGCAAGTTTGAACTTTCTTAACTTAGGTGTGTTTAAAGCCTTGGTGGTATTATAGATTCCTGCATTTCCTGTGGATACATCAAATATGAAGCTTAAACGTTCTAATCCACAAGAAGTTGATTTTTGCTCTTATACAAATGGAGGATCATACCGAGCAAATCTCAGGGGAGTTTTTCTGTTCTAATTCTTTTATTTTCCAGTTTTAACCTTTTATACAAACAACGAGGACGTTGTTTAACTTAAGTGGGGGGATTGGAGAATTAGAACACTTAACACTTACTTGTCCTAAACTTTTCAAAATATGCTTAAAATGTGCTTAATATATCAAAATTTAAAATTTTTAGCATGTTTTTGTTTAAGATCTAAGTTGCATAGCTGCACACATGACGATATTTTCAAAAATTGTGATTTTTCAAAATTCACAAATCTATGAGTGTGCCGGTGACTTGTAAACTTTAGAACTTGGCTTGTATACTATTCGAAACCACCATAATAAGTATTAATTTATATAATTGGAATGACTTGTCTAAATTGGTAAAATTCTAGGATTACACCCAAATAGCCTATTATATGTTATGTGTTATTAGCTAACTACACTGGTTAGTTAACCCCCGTATAAACCCTTTTGTTACTCTTATTTTTAGAGTAAGATACCCCTAGAAAAACACTCAGAGCCATTCCTTTCGTTTCTTACACCTTTGTTAAAATGTTTCGTTACATTTGTTAAAATGTTTCGTTACACCCTTACACCTTAGCCTACCCTGTAGATTAAAATCCGTGGTTGGTTAATTGCTTTAGGCAAAGTGTGTTTCCTTACATTACCTGTGTTCGCATGCGTAATTCATTATCTATGGTTAGGTCGGGAAATTGCACAATGCAATTGGAGTGAAAGTAAATATTGTATATCTTTGAGTTTATTTTTCGTGTGTTTACTACTTTCACTATTACCGTTATTTCTGAAGTTATGAAAAGTATGGAAAAATTATCCAGAATTATCATTATAGTGATGTGGTGAAATTTTACACATCTATGTTGATGTTAAAAAAAAAAAAAAAAAAAAAAAAAAAAATCGAAAAAATAAGAAAAGAAAAAGAAAGAGAAAGAGAAAGTTGGAAGTTTATTTTAACCAACTTATGTAAAGTTTTGTATTAAGTGGTCGATATCACCACTAGTTGTTGTATATTATATCTATGGATTGAATGGGAGTTGAACGTTATGGGAACGCCAACTAAAGGATATTATTTGATTGAGATCTTGTTGAGTATAATTCGTGTCTACCTAAAGCGTGTGTTTCAAGTGTTAAAGCGTGAGTTATTCAATGATATGAGTCTTATTCATGGGATGGTTGGGATAGTGATTAACCACACTTAGGATTTTAATTTATCTGTTTTGTTTATTTTTCATTTTACACCAATTTATATCCCAAATGTTATCCATACCCTATATTGTTCTTTATCAAAACCTTTGATTTATTGAGATTAGGGATTTGAGCAATCTTAAGTATCGTAGTCGTGGATTCGGCTATGTATTTATGATTTTGTCGCCCTTTTTGATATAATATTATTGGTGAAGATTACTTGGTCCTATCTTTAGCCTATTCGAGTTAAGGATTTGAGCAATTGCAAGTATCGTGTTCGTGGATTCGATCATGTATTTGTGATTTTGTCGCCTTTTCTGGAATTTGAGATCGATAGAGATTAAGGAGAATGATTAACCCTTAAACCTACAAACCCTTTTTACCGCTTTAGACTTGTTATTCCTTGGCTTTAGTGGGGGAGATGTGTATACTTGCCAAGCTTATGATAGAATATTCGTCACGACTGGACAGTTAAACGATTAGATTTGCTTTTATCGAAATATTTTATTTACTTCTAATTCGTTAAGTGTTTGGTTGTGTGATTATGACAAAAATGAATACATGCTTAAATATAAAAATAAATCCTAATATCTTTTAGGATACATTTTCATAAGATTAATTCTAAGGTTTACTTGGGGACAAGTAAAGTTCAAGTGGGGGGATATTTGATGAACTCAAATAAGTACATTTTATTACTATCATTTATCCTATTTATTTGACTTGTTTTATTATATTATCTGTGAGGATTGATACGTTAATGTTTACTTTTGTAATTCTCAGGTAAAAACAAGCATTTGGTGAAACTTGGCGATTTTGGACTAATTATGGAGCAAAACAAGCAAGAAGTTAAGAGTCTACTGAAATGTACAAGATCAAGACTATTCTGCTCCAGATACGCCGCATCTTACTTATTACATACGGCGCATCACTATCCAGATTTCACAAGATACGATCCAAGATACAAGAGGACATGCGCCGCATCTATAAATGGAGTTACGCCGCATCTTCTGGCGGTGTACGAATATTCCTGAATATATTAATCTTGGACCCCACGCGAAGTTAAGTCAATGCGTCGCATCTACTTATTAGATGCGCCGCATCTTACCTCAGACAGAAACTATAAATACCCCAAAGTCAGACGACTTTAAAGAGACTTTTGGTACGTACGATATTCGAAGGACAGAAACCCTAGGCCGAATTCAGTCGAAGTAGCAGCACAAGACACACCTTGAACAAAGATACGAGAGCTGTAAGAAGGTCCTGCATGTATTCAATTCATTAAGTAGTTTTGTTTTATTGTATTAGTACACTTTAATTGATCAGGATTGATGGGCTTGTGTTATGTTATCATTCACTTCAACTCCCCTTAAAATTGCTTTCCCATTAATTAAAGTTTATATGTTGATATCTTTGGTGACTTTTATTAGTGCATTGATAACCTCTGTGTCTAGCTGAGCATTGCTTGGGTCGCCATGCCCCTTCCTCGCCTATTTATTAAATCACCTATGCATTCTATCGTCTGTAGAAAGGTAGGAAGAAAGATAAATGGGATAGTCATAAGTAATCATTAAGGGTTTACTCGCCGATAAGATTAGAACCAACGAGAAAGGACTTAATCTCGGTGCGTTGCATCGATCTATACACTTCATATAAAACTAGCAATAAAACAAGTGACAAGCTACTTAACTATCAGGACAGGTCTTCTTATTGTCTCGAGTATTTATCTGTGTACGTGTGTGCTATTCGCTGATTTGTGCCTATTAGTTAGTTTATTATTTAATTGCAACCAAACCGTGTCAGTCTCTCAGGCTGAACCCCCTTGCGTTAAATTAGGTTGTATAGCTAACTTAAGATATTAAAATACTGATTAGAATAACTAGATAATACGTTCCACTCTTAGTGATCGACACTCTACTTACCATTATATACATACTGACCGGGTACACTGCTCGTTAAATTGTGTGTGTTATTGATAAGTCGGCTAAATATAAATTTAAAACTTGAATACTGCTAAAACCACAACGACATACCGTGGGTATAAATTAGAGCACTCGCACGCACGCATGATTTACAATCCTCCATAGTCCTCCACTGCCAACACTTTAGGATTTCAAATCCTTCTTTTTTTGCCTGCCACATTGCTGTCTGTGATTGATCGGTGAGAATCCTCCCGTGATTCCGAATACTCTATTGTTAATATCCTCAAGGGTGTTTTTTTGAGTTAAAGGTGAAAAGATTAACCTCTTGGCGCTGACGTGTGTTAATGCTCTAAGGGGGAGGGAGTGGGTCGGGGTGGGGTTCGGTGAAGGCGTCAGTGAGGCGGTAACACCGCCGCGTCCATGTCGGCGATCGTCGGTGAAGGGGTGGGGCGGTAGTCTTCGCCGAGGAGAGAGAGAGGGTGACAACGTTCGTATTTTGTTAAGATAATAGCAACGGATATTTTTTTTTCCTTTTTTTTTTTTTTTTTTTTTTTTTTTTTTTTTTTTATCTGTTTTGCAGGTTTATATGTATATATATATATTATGTATGTATACATGTATGTTTGCTGAGAGAGACGATGGAAATGCTTTTTTCATATAGGTTCTCTTTTTTTGTATTTAATATATATTTTTTTGTTTAGCCCCATATAGTTAAGAATGTTTTACTTTTAGCCTCTTTTTTTTTATTTTAAGTTGTGTTTTTTTTAAAGTAATGTAGAACTTTTTTTAAGTAATGTTTTTTTTTTTAAGTAACGAAATGTATGTTTTTATTTTTATTTATGTGGACTTTTATTTTAATGTAATGTGTATGTTTTATGTTTTTATTTATGTGAACTTTTATTAATGTAATGCATTAAGTTATTTAATTATATATTTTGTGGGTGATTTTATATATTAAAAAAAAAATGGAAAAGAAAAGGTGATGTGCCAATTAGGTGATTAGGTGAAATCAATGCCATTAAATTAGTGAAAATTAGGGTGAATTGGTGAATTGTGAGTTGAAAAGTTTTTATTGGGTATTAATGATGTGGAAAATCGGTGACGAGAGCTATAGGTAAAAGTCTAAAACAACTCACTCCCACTCTGGTGTTAATGCTCTAAAAGTACTCTTCAAGTCTTTACTGACACCTTTTTATATTCCACCTAAAAATCCGCCGGATAAATAAACCACCGCCACCGGAACATGCACCGTCGTAAATAAACCCCCCTACAACCACTTCCAATCAACGGTTTTAACAGATTTTCAAACCCCATCATCACAATGTAAGTCTTTTTTTTCTTTTTTCTTTTTTTTTTTTTTTTAATTATCATCATTACACTTACATAGTAACTTATCTTATTAGGGTTTATTATTATGATCAATGCAATTTATGAATCTTGATGTTGTGCTTTGTTTTAATGATATCTTTTAGGGTTTAGGGTTTTGCTGCTTTTATTAAAGTTTTCCTTTTTATAGATGGAATTTTGATGTTTTTGCTAGATAATAATGTTAAGAAACTGACCCTCTTGTGGCCCTGTACTGACCGGTCTCACGGCTAACATGCGAGTATTATAAGGGGGTGTTTGTTTCGGCTTATTTGGTTTTGAGCTTATGAAACATAAGCCCAAAACCAAATAAGCCATAAACCGACTATATAAGCTGAAACAAACACCCCCTAAATTGTGTAATACCATGATAAAAAGGACATGGGTCCGCTCTTTGCTGCATGTCCACACCATTGGGTTACAAGCATGGTTTTCTTTTGTGTTTCTTTAAAATTGTCAAAATTAGTTTTGTGGTTCATTAAATGATGCAGGGTATAAATGTTGATGTTTTTTATATGAAAGACTTGATTTTTATGCAGTTTGGGAATAATTTTGCTGTTTGTCGAATTGTTTCTGTATATGTGTAATGGAGAATTTTATATTATGTCGAGGATAGGTAGTTTTTATCTTTTAGTGAAACAAGCATAATGTATCATGTATGGGCTTTTTCAATGTTCCTTCAAAAGCTTCTAAATTAGTCTTGTGCCGCGATATCATTGAGGTTTCATGTGATAATAGTTGCACTGAATATGATGCATGGTATGAGGTTTGATGTTGATTTTCATGAAGAGGATTTGGCTTTGTTGTACCCTATTTATTGAGTTGTTTACTGGTTTTGGATACTTTAGGTAGAAAATCTGATGTTTTTGGAAGAACATAATGTCAAGAATGAGTAGATTTATTTTATAGTACAGCAAATTTGCTGAATTGGTGCTCGAAAACAAATCCTTGCATTAAGTTGTAAAACGAAATGTTAAATTCTTAATGAACTAAAGGTTGAATTAAATTTATGGTAGTTGATACTTTTAAAGGGCTTCAACTTTATATTCTTATTATTATTATTTTTTATTTAATTTCTTGCTCATTATCTTTGCATTATTGGCATTATTTTGTAGAGTGCAAGAAGAATAAAAGGATCCAATGGATGAAGCGTGTGAAGAGTGCACCCAGAATTGCATCACAATGCATAAACTGAATAAAAATCCATCATCGGTTGCTACTACATTCTTCAAAGTCATGTTTGGAGATGATTATTCGAAATTTTTGGTATTGTTCTTTCTTTATTGCATTTTTTATTTATTTTTTGCTCTATGTGATCTTTTTGCCTTGATTTCATAAGGATTCTTTTTGCTACTACATTCTTCAAAGTCATCTTTTTGTGATTTCTTTTTTACACGAGTAATGTATAAACTTTTTGTGATGCTACTAGCCTGCTAGCATGGTTCAATATGTTTACAGTTATTTGTAGTGATCATTTAGGCACTCAGTTAATGAAAAGTTGCAAATCATATTTGTTCACAATCATCATCGGTTATAGGTTTGCTTCCTAACGCTATAACTTGTATACTTTCTGTGCCACAAGCATTGCAATGGTTCAATATGTTTACAGTTATTTGTAGTGATCATTTAGGCACTCAATTAATGAAAAGTTGCAAATCATATTTGTTCACAATCATCACCGGTTATAGGTTTGCTTCCTAACGCTATAACTTGTATACTTTCTGTACCACAAGCATTGGAATTTTTGACAATAAACAGTTTAAAAAACGTGTTTGGCTGTGTGTTAGAGGAATGTTGTGAAATCAAATCAATAGCATAATTTTGTAGTTATGTTGATGTCTAAGTAGGTCATTTTAACATGAAATATTCCGAAAAAGAAAATGCTCTGCTTTTTCAATGTGATGGAAGTAGAGGGTGGCAGTTTTGACCTTGTTACTTCTGAATTGGTTTATTCGGGTTATATGTATCTCCAACGGGTCAAATGCTGAGGTGATATGTAAACCATGTTATTGATTTATGCATTTATTTGCAGGTTTTGCCTCCAAGATTTGCTCATACTGTACAAAATAAAGTTGGAAAGTCAACTAGGCTTGAGGATTCGAGTGGAGAAAAATGGGATGTAAAATTCAATGAGGTTGATGGCTTATTAGCTTTAGGAAAAGGCTGGAAAAAATTCGCGTCAGAACATAACCTAAAACTGGGCGATTTATTAGTATTTCATTACATCATGGAATCTCACTTTGTCGTCATGATGTATGGTAAAAGTGGATGTCCTGAAATTCGACATTTTGGAATATCTCAACGCCAAACAAAAGAAACTAAACAAAAGAATAAGTTGATTGAAGATGGCCCATCAAATAATGGCACAAATGACCATCATTATTCAAAAGGATCATGTTCTCAATCTGAACAATCTCAGCACATAAAGCAGAAGAAAAGAAATTTTACAATGCCACCAAATGTGGAAACCACGGACACTGATCATATAGCTGCATCACCTTCTCAACCTGGAGCCTCTGGTTCAGAGAAAGAAAAAAGTCAAATATCTGACCAATCTGAACCACTGGTTGAAAAAGCAAACCCTGATAACATGGTTTTCGAGACTCATACAACTGTGAAGCAAGATTCTATGGTTGATAAAGATGATTTAGATTTACAAGGTGAAAGCAGAAAAAACAATTTGCAGACGGTGGCGGTGGGCTCTGATGGTGGGAGTAAAACGAACTTGGCTGATAACATGGTTTCTGAGACTCATGCAACTGTGATGCAAATTTGTCCGGTTTATAAAGATGATTTACACTTACAAAATGAAAACAGGAATAATAATTTGCAGACAGAGGCTGTGGGCTCTGATGGTGGCATTAAAACGAACTTGGCTGATAAGATGGTTTCTGAGACTCATGCAACTTTGAAGCAAAATTTTCTGGTTTATAAAGATGATTTACATTTGGGCTCTGATGGTGGCAGTAAAACGAACTTGGCTGATAAAGATGATTTACATTTAACTGTGAAGCAAATTTGTTCGGTTGAAAAAGATGATATACATTTAACTGTGAAGCAAATTTGTTTGGTTGAAAAAGATGATTTACATTTACAAGATGAAAGCAGAAAGAGCAATTTGCAGACAAAAGTGGTGGGCTGTGATGGTAGCAGTAAAAATAACTTGGTGGCCGGAGGTGGTGGTTCAGATGATACTGTTAAAAATGAAATTTGGAAGAGGGTAGAAAAAAAAATAGCAAAGCGGAAGGAAAGCAATGTGGCACAAACTGAAGCTAGCAATTCTGAGACAGGAGCGAGTGTGACAGTTGAAAAGTATAAAGAAAGCTTGGTGACACCGAGTGAAGCTACATACATTGATTTATTAAAGAAGAGATTGAGGAACGATGATAATTCAGGTAGGTTGCTTTCATTATCAAACTGTTTGTTAGGTTTAAATTAACATATACTCTGTATATTATAAGAAACACTCAAACAGTTCATTTAAGCTTAAACTACATCTCTTAATGTTATTTAACTCTTTTAGTTTGAAAGTCAAACTATGCATGGATACAAAGGCATTGATTATCACGGGGGAGATTTAAGAAGCACAGTCTCTTTGTTTCGTACTTTGACTTAGAATTAATGACTTTGCGAAACACGAGTTTCACTTTGAAAGTCAAAGTAGAAGAACTATAAGAGACATAAGGAAATTCAATCGTGCTAGTTATCATTTATGTCCTTTTCAAATCATCAAACTCTTTCTTTGTTAATGTACTTGTGAAACAATAACTTATGTTTTGTCTGATGTGATCTTGATGGTTAAAAGAGATCAGTCAATCTTTGTGTACGTTATATCTTTACATTTGTTCCCATTTTAACGTGCCTTTATGTTGAAACAGTTACACCGGCTAAGATTCAGAAAAAGGAGCTTGGCACCTCGGCTAAGATGCAGAAAAACGAGCCTGACACCTCAGCTAAGATGCAGAAAAATGAGCCTGACACCTTGGCTAACATGCAGAAAAACGAGCCTGACACCTTAGCTAAGATGCAGAAAAACGAGCCTGACACCTCAGGTTCAAGATTGCCTAATCTTTCTAAACCAACCAGTGCTGAATATAATTTATTGAATATTGTATTTTTTTTGCTCTTAACCATCTTGTGACCATTTACCAAAATTCCACAGCTAAATGGGTGGAAGTGATGAAAAAGGAATCAACAATGAACCATAGCTCAGGTGGTTTGATCAAAACTTTTCTGATACCATAAATATATCTTCTTTTCTCAAATTATTATATGAGTGCTAGTTCATGAAATTATTTTAAACTTCGACTTAGATGTCAAGCAAAATTCTTTCACTTCTAAAATTAGCATCAGTACGCGTAACTTTAAAGGGGAGTTCAATAATTACGTCAAAAGCGGCAGTAAGTTTTTGTAATTAAAAAAGTGAATCACTGTTAATGCTATAGAAAAATAAATTATATTCATGACTTTGTGAAATAAATATCTGATTTTGAGAGTCAGAAATATACTAAGAGAAAAGTAAGGAAATCCATGGAGCTTGTTTTGTCATGTACGATTTTTTAAGATCAACTTATTTATTTGTGAGAAACTTTTGACTCACTTTTTGTGTTATTTAATCTGATCTTCTTGACAGTCATGAGAAGTCTAGAAAGTGTAAATAGTCAATCTTTCTTAGATTATGTTCTTTAAGCTATTTTCCTTTAACACGTCTCAATGTTTAAACAGCTACACCTGCACAGTTCCCTAAAAAAGAGCTTGAAACCTCGGGTTCAAGATTGCACAACAGTGGTTGGCTAACATGTATGATTGTAATTTATCTAAAGTTATGTACTTTTTTGTTATTATTCATCATGTGATCAATTGCTAATGTTGAACAGCAAAAGCGAGCGAAGTGATAAAAAAGGAACCATCAACGGACCACGGTTCAGGTGGTTTGATTAAAACATTTTCTGGTACCATTGTACTTCTTCTTTTATCCTGAATTTATAAACATGAGAATGAACCCATGGATGTCCTATTTCTAAATGCAGGAAGCAAGCAGAAGGATAACAAGATGGGTTTAAACAGCGTTCAAACTAAAGAAAATGAGAATGTGCTAATACGGGTCAAAGATGAGCCTGAAGAGTATGCCGAGCCACCCCAATACAGTCTCACAAATTCTTCATTTTCTGCGGTTATGACTAGTTTCAAATTTCTTGTATGTATCTTTTAACCCCCTTTGTACTTTTGTCATATTCTATAGACGTTGCAAAATGAGTAGTTACTTCTTTTATAAAAATTTAGCGTGTTAAATAGGGTTACAAAAACTTTTTTCATACAATATTAATCTAAGTTTTTGCATTAATTTAGGAACTTTGCATTTAATATACAATATTAGCGACATAGGTAAATGGCCCGTTTTGACTTGTTGGAAATAAACATACCAAATTTGACTCATTCATTTATGGGTCGAAAATGGCCACTTGTACGCTTCCTGTGGGCCTTTACTAATTTGTATGTCCTTTCAGATGTTTATGATTTAGATGGTAGACATGTTACATATCTAGTGTAAATTGCTGAATAAAATGGTCCTTGTGGTAAGCTTCAGAATCACTGAAATTGTCCCTTTTGAAAACTAGTTGCGTAAACGATCACTGAGAGAGAATCTTCACTGGAAACTAACTGTGTAAGTGGTCTCTAAGAGGGACCATTTTACCTTTTATGCAAACGAGTATTCACTTTCCAAGAGGGACGCTTTCAGTGACATTGAGCAAACTAGAGACAATTGAATTAGTTTACTCACATCTAGATTTCTTAAGATTTGCATAGATAATCTAATATACAACATGCAATGAACCACCCATGTGCTCTTTTAAACATCCACTTCCATTTGAGATATAAAAGTGATGACTATGCAGGAATTGCCGAAGCGGGTCAACTGGTGCTTCAGGTCAAAGGTGGTTCTTCTCAGAAACGGTGCTGATCTTTGGCCAGTTTTATTTGAAACCAATCTTGGTATAAAGGCTTTGACTCAAAACTGGGAGTTATTTGCTAAGGCGAAGGGCATTAAACCAGGTGACAAGTGTGATTTTGTGCTTGAAAGAAGTGCGCAATATAAGAGAAAGTCATGTAGGGTGTACAATGTAAACGTTACTCACAAGTGAAGTGGCAGTGGTGGCACCCCATGTGTTTTGCTCTTTTGTACTCTGCCCTAGTGTATATTGTAAACAGATGTAATGTAGCTTTGGTACGAATTGTGGAACTAGTTTTATGGTTTAAGGTAATGCAAATTTTAGGTGTACTGTACGCTATAAGTTTTTGGTGCTTCCGTGGTGTTGAGCTGAAGTTGAAAATCTTTAGATAGGTTTTGTGAGGTCATCATGCTTCATTTTTTATGCAATACTGACTTGGTAAAAAAACTATACCAAAAAGTCAAATGTGAAGGGAATCAAGAATGCCAAAAGTATAGTTTTGTTCTTGTGTTACATTACCATTACCGGGTAGTGTTTTTAGCCTAGCATGAAAGTCCATGTTTACTTTGTACGGGGCAGATGATATGTCTTAAAATACAAAGTAAGGAGAAAAAAGAAGTACATTAGTGTACGATACGTATATTAAATACTCCGTAACACGAAAACTATAACACAATAACATGGTGAAGCGCAAAATGAGAGTGTAGTTCTGATAAAATTTCAAAATTTACAGTATATAAAAACCTTTTGAAACAAGTTACAATAGGTGCTCAAAAATATTATTTGCGGATTGAAAAACACATTACTTCAGAAAGAAGAAGAAGAAACAATGAGTGTAGTTTTGATAAAATTTCAAAATTTACAGTATATAAAGGGTTTTGGCTGAAAAATAGCTACGTACTTTTCGGAATGTCCCGTTTTGATACGCGTACTATTTTTCGTTCCATTTCATGTTGCGTACTTTCACTTTTTGTACCGTTTTGCACACACAAACTTGTTTTACCGGAACTCATACTAACTTTGCCACTTTTTTACGTATTCGTCCGTTTTTTACGTTTTTCTCAGTTTTTTTACGTTCTCATCCGTTTTTTTAAGTTTTCTTACGTTTTCGTCTGTTTTTTACGTTTTCGTACTTTTTTTTACGTTTTTGTCCCTTTTTTTACGTTCTCATCCGTTTTTTTACGTTTTCGCCTGCTTTTTTACGTTCTTGTCATTTTTTTTACGTTTTTGTCCATTCTTTTTACGTTTTTATACGTATTCGTTCGTTTTTTTACGTTTTTGTCCCTTTTTTTACGTTCTCATCCTTTTTTTTTACGTTTTCATCCATTTTTTTACGTTTTCGCCTGCTTTTTTACGTTTTCGTCCGTTTTTTTTACATTTTTGTCCCTTTTTTACATTCCCATCCATTTTTTTCGTTTTCAACCATTTTATCTGTTCTCGTCCTTTTTTTTACATTTTTGTCCCTTTTTTTATGTTCTCGTCCGTCTTTTACGTTTTCGTACACTCTTTACGTTTTTTTCCGTATTTCTTACTTTTTGTCTGTTTTACGTAAAAAAATGGACGATAACGTAAAAAAACAGACGAAAACGTAAAAAAAACAGACGAGAACAGATAAAAATGGTTGAAAACGTATAAAAACGGACGAAAACGTAAAAAAAACGAACGAAAATGTAAAAAAAGGGATAAGAACGTAAAAAATGGACAAGTATGTAAAAAAAACTGACGAAAACATATAAAAACGTAAAAAAAATGTAAAAAACGTAAAAAAAATGATAAAAGTGTAAAAAAAAAAGGGTTAAAACGTAAAAAAAATGGGGAGAACGTAAAAAAAACTGACAAAAACGTAAAAATACGGACGAAAACGTAAAAAACGGACGAGAACGTATAAAAACAGACGAAAAAGGATAACAACGAGTTTTTAAATTTAAACAAATAAGTAAAAAAAGTTTATAAAAAATTTCGTTATTTAAAAGTTCATAAAATTTTTGGTAATTTTTGTACCAAAACGGAATATTTTGAAAAGTACGTAGCTATTGCATGGCCAAAACCCAAACTTAAATATGCCACGTTGGACTTTTAGCCGGTTTTAAAAAAGTTTACCCGGTTGCCGGTAAACTTGTGTGCAAAACGGAACAAAAAGTGAAAGTACGCAACATGAAATGGAACGAAAAATAATACGCGTACCAAAACGGGATATTCCGAAAAGTACGTAGCTATTTTTCAGCCAAAACCCGTATATAAATACCTTTCGAAGCAAGTTTAAATAGGTGCTCAGAAATATTATTTGAAAATTGAAAAAACACATTACTGTACTTCATAAAGAAGAAGAAGAAACTAACAAATATCAAGTGTACTACTCATAAAATGGATTAAGATATTCTCATGTTTATTTTAAACACAATGATGGCTCACTTTTTTTAACTCTCACATAAAACACAACATAAACATATCATATTCAAAATTGACATGAAAGAGTCCTCTGTTTTCGTTGCCTTTTCTTTTCATGAAAACTAACTAGGGCTGGGCAAAACAAACCGAAAAAAAAAAACGAAAAACCAAGCCGAACAGGTCTAACCGAAACCGAACCGACCATAATCAGTTCGGTTTTCGGTTTTATATATGTATGATTTTTTTATTTCGGTTCGGTTCGAGCCAAACCGAGAAATACACACTAAACCGTATAAACCGAACCGAATGAACCGCCACAAAACCGAGCTGAACCGAAATGACTTGATTCAGTTATAAATTCATGTTTTTTACAAAATCGTTCTCAGTTCAGTTTTGGTCGGTTAAGATCGGTTTTGACCCGATGAGCACTCCCCATGGTCAACAAAACTTAAAGATTAAAAAGTAGTAAAACTTTTTTTTGAAGGGGTTAAAGTGTTAAACCGTAAGTCGGTCAAAATTTTAAAAATTTAAACCCAATGCAATTCTTAGTCCTTCCCCTATTTATAAAGCCTAGAGTTGAGATCAATATAGATCTCATATTTGTCATAGATAAAAAAATAACCAATCTTAGTCATCTATTTTTCATCTAAATTAATAAAATACATTTTTCACCTTTTTTTAAAAAACAACATATCTTGCAAATGGTAAATCTTCAAGCTACAAAAAATACACAATTGCGACGAGAATTAAATTATCTATCTATAGATATGCATTTCTTTATATTTTCGATATATATTTTTTTTTCAAAATTTCCGCCCAGAAAAATCACATGTGATTTGTAAAAATCAAATCACATGTGATTTTTACAAATCACGTGTGATTTCTTGGCGGAAATTTAAAAAAAAAAAAGTTCGTCGAAAGTATATAGAATTGCATATCTATAGAAAGATAATTTAATTTTCGTCGCGATGGTATAATTTTTTCGCGTAACGATCAACGGTTTGCAAGATATTTAATTTTTTAAAAAAGGGTGAAAGTTTATATTTTTTGTTTTGATAAAAAAAATGAGTGACCGTTCATTGGATCTATGACAAATATGAGATCTATATTGAACTTTTGTCATAAAGCGAAATCGTAACTTTCGTTTCTCAAGCAACCAAATTTATTACGACCAACAAATATGCGTAAGTTATATATAACAGTTTGTAATCGATTTTATTCTAAATGGCTAACTGAAAAGGGTTGATCGATTATTTATGTTAGGTCGTTGTTCACATAAAGAGGAGATTTCTACTACACCAAAACTTATATATTTACACCGTAACATTATGCAAGGTAATACCTACTCTATTATATTCTATCTCATTACTATAACTTATATTAGCTTATTATGATATGATAAGCTTATATATGTAAGCCGAAAAGTTTTAAAATAAGCAAAAAAAAGGTATTTGCTTTTAGTCGAAATTCAACTTCATAATTCTTTTAGAGAATTTATTCTTATGACAAGGTAAAACCTTAGGTCGCATTTAGTCGAAACATAACACCCATGTTTCCATATATTGTTTTGTACAAAATGAAGAAAACCGGGCTAAGAAAAATTACAAAACACATGTTGTTTCCTTTGTAATCTGAAACCTCCCCGTCCTTTCTTCAAAATAGGAAATACATACATCGTTTTTTTTTTAATTTTCAAAACTAGAGAACTTTTTCTCCTATTAAACCCACCCTTAGATATTCATATATTGGCAATGTGGGATGCATTGAGCCCATAATATAATAGTAACATTACATATATCGTCTCTTTCGGTCAAGTGAGTTTTATATACGATGTTCGGTAAAAGGGTGCCATTACTCGAATTAAAGAGATTTTTGAATAATTTGAATTCAAAGATGAAATCCCATGCTTCACGAGTTAATAAAACTATGAGCAAGTTTTACTTAGATTAGATATTCTTATTGAAACACCCATGCGGTTACGGTCAACTGCTGCACGTTCATACATAGCTTTTACCCGTTATTATTTTGTTTATAAAATGTGTATTGGAGAAGTGTCAACTGATGTTTGTTATAGGAGGAACATCCGGAATGCAATTCAAGAGTTCCTGCAATTCTGAATGCTCTTGAGAAGCTGCACCTCACTGCAAAGGTATCAATTTATTTTCACATATTGTAAATGTGTTTCGGTTTTCAGTAGGTGTTTATGGTTTTATCTACATGCCTGCAGTTTCGAGGATCTGAGATCATTCAACTTCAAAATTATAAAACTGCTAAGATGTTGCAGCCGTACATTCTGCCCTTAAGAAGGTGATATTCTTGTGTAGAGAAAAAAAAAACGCAAACGAAGATTTGTTATTGCCATCAACTGTAAAAAAATATACATTTATACATACATACGTACATACTAGGGAAGAGATAATTTAAAAAGGCCATTTTCCGAGAGAAGAGTAAAAGGGCTGAAACACAAGTTCCAATCACTTGATGTGGAGGTTACATTCACTTGATTCAGGATGTCTAATAATCACATTCAGAGAGCACATACAATTATACAAACAACCCTAAACACTTGTATATGAATTAATTTTGTTCTAGAATAGTACCACCTCTAATTACTATTACGGGTACTATATTTTTTCTTTTTGTACCAAAAATAACTTTACGTATATTATTTTGTTTTTTTATACGTAGTATGAGAGAAGCTGATAGAGCATAGATGATCAGTTGATTGAGTAGCATATCAAAGGGTTTAGGACCTTGAGCTCCCGGGCGTGATTCTATGGAATCAAATGACTGTTTAACTTATCTATCACTCTTGGAACAATTCCACACCCATATTGTTTGTACCCTGATGAACTTTACGTATATTATTTTGTTTTTTTATTATTAATATCATTTTTCAGTCTTACAATCTATGCTTTAACTGTTTAACCTCTATCCTTGACTTTATGAAGTATATTTTAAGATATATTAGGATATCCATTCAAACTAAGAGTATGCTGTTTTAGATGGAGTTATCATACGGTTTGCATAACTTGGATCCACTATGAAATTACGTTCCTACACTTTTGGTTTATCAATGAGATTTTGTGTTATGACCTGAATTACGCGCATGCTAATCCAGATAATATGATAATAAATTACTGTAATAACTTTGCTAGAAAGAAATATTGTCCAAAAATATATGTTATTCAAAGTGCTGCAACTGGCATGAAGAAAGACTCGTTAATTGTATTTTAAATATTTTTTGTACAGGCAATGGAAACTGTTTCAGAAGAGAGTGTTGATGGCTCTGGAGACTCATACGTTACTGACACAGTAAGAAAACTTTACAAAATGAAACGTTAATTAGA
This sequence comes from Artemisia tridentata subsp. tridentata, assembly GCA_021014915.2. Taxonomy (NCBI): domain Eukaryota; kingdom Viridiplantae; phylum Streptophyta; class Magnoliopsida; order Asterales; family Asteraceae; genus Artemisia; species Artemisia tridentata. Next base: position 114,766,092 of record CP139504.1, read on the forward strand.
TCAAAGTACTTTCTTAGGTGGAAAGTTTTAATTGAATTCGTTATTAATTTCTACTGCCAAATATTAAGCAGCCCAGCTTATTTTGTATCACTTATAAATTATATACGGAGTAGTTTTTAGACTGTGAAGCTGTTTAATTAGTCTTTTGTGGTGATTAAATTTATCAATTAATCATTGGGATGCTGTAAACACTGCAGACATTCAAGGAGTCATTGGTTGCTGCTGGAGCAGGCCTATCCTTGGTAGATTATGTGGTAATTTTACCTCAGGTGCATATGTATGGGTGGGTTTGGGCTATATTGTTATATTTATAATCCTTTTGTTGATAATGTAGGCGACGTCAGCAAAAATCACTAAGAACCCTCCAATCGGTTTTGCCCTGATATGTCCTCCTGGGCATCATGCTGTTCCAGATGGGCACCCGGGACCTTGTTTCGCTGGTAATGTAGCTATTGCAGCTCGATATGCACAGCGTGTTCATGGACTGAAGCGTGTTTTAATTATCGATTTTGATGCCCATCATGGAAAGGCCACTAATGATGTGTTCTATGATGACCCAGACGTATTCGTTCTTTCAACTCACCAAGTAAGAAACAGATGGCCATTAGTTTATTTATTTTTAAGGGTCCATTTAAATTTTGTATATGAATGCATTCTCTAGTGTGGCTTATTTTTAACTTTTGTACTTTTAATGTTTCTAAATATATTTTTGTTATTGTTATTATGTTGTTTTAGGGTGGGATCTTCCCTGGTACAGGGAAAATAGATGATATAGGGCGTGAGAATGGTGTAGGAGCAACACTTAATTTGCCACTACCTGGATTTTCTGGTGACATAGCTATGCAGATTGTGTACAATGGAGTCATTGTACCGTGCGCACAAAAGTTCAAGCCAAATATAATTCTTGTATCAGCAGGGTAATTTTCTATTTACCAATACCTTACATGCTTCATTTTCATTTATTGGTTTATATATTAAGGGTCGTGAGGCTTGAAACGATCTGAGCTTGAGGATGATATAAATAAACTAGCCGAGCTTCTCGAATCGAGCTTTATTTCTTTTTGGCTCACTATATCACGAGCTGAGCTTGATGTAAAAGCATAAGGGGCTTGAAATGAGCAGGGATCGAGCTCTAGCTTAATAAATTTAAGCAAACAAAGCTCGAGCTTTGGCAGGCTAGGCTCGCCTTAGTTAAGCTTGTTTACACGCATAGTTTATACAAGAGTGGACCATTTTTTACTCATTTACTTATGAATGGGTCGATTTGGGTTGTGTTAATTGAAGGCATTCAACGCCTTTCAAAAAGTTCGAAGGCATTCAACATGCAATATTTCTTTTGCAAAAGACTTGATTAATATTGGAATGAGATATTTTGTGATAATATTTTTTGACCCACTTTTCCAAAAAATATTTGGAAAGAAATTGTTTCTGGTACCTAAAACATGACCAGACTGACCTGCCAGTTTTCCCACATGTACCACATAATCATATATTATTTCATAAGTAACTGATTATGCCGAATAGAATTACAATGTGTTTGGAAAATTTAGTGCACTTGAGGGATAAGTTTACACCTGGTAATGGGCTTGGAGGTATGGAGTATACACCCATCATGTCAATGAACACCCTGACTCAATAGTGGTTATAATAAAGTACTGCCTGTTCAAAGTACTGCTTGTTCAAGGTACTGCTAGCTTAATAAAGGTACTGCTAAGTATAAATGACAATGCTGCTGATGCAGTTGATTCTGCTGTTAGCATTATCTGTTCCTGCCGATAGCATTGTCATTCCTGCTGATAGCATTATCTGTTTCTGCTGATAGCTTTATTGCTGCTGATGCAGAACAACTCTGCTGCTAGTATATCAATTCTGCTGATAGTGTTATTGTTCCTGCTGATGGTACAATAACTCTGCTGCTGAACTGATGGACTCTGCTGATAGGCAACAGACTCTGCTGTTGGTATAACCACCGACTCCTACATTTATGGAAACTATTATGGATAATTAATGGGCCGTTAATTATTCATAATTCCATGGGCTAGGGTTTTGAGTAGTCTCTATTATAAATAGAGATCATCACATGGCATGAAGGAGACGACATAAAACCCTAAACACTAAATACGATCGGTTCTTGATCTGTGCCTAGAACAAGAGCTTCACTTGGTTTTATCCCATAGAGATATTCGTGCAACCCAGGCATAGGGTCGAATAGTTTCTATTGGAAAGTGATACCACGACTTTAAGTGATTATCCAGTACCCTTGATTGATTATCATTACCCTGTTTGGGTGCACTACAACACACACATAAACCAACAATCAATAGAAACTATTTTGAGATAATCAATAGCTGCTGCTATGAGACAAATAGCTGCTAACTTTTCTAAGCTAGAAAAGTTTGAAGGTGTGGATTTCAGACGATGGCAGAAGAAGATGAAGTTCTTGCTGACCAGCATGAACGTGGCATATGTTCTGACCACTCCAATCCCTGCTGATTATGGGGATGATGCTACGATGGAACAGATGAGAGCCAGAAGCAAGTGGGAGAACGATGACTATGTCTGCAGAGGTTTAATCCTCAATGGTATGTCTGATACTCTATTTGATATTTATCAGAATGTGGAATCTTCTCAAGAACTATGGGATTCTCTGGAAGCCAAATATATGGCTGAGAATGCATCAAGTAAGAAGTTTCTTGTAAGTAATTTTAACAATTACAAAATGGTCGATTCTAGACTGGTCATGGACCAATACAATGAACTTCTTAGTATACTTGATCGTTTTACTCAACACAAGATGAACATGGATGAGGCTATTCAAGTCTCTTGTATCATCGATAAGCTACCTCCTTCTTGGAAAGATTTCAAGCACATGCTTAAGCATAAGAAGGAGGAGTTAACTCTTACTGAGTTGGGCAGTCATTTGCGCATTGAGGAATCACTCAAGGTGCATGAAAGTGACAAGACAAAGAGCAGCACTGCTGCTAGTCCATCAGTTGTCAATATGGTGGAGCATAACAACTCCTCCAGGAACAATGACAACAAGGGAAAGCGTAAACATCAGGATAATACCAAACCTGATCCTAACAAGAAGTCAAAGGCTACTTGTTGGAAGTGTGGTAAAACTGGACACTTCAGGAAGGATTGCAAAGGTGGTAAAATTGGCAATAAAGCCAATGGATCAGGCACAAGTGGATCTGGGAATGGTAACACCAATTCCCTGAAAGGTCAGAATATATTTAATAAGTCTTTTTGGATTTATTATGTTACATATATATCTGAATTGTTCTTTGTGCAGGATGATGATGTGGCTTGGTGGGTTGACTCTGGAGCAACAGTCCATGTGTGTAAAGATAGAAGATGGTTCAAGACCTACGAGTCAATGAATGATGGTTCTATTCTTCATATGGGAAACGAGTCAACAGCCCTGGTGCATGGAAGAGGAAGTGTTGAGTTGAAGTTTAGTTCTGGAAAGATTATTACTTTGTTGAATGTTTTACATGTTCCTGATATTAGGAAAAACTTGGTTTCTAGTGGTGTTTTAAATAATTGTGGTTACAAACAAGTTATTGAATCTGATAAGTTTGTTTTGTCTAAAAATGGTGTATTTATTGGATTTGGTTATTTAAGTAATCACATGTTTAGACTTAATATTGTTCATGATGTGATTGATTCTGTTTGTATGTTGTCATCTAAACAATATGATTCAACCCTTTGGCATGCTAGACTTGGCCATGTACACTTTAAACGTATGCAAGATATGTCTAAGGATGGGTTAATCCCAGCATTTGACATGGACACTAAAAAGTGTAATACTTGTATGTTGAACAAGATAACTAAGAAACCATTTAAAGATGTAAAACGTGAGACTAATGTGTTGGAATTAATACATAGTGATTTATGTGATTTGCATGCTACTCCCTCATTGGGGAATAAGAAATACTTTGTTACTTTTATTGATGATGCTTCTAGGTATTGTTATGTTTATCTTTTACATACTAAGGATGAAGCATTAGATAAATTTAAAGTATTTAAGTCTGAAGTTGAATTGCAACAAGAGTCACTAATCAAAAGGTTAAGGACTGATAGGGGAGGTGAGTACATGGATACTCAGTATTTCCAGTCTGTTGGTATAATCCATGAAACGACTGCCCCTTATACTCCTCAGCAAAATGGAATTTCTGAAAGGAAGAACCGAGTGCTGAAGGAGATGGTTAATTCCATGTTGTCCTACTCTGGACTGAGTCAAGGGTTCTGGGGTGAAGCTATGTTAACAGCTTGCTATTTGCTAAATAGGTTCCCAACAAAAGGAACAAAACAACTCCATATGAACTCTGGACTAAAAAGAAACCAAACTTGAATTATCTCAAGGTTTGGGGTTGTAGGGCAGTTGTAAGACTCCCTGATCCAAAATTGAAAACTTTGGGTGAAAGAGGCATTGAATGCATCTTTGTTGGATATGCTGAGCATTCCAAGGCTTATAGGTTCTATGTTATTGAACCTAATGAAGCTGTTTCAATTAACACTATAATTGAATCAAGGGATGCAAATTTTGATGAGAATAGATTCTCTTCAGTCCCTAGACCAAGTCAGAGGATTCCTAATGGAACCAATGATGTTGGTGTATCAGAAGCCTCTGATGAGGTCCCTGATGAGGTTGTGGAACAACAACCTGAACCTGAGCTCAGAAGGAGCACAAGGGTGAGGACTCCAAAATCATTTGGACCTGAATTTCAATTGTACCTGATTGAAGGAACAAGGGATGAGGTCTCTGACCAACACTCCTATTGCTTTAATGTTGAGGATGATCCCAAAACATTTGATGAAGCAATGAAGTCCCAAGATGTTGCTTTCTGGAAAGAAGCAATAAATGATGAGATGGACTCCATCATGGGCAACAACACTTGGGTGTTGGCTGATCTACCACCTGGTTGCAAGCCTCTAGGCTGCAAATGGATTTTCAAGAAGAAAATGAAGGTAGATGGAACTATTGAAAAGTTCAAGGCAAGGTTAGTCATTCAAGGCTTTAAACAAAAGGAAGGAATTGACTACTTTGATACTTATGCCCCTGTTGCTCGTATCAGTACCATAAGATTGCTGATTGCTTTGGCATCTATTCACAATCTGATTATACATCAGATGGATGTGAAGACAGCATTCTTGAATGGTGAATTAGATGAGGAGGTTTACATGAACCAACCTCAAGGCTTCATCATTTCTGGCAATGAAAAGAAGGTGTGCAAACTGATTAAGTCCTTGTATGGACTGAAACAGGCACCTAAGCAATGGCATCAAAAGTTTGATGAAGTGGTTTTGTCTAGTGGTTATTCACTTAACCAGTCTGACAAATGTGTATATAGCAAATTTGATGAATCTGGTAAAGGAGTCATCATTTGTCTATATGTTGATGACATGTTGATCTTTGGCACTGACCAAAATCAAGTGGACCTTACAAAGGAATTTTTGTCATCAAGGTTCTCCATGAAGGATATGGGGGAGGCAGATGTTATCCTTGGTATTAGGATTAAACATGAAGGTAACAAAATTTCTATCTCTCAGTCTCATTACATTGAGAAGGTGTTGAAGAAATTCAATTACTTTGATTGTACTCCAGTGAGTACTCCTATGGATACAAGTGAGAAGCTAATGCCCAATAAAGGCAAGGCTGTATCTCAACTTGAGTATTCAAAGGTAATTGGCTGCTTGATGTATGCCATGACTTGTACTAGACCTGACATTGCATTTGTTGTGGGAAAATTGAGCAGGTATACTAGTAATCCTAGTGCTCATCATTGGCAAGCAATTCAGAGGGTACTAAAGTATTTGAAGAGAACTATGGATTATAGTCTTTCATATACTGGTTATCCTTCTGTACTAGAAGGGTACACTGATGCAAGTTGGATCAGTAACACTGAGGACAATTCGTCTACTAGTGGCTGGGTATTCCTACTTGGTGGAGGTGCAATTTCTTGGGCATCCAAGAAGCAAACTTGCATTACCAGTTCAACCATGGAATCTGAATTTGTGGCCTTAGCTGCTGCTGGTAAAGAAGCTGAATGGTTGAAAAACTTGCTTCTTGAGATTCCATTGTGGCCTAAACCTATAGCACCTATTTCTATCCGATGTGATAGTGCTGCTACATTGGCTAAGGCTTATAGCCAAATGTACAATGGGAAGTCTAGACACTTAGGTGTCAGGCATAGCATGATTCGTGAGCTTATCATGAATGGGGTGGTATCTATAGAGTTTGTTAGATCTCAACAGAACTTAGCTAATCACTTGACGAAGGGTTTGGCTAGAGACTTGGTTTTTAAGTCTGCTAAAGGGATGGGTTTAAGTCCAACTTAGTCACTGAATGCAAAGACACCCAACTCCCTCCTGAGGAAACTTTGGAGTTGAGTTCAATGTGGAAAGCTGAACATTTAGTGGACTGGAGCACTGTTTTATATACATCCCAAGGTTGTGCTCAGAACCTGCTGGAAAGGAGGATGAAGTCTTCACTTCTTAATTGTTAATTTTCTTTGAAAAAGTGCTTTGCAGGGGCATGATTAAAAGATGAACCACCTATGTAAATGTTGAAGTTTTGCCGCTTCAGGAAGCTTTAGGACTTTTAGCTTTTACAACATTTATTAATTGGATATGGACACATGGCTTGTAAAGTGTCAGGAGTATTTTAGTGTTTGAAAATGTATGTGTATTTTATATTCAGGTATTCAAATGGGTTGAAGGGTTCAATTCTTAGAACACCCTGATTCTCGAATATTTGAACTTGTAAGGTACTAAGATGAGAATTCAATCTTCAAGATATTTTCATTTATGCATATATTTTGTTTTGTGTTTATTTTTCATGCAAATGAAGTGAACTAAATTTGGGGAGGATTGTTGGAAAATTTAGTGCACTTGAGGGATACGTTTACACCTGGTAATGGGCTTGGAGGTATGGAGTATACACCCATCAGGTCAATGAACACCCTAACTCAATAGTGGTTATAATAAAGTACTGCCTGTTCAAAGTACTGCTTGTTCAAAGTACTGCTTGTTCAAGGTACTGCTAGCTTAATAAAGGTACTGCTAAGTATAAATGACAATGCTGCTGATGCAGTTGATTCTGCTGTTAGCATTATCTGTTCCTGCCGATAGCATTGTCATTCCTGCTGATAGCATTATCTGTTTCTGCTGATAGCTTTATTGCTGCTGATGCAGAACAACTCTGCTGCTAGTATATCAATTCTGCTGATAGTGTTATTGTTTCTGCTGATGGTACAATAACTCTGCTGCTGAACTGATGGACTCTGCTGATAGGCAACAGACTCTGCTGTTGGTATAACCACCGACTCCTACATTTATGGAAACTATTATGGATAATTAATAGGCCGTTAATTATTCATAATTCCATGGGCTAGGGTTTTGAGTAGTCTCTATTATAAATAGAGATCATCACATGGCATGAAGGAGACGACATAAAACCCTAAACACTAAATACGATCGGTTCTTGATATGTGCCTAGAACAAGAGCTTCACTTGGTTTTATCCCATAGAGATATTCGTGCAACCCAGGCATAGGGTCGAATAGTTTCTATTGGAAAGTGATACCACGACTTTAAGTGATTATCCAGTACCCTTGATTGATTATCATTACCCTGTTTGGGTGCACTACAACACACACATAAACCAACACAATGTTTGACATTAGACTTACTTTCATTGAAGTTTGAACATTAACGGGTGTTTGTAGTCGCTATGTGTTCATAATGTTTGAATAAAGGGTTTTTGCTAACAACTCTTAGGTTTATTCACAACAACCAGCTTTTCAAATTTAAGTTTCGACAATATACCACCTCCAAACAAAAACCACCAATAACCACTAACCATTTTCTGTAATTTCTTAAACAGTCTCAACATTGGTCACATTACACAAAAATATGAATTTGTTAGTCGTGTTAAAATAGGAACTTTTTTTCTTTTTTGAAAAGTTAGCTGTTAATGATTTTCTGTTAGGGCTATTGTTAGAGTCTAGGGTTTAGAATTCACGGTCTAGGGGCATTTCCTTCGAATAAATAAGGGAAATCAAAGTTATATTATTGACGCCTTTATTTATCCTATTTGGAGAGACGTAATCTTGTTCTACTAAAATTGTTTTTTTGCCTTCACTAGAATGTAAGTTTGGGTCATTTCATGTAGTCATCATATACAACCGAAGCACTTGTGTTTTGTTACTACGTGTTTTGTTAGAACGGTTTACCTTTTGACCATATGTTGGCATATGTGTTCGGACGTCATATTTCGTCCGGACTAGACACTCACCTCCGGGCGTACTAGCCGAAGGGTCAAACGCCGCCATCCCAGATTTCACGGGATTGTGTCTCCCACGTGACCTGACACCTATCTACTAGACTAGGCATAGCTCGGCTTGCTTAGTCCCTAGGCAAAACAGGTAACGAGGTGTGGGTAGTATAAATACCCCCACCCCATTTATGATTCTCAACTAATACTCTCACTTAGCATTTACTCTCATTTATTATCTCACCCCTCGTCTCATACTTACTCTCACGTCGGAGGTTGGTCTTGGGATAAAACCCAAGGCGAGTCTAACGTGCGTGTTTCTTGTGTGTAGGAGCTTATTGTCGTCCGGAGGAGACCGTCCAAAGGATCTCGTAAAGAAGTAGGACCCACTCATAAGGTTTTACTTTAACAAATTGGCGCCATCCGTGGGACCCGCTATTTAATCTACCAAGGCATTGGAATGGCCGGTCCCTCTTTCCAAACCCCACAGACCGAAGATGGAGAAGACAAACCCAACAACAACCGCAATCAGCATAACAGTGACCGCTCGGCCAATGATTCTCCCAGCCTCCAAGATTTAATCCTTGGCCAGGTGGCATCACTGACGGAACTGATCAAGGAGCACAATGCACAAGGCGGAAGCATTCTCAAACCAATACGGCTTGACTTTGGAGATGAAGGAGATAAGGATCGGGGAAAGGGGAAAATAGACGAGGGAAAAGAGGATGACCTACACAAACCCTTCAAGGAGGTGTCGAGGTCACCGTTCACTCGTCGGATCGTAGAATTCTCTGGTCCGAACCACATAATGCCGCTAAACATGAAATTCTATGATGGATCGACAAATCCAAACGATCATCTCACCAGGTTTACCGGAGCAGCAAACCAGGGGGAATGGCCGATGCCAGTTTGGTGTCGCATGTTCCAGCAAACTTTAGATGTAGCTGCGGGAGGATGGTTCGAACGGTTGGAACCCGACAGTATTGACAGTTGGAACGAGTTGAGGGAGCAATTCTCAACGAGGTTTGCTCTTTGAAAGAAATGCACAAAAGACCCGACGGAGATTACGAAAATCGTCCGGCGAGCTCATGAATCTCTACCGAATTTTAAAGAAAGATGGACGGACGAAGCTAGTTACATCAGTGGAGTGCCGGAGATCATGAGGATCTCCGCATTCATGGGTGCACACAAATGTCCGGCCCTTGCCAAGAAGTTTTCCGATAGGGTGCCATGCACGGTCACAGAAATGTTTGCCAGAGTAGACGATTTTATAAGGTCAGAGGAAGCATATCGGAACACGAAATTGCCCAAAGGTGAAGGCCCTGATTCAAGCAGGAAAGGAAACCAGGGTTTCAGAAATGATAAACTGCGAGGGGAGCGCCGAAGTGATTACCGCCAGAAGGATGTATATCACCCTTATGTTGCTCCCATAAATAACTACAACCGCAATGACTACACTCGTCCGGATTACCGCCGAAACGAAGCCCCTAGGCAATGTAATCATCGCCCTGGTCTAGGATCATTGATAAAACCCACCAGGGAAATTCTTGCTTCGGAGCACCCCTAAACCTACCCGTCACGCCGCCGACCGGCGGTAGACCAAAAAAGAAAAATATGGACAAATTCTGTGATTACCACAGAGAGAAAGGGCATCTTACCAACGACTGCTACCAATTACAGAAACAACTCGAGATTGCGTTGGAGTCCAGAAAGCTAGACCACCTTTTGAAAGATTTCAGGCAGTGGGAAGCTGGGAGAGGAAGAGACCAACCAAGGAGGAATGATATGGGGAAAGCAAAAGTGATCAACATGATAAGGGGTTCACCGGAGAATAGGAAGAGAAGGTACGGAGGTTACGACGAAGAATGGATAAACGTCCTAATAGTGTTTCCCCCCGTCATGACGGGAAATTTGTCGGATGAACCTCTCATTATTGAAGGTGATATTGAAAGGTATTTGGTCCGAAGAATATATGTTGATGAGGGGTCTTCCGTAAACGTTATGTACGAGCACTGCTTCAATCATCTCAGCTCAAGCATAAAAGACAGGCTCAAAGAGACAAGCACCTCCCTTGTCGGTTTTTCTGGGGAAACAAGCAAACCGTTAGGCAAGATTGAACTGGATGTATGTTTTGGCGACCATGGTATGTTCCGCAGGACAACCATGAAATTCTGTGTGGTGCAATCTCCGTCACCCTACAAAGTGATATTAGGAAGAACTGGATTGAAGGAGCTAAGGGCCATCCCGTCAACAATCCATTCCATGATCAAGTTTCCCACACCGAAAGGAGTGGCAACTCTAGCAGCACGTCCGGCCACGGTACTGGAATGCAGAAGACTGGAAGAAAAACAGATGGTAGATACACCACAAGAAGCAGAAATTATCGGTTCGGAAGTAGGTAGGACGGAGGAAATTTTAGTGAATCCGGAACAACTGGTTACAATAGGAAGAGGATTCTCGAGGGAATGTCGAAAGCACTTGATCGAGCTGTTGAGGAAAAACAAAGATGTGTTTTCATGGGAGCCTTCGGATATGACCGGATTTCCACGTCGCCTAATCAGGCACCATCTGAACATAAACGTTTCGGACACGCCGGTAGCTCAAAAGAAACGTAACCTGTCCGCAGAGAAAAATCAGGTGGTGTTGAAGGAAGTTGAGGAATGGTTGAAAGCCGGAATTGTTAGACCGATACGCTACCCTACCTGGATTTCCAACCCCGTATTGGTAAAGAAATGTGATGGAAGTTGGCGCATGTGCATCGACTTTAAGAATCTAAACTCCTCATGTCCGAAAGACTATTATCCGTTGCCCGAAATCGACTGGAAGATCGAGTCAGTGATCGGATTCAAATACAAATGTTTCTTGGATGCATATAAGGGTTACCATCAAGTCCAGATGGCAGAAGAAGACGAAGAGAAGACTGCATTCTACACGGAACAGGGAACTTATTGCTACATAAAAATGCCCTTCAGCCTAAAAAACGCTGGAGCAACTTACCAGTGTCTGGTTGATTCAGCCTTCCATATCCAAATTGGAAGGAATTTGGAGGCTTATGTGGATGACATGGTAATCAAAAGCAAAGGGGAAAAAGAGATGCTGGCGGACATTGCTGAGAAGGAAAAATTTTAGGCTACATGGTGACCTCCGAAGGCATAAGGGCGAATCCAAAATAGACGAAGGCAATTGCACAGATGAAATCCCCAATGACCCTGAAAGAGATGCAGAGTCTGAGCGGCAAGTTGGCTGCCCTTAATAGATTTTTGGCAAGATCCGCGGAGAGGTCCCTTCCTTTCTTCGAGACGTTAAAGAATATTACCAAGGAAAATAGAGAAGAATATAAGTGGACTAAAGAAGCTGAAGAGGCGTTCCAATCCCTCAAGAAGCTAATACTAGATCTCCCGTCCTTATCCACGCCCAATAAAAAAGAAGTTTTGTATGTCTATCTCGCAGCGGCGAAAGATGCTATCAACGCGGTTCTGATAGCTGAGAGGGAGGGAAAGCAATTTATAACAACCCGTAATTTTTTAGACTATTATTCTAATAGTGAAAATATTTATTTTATATTTTCTGACATTTACTGACGATTAAAATTTATAAATGAGAGGTTATCTCGTTTTTCCTGAAAAACGACCCCACACGCGTACCGACACTCAATTAGTCATGACATTAACTAAATATACTCATGTTCGAGTCCATAAAAATGTTTTTATAATACTTATATAAAAACGCTCTCAAAATGTGATTTATACATTTTTACTTGTAGGTGCCAAACCGAGACACCGCGACTCACATTTAAGCTCAATCGACATATGAAATATATAACGGAAATTCAAATTTTTTTTCCCCTTGTTGCCTTGTCATTTGTCACTAAAACACCAACACCAATGCAACCTCTTTGATACATGTTGGATAAAAAGCTATTAACCAAATCTATTATCTAGATCTATTATCCAAAAGCTATTAACCAAATCTATTATCCAGATCTATTATCCAAAAGCTATTAACCAAATCTATTATCCAGATCTATTATCCAAAATGCCATAAAACCCTAATTTTTGCCCTATAAATAAAAAGATAAACTAGCAAAGTTATACTTGCATTTTTTTCACCAAAATCTCTTTCTCTCTACTGTGGCTCGGCCAAAAATAAAAAGGAAGAAGAAGTGATCGATTTCAATAGTTTCAAGTGTTTTACGATCATTTACGAGCTTACAACTAACTACATAACGATTTGGAGGAACCGTTGGGGATATTTTGTTCTAGAGCTAGTCAAAAACTCTTCATTTTCAAGTAAGCATAAAATAATTTTTATACTTTCCATTATGCATTTTATGTATATTTATGTTATTATTAAGTTTAAATCTTCATTTAAACTCATAAACTACCTATATCACCTATATACATGTTTGTGAGATTTTATCATGTTTTTATTTTATTTTAGAACTATATAAATTGTTGAAGAATTGGTGGAAGAGATTAGAATAGATTTTGGAGTTGAATGAAGGGTTTTAGTATAGAAAAATGGATTATTGAAAAATATACGCGGAAGCGCTGCCCAAATTTTTAATTCTTAGAAAATAAAGTTATTTTCACAAGGATTTAGTTAAAGAAACAGAAAATAGATTTTCTAACGAAAAAGTGGTCGTTTGAATGGATAAAAACGGGTTTATAACGAATAAAATACGAGTTTTCTAAATATATTATCGATAACTATTTTCAGAAAAATAAATAGTCTGCTGTCCAGATTTTCATCATGGTAAAACTAAGCTTTAAAAGATAAACCGAGTCCCCGAGACCTTAAAATGTGTTGGTACTCTTAATTACCTTTGCGGGGATAGGTAGAACTTTAAAAATCGAGCTATAACGAACAAGTTATGACTCAACAAAGATACCGACGAAAAATATTATTTTGACAGCTTTCTATTAGTGAATAGTAAACTGTTTTTATTTTTAGAAATGAACTTTGGACACTTTAGGTGCGGTTTCGAATAAAATGTCATAAACGAAAGTTGTGGTGTTCTGGTTACATACTTTAGTCGAGTCGGAAACTTTTCCAAATATATATTACCGAAACATTCATATCGTAGTTACGATACATACTTGCTAAAAATCCCAAAATGTATTATTTTGACTATTTCTAAGGATTTCCAAAGTAACGTTATATTATAATCAAACTTGCAAACAAACATGTACGGGTGATATAACATTTTATAAACTGCATACACGACACACAAGCAACATAAAAAACGACCACTTGTAAACACTTAAACTTGTTTAAACACTTTGAGTCATGGGTACACATAATTGTAAACTAAGAACTGCCATACTAATTTAGGTCGCGTGTCGGTGCAGAACATTTTTGATACTTGACTTTACTCTTATCAGACTGCATTACTGAAGTGAGTATTCATAGCCCCCTTTTTACCGCTTTACTTATTTTGGGTGAAATGCATGACTTGTATTTTTATTTGAACTTATGACTTATATTTTTACTTGAACTCTTTGAAATTGATTTCGGACCTTAAGATACATCTTGAACTGATAACTTGTTTTGAACTTGTGATGTGCTGTACGCACTCAAATTTTAAGTCTCCCTTGTTCGGAGCAGTCTTGATTTAATAGTATATAATAGTTGTTATGATGTACTGTTCGTACATTCGCATTGTTAGTCCCCGATTGGTTTGCCGTTCGCACTTCAATTTATACGTACCGTTCGTATGGCTCCTTTGTGCGGAGCAGTAGGTAGTATGGATAGCGCTATTAGAGGTCGGTCAACCTCTCGTTCCCTTGTCTACGGAATGCATATTATTTATTTTGGGGCATTGCCGCATACTTTATTATATACGAGGTGCTATTATTGTGAACTATTATGACCACGTGTGTATTGACTACTAGGAGTACTACTTTTATTATGGAAATGTATGTGAACTTATATGTTACAAGTCTTGTATAGGCGGGACTCGTAACATGGTGAGTTGACAGGACATTTGCCAGGCGGATTTTCTCAAAAATGGTTTTCGCACTATATAAAACTTGTATACTCACCAACTATTTTCATAGTTGACCCGTTTTCTCATGAATTTCAGGTGATCGTCAGTAAGCATATTTTATGAAGACTTTTGTATAAAGGAGTCCTCATGTGTCACATTTGGTCATTATGTAATAAAACGCTATCTTTTGAAAACCAAACTTTATGTTTCTATTGACGAGATCGGCTAGAACAATATTATAATCATGTACTATTTCCTTAAACCTTAATTATGATGTTGTACTATATCTATTTGCGATGTATATTAATTTGGTTGCACCTCGCGTTTCCGCCTTCGGCGGGGTGTGACATAATTGCCCGTCCACTATGTGAGCCGGACGCTACAAGATGCCAAGAGAAATTATGCTCCGATCGAGAAACTGGCGTTATCTTTATTGCACTCGTCCCGAAGATTAAGAAGGTATTTCGAAGCTCACCCTATAAAAGTCATAATGGATCAACCGATAAAGCAAATTTTGAATAAGCCAGAAGCGTCTGGAAAGTTGGCCAAGTTTTCCGTAGAGTTGGGGGCCTACGATATAACTTACGTACCAAGAAATGCAATAAAGGGACAAATTATGGCATACTTCATCTCGGAAGTCCCGGTCGGAATAGAAGAACAACATCTGAGAAAGTTGGGGAAAGAAATACACGACATCTCCGACCCGGAGGAGTAGATATTGTATACCGACGGTGCATCTAGCAAGAAAGGGTCCGGAGCGGGTCTAGTGTTGATCGGACCTTGTCAAACATAACACACATATGCTCTCCGTCTAAATTTCAAAAGTACCAACAATGAGGCAGAATACGAGGCACTCCTGGCTGGACTACGGATTGCCAGGAAAATGAACGTGGAAGCTCTGGAGGTCAGGGTGGACTCTAAACTCGTCGCGAGTCAAATAAATGCAGACTTTACGGCGACTAAAGAGAGTATGATACAATACTTAGCAAAGGCAAAGGAGTACATTGGCAGCTTTAAGAAATTCAAAATTCACAACATACCAAGGACGCAGAACCAAAAGGCGAATGTACTAAGCAAGTTAGCCTCGGTAGCTTTTAACCACCTAACCAAAGAGATCCTTGTCGAAGTATTGGAAAAACCTTCGACTGAAGAAAAACCGGTAGGAGCAATTGTAGAAGAAGAAGAAGACAATTGGATGACACCAATCATCCGGTGTCTGAAGGAAGGTGTTTGGCCGGAAGATCAAAATGAAGCAAGAGTGTTATGAATGAAACTTCCCCAGTACATGATGGAAGATGGTGTGTTGTTCAAAAAGTCGTACTTGAATCCTATGTTAAGGTGCGTGGGCCCTCTGCAAGCAAATTATATCATCCGGAAAGTCCACGAAGGCGCGTGCGGAATGCACTCCAGACCAAGAACAGTGGTGGCCAAACTTATAAGGCAAGGTTATTATTGGCCGACCATGCACAGAGATGCTAAGGAGGAAATCAAAAAATGTGACTCCTGTCAAATTCATGCCCCGGTTCCAAAACTATAATGACATCCATCATGGCACCGTGGCCCTTCTACCAATGGGGAATGGATGTGTTGGGTCCTCTACCGGAGGCTCCAGGGAGGGTAAAGTTTGTAATTGTGGCCGTTGACTACTTTACGAAATGGATAGAAGCTAAATCGCTCGATAAAACCACAGGAAAGGAGGTAAAGAAGTTCGTGTGGGAAAACATCGTTTATAGGTTCGGATTGCCGAGCGTAATAGTCACTGACAACGGAACGAATTTTGTCAATGGCCCATTCAAGAGTTGGTGCGAGAAGTTGAAAATCAAGCAAATGAACACGGCGGTAGCACACCCTTAAGCCAATGGCTTAGTCGAAAGGGCGAACAAGAGCCTGATGCATGGTATAAAAACTAGGCTGGGAAGAAAAAGATCCGGGTGGGTTGACGAGTTGCCCAATGTTCTATAGGCCTTCAGGACGTCGTTAAAAACAAGTAACGGGGAGACACCCTTCAGCCTAACCTACGGAAGCGAAGCCGTCATACCTGCTGAAATTGGAATGCCTACCCATCGTACCATGCTTTACAACCCAAAAGATAATGAAGAACAACAACGTTTAAACTTGGATTTGCTATAAGAAAGACGAGAGATGGCAGCTATTTGGGAAGCCAAATATAAAGCTAAAGTCGAACAGTATTACAACCGAAGGGTACGTCCGATAGCATTTAAAGTGGGGGATTTTGTGTACAAGAAGAATAAAGCTAGAAGGATCGAGAACCAGGAAAAGTTGGGACCTAACTGGGAGGGCCCATACCGAATAGTTGAAGCCTACCATAACGGTTCGTACAAGCTTCAAACAATGGATGAAAGAGAAGTACCCTGGACTTGGCATGCAATTAACCTGCGGAATTGTTTTATTTAAAAGTTGTAACCTGACATTACGAAGTTCATTAACGTTTATGGCATTCCTTACTTCCCCAACGACAAGGGGAACAATTTTCCTACCTGAGTGTATTCTTATATGTTCTATGATTAGGTGTTACGATGAAATTAAACGGATGGTGCAAAACACTCTGACTCTAAGGAGCGGATAGTAAAAAACACTCCGTCGTCAAATTAAAACGGATGGTGCAAAACACTCCGACTCTAAGGAGCGGATAATGAAAAACACTCCGTCGTCAAATTAAAATGGATGGTGCAAAACACTCCAACTCTAAGGAGCGGATAGTGAAAAACACTCCGTCATCAAATTAAAACGGATGGTGCAAAACACTCCGACTCTAAGGAACGGCTGGTGAAAAACACTCTGTCGTCAATATGTAAGAAAATTCCAAATACTTATACAAGAAATGTAAACAACATCAACAGTGCAAAAGCATGACATCACCGGTCATGAACAAATTAGCATACAAAAAATATTCAGATGTCACAAAAAGTTAAAATGTTATTCGATTACATTCATCCGACAGGAAAAAAAAAGTTAAGGAGCTTTTTCCACGGTGTCTTTCACACCAGATGAGGTTCCGGCCGGTTGAACAGGAGCCGCGGTCTTTGCCTTAGAAGCAGGTTGATCGGGGAAGAGGTTCATAAGATCACCAAGGGGAAGAAGGTAGGATTCCGAAAGCTTTCGAATATACGAATATTCGGCCTCAAACAGCTTACGATACTTCACCTTCCATATAGCCGGAGCTTCCATATTGATATTCTTGATCTTCTGAAGAAGTTTTTGAAGGGCCTCTTCCGAACGTTCAGCCCGAGCACCGTCCAAAAATCCGGCAGTGTACGACAAGCTATAAACCTTCCCCATACTCTTCTTGTATTCGGCACTGGCAAACAACCTACGGCAAGCAACCGGATTCAATTCCTTAACAACATTATGACAGATTACTTCCGACTGAGCAACCTCCGTAACCAGTTGCTTCTTCTCCCCTTCCAACCTCTCAACAACATTGGTTTTTTCTTCCAATTCCTTCTCCAGCTTCCTGACTTTTTCAGCCTGAGTAGAAGACACACTCATCCATTCGTTCCTGACCTTTTCTACTTCTTCCAGCTGATCAGTTAAACCTTTCTCCCGGATCGAAGCAGCAAGCTCATCCTTCTACAAAGCCCTAAATTCCTTCAGCAACTGATCAAACCTCCCAGCCTGAGCACCACGCTCTTGTTCAGCAGCCGCTAACCTCTCGGATAAGGTATTGCGGCCCTTGTGAGCATGATCCAACTCCCGATACTCAGAGATAAGCTGGGTAAACCTACGGAGCAGCTCAGCCTGCAGGACAACCCCGGAACTAGCGTTTACATAAGCTTGATGGACCAGTTAGTTGTTGTTCAACTCTTCAAGTGCGGCCTGCTCGGCGGGAGTGGCAAGATGCGACATCATTTTACGACATGCTCTGAAGGAGTTTAATCGAACGTCATCCGTAAGGGACCAAGCCAGAACAAAGCATCCACCTCCTCCGGAAGAATTGTCATCTACAATAAAAATGACTAAGTCAGAACAGGACGAATAATAGCGACATACTCTACAACGATAAGTACATACCTTGCCCAGCCGAATGATGCTCTTTGGAAGGCTCTCTGGGGCTGAGGGGATGATGCTGGGAATGTGTAGTATGAACCGAAAGATCTACCAAAAAAAAAAGAAAAGGAAACAACAATAAGAAAACAACAAAAAGGAAAGGGGATATTTCTTACCATCAGAGGGAGGCTGTTGGGTATGTGGCTGAGCTTGCTCTTCTGGACCCATCTGAGCATTGTTCTCAGTTTCGACCATGTGTTCTTCGGGATGGGCCTTCCCTCCTTCGCTCTCCGGTCGCCCTCATTCCCCTCCGGTCTGACCCTCCTCGACATTTACAACACCTTGTGGCTCAGCTTGGTTGAGAGGAGTGGCATCAACGGTGTGATCTTCAGAAGAAATGATCTCCTCATCGGCCTGACCTTTCTTCATTCTCTTCTTTGGAACAGCGGTTGGATCCGCAACATTCCTCTTTTTACTTACAGGTTTATTCTCCTGTTTCTTCCTTTCCTTCTCCTCACGCACGACAACCACCTCCGGATCAGCTCTCTCAACAACTTTTTGAAGTTTGTTCTTCTCAGGAATCTGGCCTTCCGGGGGTAGTGGCTCAGTAGTTCGCTGCGGCTGTTCGTGTCCCTCCGGAACGGGATCCCCCTTACTGATCACAGTTCCTTCCCAATCCGGAAGCTCCAAGTACTCCGACGTGGTAACAACTAGAAAAAGGAGAAAGGTAAGAACAAGACAAGAAATAATAGACAGTACACGATATAAAGTCAATAAAATATTGTATTACCATGCCCTTAGGCATCCTTTAGGATGGGCTCGTATCCCGGATTCCTGAAGACATTAGAAAGACCCGTCATCCATAGAAGAGTTGTTGTGGGTTTCCTAAGAAGAATCACTTTCCTAGCGACCTTCTTAGCATCGGTGTCGGAATGTATTTCTGGAAACTCATCGGTGACTTTGGAATCTTTATGTCTCCATGGCATAGCATCCGGAATTGCCCTCCGGTCTATAAAAAATAAGTGATCTTTCCAATGTTTCAATTCGAAAAGAACCTCTTCAAAACATTTCTTGGCCCTTTTCCCCGTTCGGCTCTCAAACGAAAACCAATGGCCTTGCTTGCACAACCTATAGAACACTCTGAACAAGGGAACGGTTGGCCGGACGTCTAAGCTGTAACAACGGATCTCAAAAAGTGTCATCCTGTTCAAACCTATCGGAAAAAGTTGGGAGATGTGCACCCTAAAATATTGTATCACCGCCAGTAAAAAGGTGGAAAAAGGTATCCTAACACCCCCTTGCTTCAACTGATGAACGTAAATACCTATCTTATCATCCGGTAGCTCATTCATGGTCATGTTTTCCGGGGGAAGTATTGGATGTAGATCCGAATGGATACCATACTCTGATATCACATCATCTAAATCTTTTTGCGTCATCTTAGAAGTATGTATGTGCATGTCAAACTTAGGGATAACATTGCTAGACGAAGGTCCAGGTTTACTAGCTAACGGGTGGTCTACCAGTACATTCATCTCTCCGGGTTCACTAACGGCCATGACTAAAAGGATGCCGAGGAATATAGATGCAAGATAATTACAAGAGAAATATAAAACGCACCTCTCAAAAACCCCCTGGAAGATGTTACACAAAAATCGTCCGGTGATAGAAAGATATAAGCTCCGAGAAAAAGGGAGAGAAATAAACGGTGAAAGGTAAAAAATGAAAAGGGTAAAGCGGTATATATAGGGAAAACCTAGAAGGACGCGAAACGTCGCATCAAACTGTACTTCTCTGACGTGGCAGAATATGGAACGTTAGATCTCTGCGGTAAAACTGCACGTGGTATACAGCTGTGCACGGTAAGATAACATTGTCTTTATTCGGCCCATGGGCCTAGAACTTAATCGGCCCAAGAAAGCTTAGCAGACCCCTTCAGCTATCCGAAGGACAGTTATGCAACCTGATTACTCGTGACTAAGATAGGGGAAGCACAGGAGACGCAAGTTTTCAAGTATTGCACTATCGGTTTAAAACCGATACTCCAATACTGGGGGTATACAATTGTGCTTCTCTGACGTGGCAGAATATGGAACGTTAGATCTCTGCGGTAAAACTGCACGTGGTATACAGTTGTGCACAGTAAGATAACATTGTCTTTATTCGGCCCATGGGCCTAGAACTTAATCGGCCCAAGAAAGCTTAGCAGACCCCTTCAGCTATCCGAAGGACAGTTATGCAACCTGATTACTCGTGACTAAGATAGGGGAAGCACAGGAGACGCAAGTTTTCAAGTATTGCACTATCGGTTTAAAACCGATACTCCAATACTGGGGGGGGGGGGACATGTTGGCGTATGTGTCCGGACGTCATATTTCGTCCGGACTAGACACTCACCTCTGGGCGTACTAGCCGAAGGGTCAAACGCCACCATTTACCAACGGACAATCCCATCAACCGCCGCCACGCAGCCATCCCAGATTTCCCGGGATTGTGTCTCCTACGTGACCTGATCGGTTAAAATCAAGTCATATTTATTTCCAAGGAAACACAAGTGAAGTATGTGTGACCCGGTTCGTTATCCCCGATGAGAGTTGAATGGAATTTGTGCAATCGGGTTTGTGAATCGTGTTTGAGATATAAAAATTTGAGAGATTTTGGATTTGGATTACAACTACGTAAAACAACAAATAGGATAGGAAATAAAAAACAATTACAACTAGAAACAATTAACGTAAATAAATAAAACGTGAATAAAATAGACGAATAAAAACGTGAAATAATGGAATACAAAACCTAGGGGTACAAATGCAATAAAAACTAATTTTATAACAGAAAATAAAATTCTACAAAAGTTTAGGGGCCAAAAGTGTAAAAATTTCAACTTTAAAAAAATACAAAATAAAGGCAGGGACTGATT
This sequence comes from Artemisia tridentata subsp. tridentata, assembly GCA_021014915.2. NCBI lineage: Eukaryota > Viridiplantae > Streptophyta > Magnoliopsida > Asterales > Asteraceae > Artemisia > Artemisia tridentata. The sequence continues at coordinate 114,787,289 of CP139504.1, forward strand.
TTGACTTTCCTGAAACTTATTTATAACTAAAAACGGTTTTAAAAGAAAGACAGGGACAAAATTGGATTAAACTGAAACTTGTGGACTAACTTGTAAAGATTGAAAGTTTTAAAAACGATTTTAAACCAAGAAAGATCCCAGGTTCGATCCTGGGCAACTACACTTTATTAAAACTATTTTTTTTTTTAGTTTTCTCTTAAAAACCACTAACCACTTAATCAAATAAGCTGTATTGACTTAGATATTACTTCTCCTAACCCGAAATAAGCTCAAGATAGGCCAAAAATCACACAAGTCTGCTGCTATTCTGTGGTGCAGGGCAAAACGAAGCGATTTCAAGGCTGAAACAAACTGACTTAATCTACCTCTAAAATCCTAGAAAGAAAATTCTTTAAGTAGACAAGCTGGGGGGCTAACACTATCCAGAAACTAAGCTTATTCCAACTTCAAACCAAACATTAAACAGACCAGCTAATAATAAGCTCAAACATAAACAATAAACTAGCCATACAAAATAAACTCAAACTCTAACCGATAAAAGCACAAACTATAAACGATAATCGATCCAAATCCAATCTTAAACTAAAGCAACACTTAAACTATATATATATATATATTTTTTTCTTTTTCGCTTACTGAAACACAAATCAACAAATCAATAACACACTTTCAACTAACCACAAGATTCAATAACAGGCAAAAACTAACTATATCAGTAGCAAGCAAAAAACTAAAACAAGATACGCTAAAAACAGATAAACGCAAACATTAACAATAAACGTAAACCAAGCAGCAACACAACAAGAACAATATAAAATAAGTAACAAGAACAATATAAAATAAGAACAATAAACTTCGACTTGAATTAAATTAAAGAGTAAAGTTACAATTACAACTAAAATAAAAACATACCGAATTCTTTTGCTAAAATAAACCTTACGACTTAACTAAAGTTACAAGCAAGAACATACCGAATTCTTTAGCTAAAAATAATCCTTGTTACCAAAGTAACCTCACTACTCTATTTATACTACTAAGAAAAAAATAAAATACTCCGGTCTCCTCTTGTGTTTCTTCCGTGAGAGTAATCCATGTGAATCCTCCTTTGTGTTTCTTTTGAGAGAATCTTGGCCCTTGGATTAAAGAGAAATGATCACAGCCTTTAAAATGGTCTTGGCGCCCAAAACTTCCCTCGGATAGGTGAGGTGGAGGTGAAACCCGTGAGTGGGGAGGTATAAGGGGAAGGGTTTTGGTGTTGGGGAGAAGAGAAGTGGGAAAAACGGTGAAAGTTTTGGGGAGTAGAGTGGATAGTGATGGTTTGGCTGCTTATGTTCTTGGAGGGATCAAGGAAGAAGACAAGAGAAGTGTGGGATTAGGGATTTTGACTTATATTTGGGGATTTTGACCACACTTCTTATCCGGTGTTTAGTATTTAACCAAAATGGGATTGGGTCGGTTTTAGAAGGGTGTGGGCCGGTTGGGTTTAAATGGGGTTGGGCTTGTGTGAGATGTGGTGTGGTCGATGGGGGATAGTTAGTGGATTGTGGTTAAAGGGATGGGCTATTTAGTTTAGGGGATAGTGGGTTAGCGGGTATTTAGATCCGGCTGTGAGGGTTTTTAAGTTTAGGATAAAATTAGTTTAGGGACCAACTTTGATAATCTTGAAACTGCAGGGACCTGAGTTGACATTTCACCAAAATATTCCAAGTGACCAAAAATGCCAAGCTTATTATTCCGAGGACCAAAAATTTATTTTTTACTATTTTTTTTTTTAATTTTTTTTTTCAAGCTTGAGGGACTAGACTTGCCATTTATGCAAATTTATTTGTTTTTCAATCGTTTTCAATCATTTTGCATATGGAATACAAAAACACATCTCAAAGATATTTTTAACATTTTTTGATCGTTTTAAAGTGTTTTTGGTTGTTTTGACTCGAAAATTGGACGAAAAGATATGTGTAAAACGACACATATCAAATCCCCCACACTGAGCAATTGCTAGTCCCTAGCAATTTTTTCAAAAATTGATGGATGTATCTCTTTACCAGAAGCCATCACCTCTGGAGTAGCCAAATGTTTTAGTTCAAGTAAGAACTATGGTACACTGATAACCATATGATTTTGAGCAAATCATCAGCTGCCAACGGATTTGATTTGTCTTTACCAGAAGCCGTTTGCTTCTGGACTAGCCAACTCTTAGATAAAACCACTTATTATCTTTGGTGAGCTGATGACCAATTATGGTTTTCCAACTGCCTTTACCACAAGCCATAATCTTGCGGGCTAGCCAACTCTTCATCTTTTTAGGATATGGTGAGTCGAATACCATACAATTTTTGGCAAATTGTAAGCCGTAAACGGATTTGATATATCTTTACCAAGAACCGTTTGCTCTTGGATTAGCCAATCCTTTTGTGTGTTAGACATGGTGGACTGATAACCATTTGTTGTGTAAGTGCAAAACACTTACACCAAAAAAAATTTTGGCCAAAAACGGGGGAATTAGATGGTATATTTACGTGATTAAATTCGTGAGAATTCCCCCCACACTAGAAATGAATATTGTCCTCAATATTCAAAGTACCCGGCTGTTATGCCGAAACTGAGAACGTAAAAGGGAAAGATTACGGGCCATTTATTTTATTTTTGTGTTTGCAAATTTTTTTTTTTTTTTTTTTTTTTTTTTTTTTTTTTTTTTTGAAATTTATGTACAACATCGGGGGCATCTCCCCCACACTAAGGTGGTAGAAAGTAGAAAGAAGTCAGAAATATGGGTGAAAACCCATATGGTGTGCTACTGTTTTTGTTAACCGAGTCGCTAGCTTGACTCGACCCCGAATTCATTTGTCCATGGGGAAGCAAGTGGAAACCAATCTCAATCGGACTTTCATTCAAATTGTTTAGATAAACACTTGAACATGAGAAAGTTCCACACCGATGAGATAAAACCCGAGGTATTTCAATAGAAGAAACTATTAAGGGTGATACCGGGGTCAAATATGGTGTCCTCATTCCCGTAGGAGAAAAGGGAAAGAGCAATCACACCATATGTGATGAAGAGAAGCAAGATTTTTATTATGATCATGTAAAACTCTTCATCATCAGAAGCATCATCAGCTTCAACGGGAGGGAGGGTTGGGATACAATCTTCAAGAAGTAAATCTTTCAACACACCTCCCCCCACACTAGAATCATCCTCCAGATCGAAGTAGAAATGATCATATTCAGGAGGAGATATCATATGAGGGAGTTCAACCGAGAACTCCTCATGATATCGATCATTTTTATCAAAATGAAATACATCATACTCGGGGAGAGACATATAAGAATGGGGAGTGGTATTTACACTTCCCGTCTCTTCCAAATGATCGATATCAAAACGAAAGGCTTCATAAGCCGAGAGTGAATAATCGGGATGAGGAGTGGGATTGCCACTTCTCTCCTCTTGATCATTAAACACAAAGCTCTCAAATTCGGGAAAAGCATCCTCGAGCTCGAGCTCGGAAGGATAAGACGGCTTTTCCACAACAACATCATCCTTTGGGGTGAGAGCAAACAATGGTTCATCAAAAATCATTTTTTCTAAAATCGGGCCATCTCCCCCCGGATCAACATCGGGCTCAACAATTTGAGCATCAAACAAGAAGACCTCGGACTCTTCTTTAGAAATATCACTTTCCTCAAACGGAGGGGAAGAGTCGGAAATGAGTGATGTGGAAGTAAGAGTGGGATTTTTGGCAATATCAATACGACAAACCGATTCTGAAGGTGGGGCAAGTGGTGTGCTCTTAGAGCTAGCAGTTTTTACCACTTCCGTTGTATCTTCCGATTCGTGTTCATCGTAATCAAAAATACTCTTAATTTCCGCATTACAACTTTTGAACCATTCACTTGAACCAGGGGCTATGTTCATTGCTTTGAGCTCAGAACGTTTTTGTGCAACACTTTTGACCGTGAATCTTGAAAGTTTTGAATCAATTTTTTCAGATTTTTTATCAATAGTAGCAACGTTGCAATTAGACCCCTGATTAATGTTGAACGTGATCTCTTCATTTTCAACACGAATGGTTAATTCTTCGGCGTACACATCAATAAGAGCACGACTCGTTCTTAGAAAAGCTCTACCCAAAATGAGTGGAACTCGTGGATCGGCATCAAAGTCTACAACAACAAAATCTGTGGGAAATTGGAACTTTCCCACTTTCACGACAACATCCTCGGCTATTCCAAGCGGATAAGTAGTGGTACGATCCGCTAGCTCGAGTGTCATGCACGTGGATGTAAGCTTTGGAAGAGATAGTTTTTTCCATATCGAGAGTGGCATGAGGTTAATACTTGCGCCAAGATCGGCCAAGGCGGAGCATTTCACCATCCCCGAGAAATCACACGGGATTAAGAACTTGCCGGGGTCTCCAAGCTTTTCGGGAAGCTTCTTGAGGATGACCGCCGAGCATTGCTCGTTTAATGGGGTTTTTGCCATATCGACTAACTTATCCTTGTTGCTTAACAACCCTTTGAGTGTAGTTGCAAACTTTGGCATGAGAACGAGAGCATCAGCAAAGCTTATGTCGAAGTGCATCTCATTGAAGATTTGGAAGAACTTTTCCATTTGTACATTGTTTTTCTCTTTAAGCTTTTGATCATTAAGCCTTGAAGGATATGGTATTGAAGGCTTTGGATTTGTCTTCGGAACATCGGGTTCCGGAATTGGGGTTGGGATTACCGAAGGTTGGACGTGTGCGGTACTTCGTGAGCTTGTGGAATGCACCTTGTCCGTTGTCTCCTCGGTCTCAATTTCAACTACCTTTGGAGGAAGAGAAGAAGAGGTAGTTGGAATTTTGGGTCCATTATATTGGACACCACTCCTTGTTGTGATCGCCTTCACATCGCCCCTCGGGTTAGCGATCGTGGTGCTAGGAAGAGTTCCTGAGCCCGAGGGTCGATCATTTAAAGACTTTCTGATTTCATTTATTTGAGTGGCCATCAACCGATTGGTTTCATTTTGGGATATCATGAATTGTTTCAATAATTCCTCCGTGGACGTTTGATTTTGGTTTAAACCTTGGTCTTGATTAAAATTTTGTCCACGGTTTTGAACATTTCCCAAATTTTGATTGAAATTTTGACCACGGTTTTGATTTCCTTGAAAACCTTGGTGATTACCTTGGTTTTGAAAACCTTGATTTTGGAAACCTTGGTTTTGGAAATTTTGGTTCACCCGACCTTGGTTTTGGTTAAATTGGGCATTTCGGTTTTGCCCATTTGGATTTTGGGGGTTGAAACCGGGTGGTCCAAGATAATTGTTGGAGCGATAGCTTAGAAGATTACGGTCTCCTTGGGGTTGGTAAGAATTACCTCCCGAATTGTAGGATCCCGAAGCAGCATAAACGCTCTCTTGAGTGTTGCCATTGGTGGCTGGACACTCGAAATATGGGTGTGGACCACCACAAGTTACACAGCTTTGATTCACCACATTTGCTTGTTGAGTTTGGTTTTGAAGATTATTTTGATGTAGCCTCAAAACAGCAGTGGATAAATCATCCATTCTTTTAGTGAGTGAAGCTATCTCGGATGAAGAGTCCGTAGTGATAGATTTAGATGACTCACTCCTCTCGGCGGAGGAATCCCAATAATTGTGGTGGGCGGTCATGTTTTCAATTAAATCATAGCACTCTTCGGGTCGCCTTTTCATAAAGGTACCACCGGCCGCAGCATTGATCGTTTCACGATGTCGTAATGTTAAACCATTATAGAATGTGTCTATTATGGTAACAAGCAACATATTATGATTAGGACATCGATCAATAGATAGCTTATAACGTTCCCAAGCTTCGAATAAAGATTCATCGGGAAGCTGGCGAAAGTTGCTTATATCATTCCTCAATTTCGTCACCATCGATGGTGGGAAATATTTTGCCAAGAATTTTGAAGTCATTTCATCGAAACTATGAATTGAATTCTTGGGAAGACGATCAAACCAAGCGGTGGCATGATGCGTCAATGAATAAGGAAAAAGATATAAGCGAAGGGCGTCATCGGTGACCCCTTGTTGTTTCATACTTTGGGTTACCGTGATGAATTTATCGAGATGCTTGTTTGCATCTTCACCCGGTAAACCGTGAAATTGGCACGAAGTTTGGACTTGTTGGATCATATGATGTTTAAGTCCAAAATCCGCGGCTTGGATGTTGACGGGAGCAATAGGTCCGCCCCGTCCTTGCATGGTCGGTTGGCACAACTCCTCCATCGTTCGGAGATCGGGAGCTGGCCCATTATTACCCGCGTTATTATCAGCAGCCATATTCTCAACGTCTTGAAAATCAAGACGTCGATTTCGGCGAATAATTCTTTCGGGATTTGAAACGGGTGAACAAAGATTGGGTGTGGAAGAACGGGTGCTCATGCACCAATAAAACAACAAAAGTTTAAAAACAAATTTTTGAAAATGAAAATCTTTTTTTGTATTTTAAGGATAATTACACAATATATATTTTTGTGATCGATTCGTTAATCGAAACTCGTTTCTCACAAAATTACTCGCAGAGTGGCGGAGAAGCAAAGGTGGGCAATAAATGCTCCTTAAAAACCCGCCTCTTTCGGTTTGTCAATTTAATGTCAAACCATCCTTAAACCACTTGTATAGGTTGTAATTTCAAGATAATCCGAAAAAACATTAACTCACGATTCGTTTTGTTGGAAATTCGGAATGGTTTACAACACTTCAAAGAAGTGAGGATGTTTATTTTATTTTCTTTTGTTTTTGTAAAACACCTTAGACAATGAACTTAAACCAATAATCACAAGATGAATGGCTTCTTAGAAAAAGGTACACCACTCACAAGGATACAAAGGCAAGTTTTAATCTTTAGTTTGGGAACTTATTATGTCCGTACCCCCAGTTAGGTAGTACTCTGTCTTGATTCTCGACGGTAAATTTTTATTGTTGTTATTATTAAACAAAGAGGTTTTTTTTTTTTTTTTTTTTTTTTTTTTTTTTTTTTTTTTTTTTTTTTTTAGAAAATATACACAAATATACTATAAACCTTCACAAAGAAAGCTTATAAAACACGATTTGACAAACGAGATTTTAAAAATTCGCTACAGCCCTCCCCGGCAGCGGCGCCAAAATTTGATCGGTTAAAATCAAGTCATATTTATTTCCAAGGAAACACAAGTGAAGTATGTGTGACCCGGTTCGTTATCCCCGATGAGAGTTGAATGGAATTTGTGCAATCGAGTTTGTGAATCGTGTTTGAGATATAAAAATTTGAGAGATTTTGGATTTGGATTACAACTACGTAAAACAACAAATAGGATAGGAAATAAAAAACAATTACAACTAGAAACAATTAACGTAAATAAATAAAACGTGAATAAAATAGACGAATAAAAACGTGAAATAATGGAATACAAAACCTAGGGGTACAAATGCAATAAAAACTAATTTTATAACAGAAAATAAAATTCTACAAAAGTTTAGGGGCCAAAAGTGTAAAAATTTCAACTTTAAAAAATACTAAAATAAAGGCAGGGACTGATTTTGACTTTCCTGAAACTTATTTATAACTAAAAACGGTTTTTAAAAGAAAGACAGGGACAAAATTGGATTAAACTGAAACTTGTGGACTAACTTGTAAAGATTGAAAGTTTTAAAAACGATTTTAAACCAAGAAAGATCCCAGGTTCGATCCTGGGCAACTACACTTTATTAAAACTATTTTTTTTTTTAGTTTTCTCTTAAAAACCACTAACCACTTAATCAAATAAGCTGTATTGACTTAGATATTACTTCTCCTAACCCGAAATAAGCTCAAGATAGGCCAAAAATCACACAAGTCTGCTGCTATTCTGTGGTGCAGGGCAAAACGAAGCGATTTCAAGGCTGAAACAAACTGACTTAATCTACCTCTAAAATCCTAGAAAGAAAATTCTTTAAGTAGACAAGCTGGGGGGCTAACACTATCCAGAAACTAAGCTTATTCCAACTTCAAACCAAACATTAAACAGACCAGCTAATAATAAGCTCAAACATAAACAATAAACTAGCCATACAAAATAAACTCAAACTCTAACCGATAAAAGCACAAACTATAAACGATAATCGATCCAAATCCAATCTTAAACTAAAGCAACACTTAAACTATATATATATATATATATATATATATTTTTTCTTTTTCGCTTACTGAAACACAAATCAACAAATCAATAACACACTTTCAACTAACCACAAGATTCAATAACAGGAAAAAACTAACTATATCAGTAGCAAGCAAAAAACTAAAACAAGATACGCTAAAAACAGATAAACGCAAACATTAACAATAAACGTAAACCAAGCAGCAACACAACAAGAACAATATAAAATAAGTAACAAGAACAATATAAAATAAGAACAATAAACTTCGACTTGAATTAAATTAAAGAGTAAAGTTACAATTACAACTAAAATAAAAACATACCGAATTCTTTTGCTAAAATAAAACCTTACGACTTAACTAAAGTTACAAACAAGAACATACCGAATTCTTTAGCTAAAAATAATCCTGGTTACCAAAGTAACCTCACTACTCTATTTATACTACTAAGAAAAAAATAAAATACTCCGGTCTCCTCTTGTGTTTCTTCCGTGAGAGTAATCCATGTGAATCCTCCTTTGTGTTTCTTTTGAGAGAATCTTGGCCCTTGGATTAAAGAGAAATGATCACAGCCTTTAAAATGGTCTTGGCGCCCAAAACTTCCCTCGGATAGGTGAGGTGGAGGTGAAACCCGTGAGTGGGGAGGTATAAGGGGAAGGGTTTTGGTGTTGGGGAGAAGAGAAGTGGGAAAAACGGTGAAAGTTTTGGGGAGTAGAGTGGATAGTGATGGTTTGGCTGCTTATGTTCTTGGCGGGATCAAGGAAGAAGACAAGAGAAGTGTGGGATTAGGGATTTTGACTTATATTTGGGGATTTTGACCACACTTCTTATCCGGTGTTTAGTATTTAACCAAAATGGGATTGGGTCGGTTTTAGAAGGGTGTGGGCCGGTTGGGTTTAAATGGGGTTGGGCTTGTGTGAGATGTGGTGTGGTCGATGGGGGATAGTTAGTGGATTGTGGTTAAAGGGATGGGCTATTTAGTTTAGGGGATAGTGGGTTAGCGGGTATTTAGATCCGGCTGTGAGGGTTTTTAAGTTTAGGATAAAATTAGTTTAGGGACCAACTTTGATAATCTTGAAACTGCAGGGACCTGAGTTGACATTTCACCAAAATATTCCAAGTGACCAAAAATGCCAAGCTTATTATTCCGAGGACCAAAAATTTATTTTTTACTATTTTTTTTTTTTTAATTTTTTTTTTCAAGCTTGAGGGACTAGACTTGCCATTTATGCAAATTTATTTGTTTTTCAATCGTTTTCAATCATTTTGCATATGGAATACAAAAACACATCTCAAAGATATTTTTAACATTTTTTGATCGTTTTAAAGTGTTTTTGGTTGTTTTGACTCGAAAATTGGACGAAAAGATATGTGTAAAACGACACATATCATGACCTGACACCTATCTACTAGACTAGGCATAGCTCGGCTTGCTTAGTCCCTAGGCAAAACAGGTAACGAGGTGTGGGTAGTATAAATACTAGGCCTGGCAATTTTGACACGAACACGAAAACACGACTTGTTAACAGGTTTCGTGTTTGGGCTTAACAGGTTTCGTGTCGTTAACAGGTCGACCTGTTTGGGCTTAACAGGTTTCGTGTTGTGTTCGTCTTTTGAAAATTTGACACGAAAAATTATCGTGTCGTGTTCATGTCTGCCCCTTATCGTGTCGTGTCTTAACAGGTCGTGTCTGACACACTCTATGTGCAATTTTGACCCGTACACGAAAACACGATACGAAAATACGACTTGTTAACAGGTTTCGTGTTTGGGCTTAACAGGTTTCGTGTCGTTAACAGGTCGACCTGTTTGGGCTTAACAGGTTTCGTGTCGTGTTCGTGTTTTGAAAATTTGACACGAAAAATTATCGTGTCGTGTTCGTGTCTGCCCCTTATCGTGTCGTGTCTTATCGTGTCGTGTCTTAACAGGTTCGTGTTTACACGATTTGCCAGCCCTAATAAATACCCCCACCTCATTTATGATTCTCAACTAATACTCTCACTTAGCATTTACTCTCATTTATTATCTCACCCCTCGTCTCATACTTACTCTCACGCCGGAGGTTGGTCTTGGGATAAAACCCAAGGCGAGTCTAACGTGCGTGTTTCTTGTGTGTAGGAGCTTATTGTCGTCCGGAGGAGATCGTCCGAAGGATCTCGTAAAGAAGTAGGACCCACTCACAAGGTTTTACTTCAACATCATACCTCTTTTGTACTTGTGTTTGTTTTTCTTCAAAATTCTTGTAATTGTATTTGTTTTTTTTATCTAGATATAATGGTCATGTACAAGATCCAGGCTCCAAATTACAATGTAGGACAAGAACATATTATCTGCTAGCATCCGGCATCAAGAAACTTGCAACAGATTTGTGTGGTGGTTGTTGTGTGTTCTTTTTGGAAGGAGGATCTGACCTGGAGTCCCTTTCAGATTCTATTGCAGAATCTTTTCGTGCCTTCATCGGAGAACCAAGCAATTCAGTGGAACTTGATATCCGTCATTTCATGATTATGGAACCATTACATGGATTGACCAGGGGTGGCTCAAAGGTAAAGCTACTAAAGCTATCGCTTTAGGCCCCCGAATTTTTAAGGCCCCCGATTTTCTAAAGCACCATCATGTATAAAGTAGTTACATCTATTCTTCAGCATCGCTTTTAGGGCTCCAACATTTTTTAAGCCCCCTAATTTTCTAAAATACCTGATACAATTTAGGATTTGAAGCCGCAACTACATTTATCTGTGTTCTTTAGACCTAAAGTTTATTAGATACTAAGTCCATCATTTTAATTTATGAAAACGATCAAGATTGTCTTTTGGAGCAATGGAAAACAATGAGTTAAGCTCATTTAACTAATTTTAGGCCCCTGTTTACTAAAATACCTTATACAAGTTAGATATGTATAGTTTTATCTTTATTCTTTAGACATACTGACAATCAGACATCAAATTCATCATTTTAGTTTTATTAAATGGACCGATATCATCTTTTAAGGTAATGGGAACAAAAATGAATGAAGCTCATTTTTGTAAGCCAATTCTTAAAGACCGGAGTAATAAGTAGGGTTGTAAATGAACTAATTCTTAACGATCTTTTTGTGAACTGTTCTTAATTGTTTTAAGTATACAATGATTACGAGCATAATATTTCTCCCTTAATTGTTTTAAGTATTCATTTAGGGTTTGTTTGATAAATGTTCACGAAAGAACACATACAAGCACACTCGTGTTGGCTCAATTTTTTCGTCTTAGCCCTACTTCTAGAGCACTAAGCCCTACTTCTAGAGCACTAAAAGAACGACATTTGGTTTCTATATTTGTTATTTTGTCTTTCAGTCATCAACCGGCTCTTAATCTACTAAGCGTTCCTGGTTTTTCTAGATAGACGTTATATAGACAATTTTACTAAAATCATAGCAAATAATCGGAGGTCCCCGTTTTAAAACTTTGCTTTAGGCCTCCGAAAGGATTGAGCCGCCCCTGGGATTGACACAAGCAATCCAGAAGATCAAGCAGTTACACAATCTTTAGAAAATCCCAACAGTGACATGGTTTTTGCGCACTTTGATTTATATTTTATGTGAAACAGTCATTTAAACGTTTTATATATAGTTATTATATATATAGTTCGAATGTATTGAATGTTGTACATTCAGATTTTGCGTTAGGTTAGTGGCAATTTGGTAGACAGGTGATCCTGATTTGATGGCGTTGATCTATTTATGCCGTTGGTAATTTGAATATGTTCTGACTTTGTTTCTTTTGTTGTCTTGGGTTTTAAAATGGGCTTTCTACTACTATATGCATAAGCCACCTTTCTGGATGTATGCTATGCAAAGACATGAAAGATTGCCAAAATACTACTAGTAAGATTTAATACTTGTAATAAAATTGTATGGTATATGATAATAAAGTTTTTGATGAAAATTTATGGCTTTAATTACTAAAGTATTTTTTCAAGTTTCACTTGAGAATGGCTAAAATCTTCAAAGCAGCTATATCAAACGAGCATATTCATTCAAGCCAATAATACAAAATCTCCGGTGTGCCTTCGGAGGAAATAAATATATGATGATTCTTTACCTTACACAAGTAGTGAACATTATCAGCCTCAAAATATAAATATTAAAATACAACAAGCTCAATAAACACATAGCTACGCCGCCGTCATTATAGTGTAAGTGAGAGCCATTGAACCCGTCATATATATGAGTGAACCGCTGAGCCAACTTCCATTCAAAACTATTTTGAACCCATGTGTTTTTTCTTGGTGCCTTTCTTTCTTGAATTACTTGTTTCAGGACCTTCAGCCTCTTCGGCTTTTTGCTCTGCCTCTAACACAGCCAGCTGCAATGTACACAAAAGGGTATATAATTATATTTTTGGGTTGATAATCTATTTGATGTTTATCTATTGCCAAAACGATAACTTATCAAGCCAAACTAATACCTCATCAAGGATCGGCTTAAGCTCTTTGTACCGAGTTTCAGCAAGATCAAAACCATCCTTACGAAGTTCCTGCAACAAGAAAAGAAGTCGGTCAAAGATGAGAGAACAGTCAATAGAGATAACTAATTTAGGTGAAAAAGTTGAACCTTTCCGGTATGTGCAGTATGTTCATATGCAGCCATTTGCCAGTAACTGTTTGTCCGCTTATAAAAGTCCTTTAGCGCTTCCCCAGGCTTTACAAGATAATATATGAATCAGCAAATGGTTCAAATTAATGGGAATATTAAAAAGTCTACATAGAGCTAAATATAATATTCCATAATCGATTGTGTAAACAGAATTACCGTTGGAGTTCTTTGCAAGTCAGAAAGACCAAGGCTAGCTCTTATTTGCTCGATTCTGGCTTTTTTCTCCTTCCTTCGAAGTTTTTTCCCTGCACCTTTTATTATTGCAACAGCAGCTTCACCCGTTATACCATTATTTGGAGCCTTAAATAAACAAACATAGTCAAACGTCAGTGCTACTTATATATAGCTTTACATTCTGGATAAGCATTTCTAACATGAAATAAAAAGATGTACCTTCACTTCATCCTCATCTTCATCATCGTCCTCGTCATCACTTTCATCACTATCACCTTTCTCCTCGTTTTCATCTTCACTATCTTCATCGTCATCATCATCGTCTTCTTCTTCATCATCATCTGATGCTTCGACCCACTCAGACTCAGATGCCTATACAAAAACCAATAATTGAGATATGAAACAATGATTTCAGAAAAGATTGTCTACTAAATGGGCGTTGAGTTACCGGTATAAGGCACTTCCACTCATCAAGTTTGCTAAGATTGAGTGCATACAGATCGTCAAGTGTGATTTCTTGATCTTTAATTTCCATCATACCCCCGTATATATACAGTGTATCTTTTCCAACTACCATGCTGGCGTTTATTCTTCCACAAGGTTTCACTACCTGAAATTGACCATAATTAAGTTTAAGAATAATCACAAAAGAAAAATGAAAATTGATTATTTTTTTTTTTAACTTTAAAAGTACCTCTTCTGTAGTGGAACATGGCTTCAGTAATTTTGAGCTTGAACCGTTAACTTTAACTTTTTTGTCCATACTAGTTGAGATATCATCAATGTCGCATTCCATATCGTCATCTTCATCATTCCTAACTACATCCATTGGATCGTTACTATTGTCTGAAGGAGCATTAGAAAGAGTCTCTTCATCTTTTATCTTTTTGATCTGCAAAAGAGTACCCAAACCATTTCTATCAGTATAGTAACGGATTTTGATTTTACGAAGAAAAAACATATATACCAAAACAGGGTTCAACTGCCTTTGCAGTAATCAGTTGACTGTCAGAATTAATAAAGGGTTGCCTAAAATAACACTAGATTTGATCTTGAGATTTAAGAAGCAAGCAACAACCTCCAGTGGCGGATCTTGAAGTTTTTAGTGGAGGAGGCCGGAAATTTTTTTGTCCTATCGTTATATTAGGGTCTTCTAATAAATATAAATTTTTTCGGGGAAATATAAATTTTTTCGGACGAAATACGGATAAGTTAGCACTACGGAGCGAAAAAACGGGGCGGGGGGGGGGGGGGGGGGGGGGGGGGGGGGGGGGCGGGGGGGCAACTAAGATCCGCCCCTGACAACCTCCTAAGGGTATATGGATTTAATGTTACATGGTACTAAAGCTATATATAAGATGTTGACGTTTCAAACCAGTTACTTATGAATGGTTTGATTTGGGTTCCCTAACGGGTCAAATTAATAAAACAAGACTAGCTTAAAGGAAATAAGCCAAATGGGTCCAAGTTGCTGAAGATGTAATTTCAATGCACAAAGGCATCTAAATCACTTTGTACAAAACAATACTTTGTTACTGTTGATAAAATAAACTTTATGTTACTTGAACACTAGATTTTATAAAAGTTCAAAATGCATGGGCACATCGATGGGTTTACTTGACGTCTTGACCCATTCCAGTCATCACCCATCAATTTTGAGTTTTTGACCCACCCATCTTGGCATTTGCATTTCTACTATATATCAAAGATACCTTATCTTTTGTTGATTTCTCCTTTCTCAGCTCCAACGGGTACCTGCAAATTTAGACGTTTTTATAATGGTTAGTTAGCTGTATAAACTATTCATACGAAACTGGCGCTGAATAAAAAGTTAGGGGGCAATTGCATATATACCCACTAAAACTTGCATATTTGCATATAATGACATCCAGGGTCGGAATTATCCATTAATATAGAAAATATCAATTACAATAAGATGGTGGGCAAACGGGCAACAAGTTGCACCGCAACCCCCTTTTGGATAGCAAACCCAATCCTACTAAAGATGAAATTGTTTGTCTTAGGGGTCGAAAACATGCTTAACCTGCATTGTACATCATGCATTGAAAACTTGTATTTTGGGGAAATATGCAAGTATTTGAGTTTTAGTGGGTATATATGCAATTCTCCCAAAAAGTTAAAAGAGGTTAATCAATACTTCACACTATGAGTAAGTTCTGTCTAAGGTTTTTAATAAACTTTACTAACAGTTGTGTAGTTGCTTAATGGATAAAAACTGAGCATCAAACTATGAAATATAATATAAGAAATGAAACCTAGCAAATGCAGCTAAACATTACAGACAGCCTACCAGCGATTAATGTCCAACTGGAAGCCATAAAGTTCATTCAAGAACAAGCTCATTAACACATCACCTGCACATTCATTTCGAGATATTAACAAGCAGAAAAAATAATTGTACCAAAAAAGTCAAAATGAATAAAGAAAATGTTGACCTTCAGCCTCCATGTCCACGACTCCCCCAAAGAGCACAGCCCGCTTTTTATGAACACACATGGAGAAACCAGCACGAGGCCCAGGTGGCATTCCACCTTTCTTTACCTATAACCACACAAAAGTCTTAACAGGGGCACACGCATGTACATCACAGTACTATGCTAATATCTTAAAGATGCTTGAACCGCTGCAACTTACTGAATTACAGAATTGACAATGAAAGCGAGAGTTGAAAAAAGAATGAATACCTTGTTCCACACCCAGGTCTTAGGGTCGAGTATCCACATATCATGATGAACAATCCCTTTTTCTGAACTGTTTTTATCGGAAGATGCCTCTTTCGAATAGCCACCATATAGATAAATCTACAAGCACAAAAAAAAATTTTTTGGAAATTAGTAAAAGATACTTCAAATATGATGATGAAGCTTAGGCTTATATAGTAATGAAATACTACAGCAACCAGAAAATTTGTAATAACTATACAAAAGGTTTCGTATATTATTTGTATAGTATATTTAACTCACATCGTCTTGGTAAACAAAGAGCTGGAAACCACTCCGAGCACTTGGCCACAAGCATCCAGGAGTCGGTTTTATCTCTTGCCACTGCAGTAACACATTGCACTTATATTAGTTACAGGTGTTAAATCAACAAAAAATAAAATTCACATTGAGCTAAGCTGCCACCGCTTCACCTTAAAAGTATCTAGATCAAAGACGTACAAATCATTGAAGTATCTGCAAAATGAAACAAAGTTACAAATAATAGAATCAAATATCACGTCAACTTATTCGCTGATAGTAGGGGTCTAGGGGATGAGCAACTTATCAATGATATTATATTTAGAAAAAGAAAAGAAACAGAAATAACCACCTCACTTCTCGGAGAGTGTCATAAAAGCCACCGAAAACAACGAGCTTGTGCTTATACAGAACCTGTAACGGGGACATAAGTATAGAATGGTACAGTGGAAAACAGGATATGCAAACTTTATTAACAACCAAAATAACGTACCATTCGATGACCAGAACGTGGACTTGGACAACCTTTATAATTCAACTGTTCCCATTGATTTGTCTTCAAATCCAGCATCCAAAAGTCCTAAAATAACAGTAAAACGCAACATTGCACATGTAAGAAAACTCACATAAAATATCAGAAAAAAACTGGTCAATCTAATGTCATGTTTTAACAGAAAAAACATTAACTTCAAGGCCCATAAGAACTATACCTTGTAATGATGAAAACGCTCTTGATTTGGAGAGGTAAACTCCCCACCTGGCGACGAACAAAATAAAAATTAGAATCCAAATCAATTTTGAAAGTTAAAAGCAGTAACATTTTAAACACCCAAAGCTAGTTTCTTCCAAAACAGAATTAGTACTTTAAAATGTAAAATATCCAAATTTTAATACTGACGTACCAAATATATATAGATAATTCTTCCACGTAACAGCCTGATGAGCACTGCGAGGAGGCGGACTGTTAGGACTAGAAACTAGCTTCCAATCCCCCTTATCCACATCATATCGATAAAGATCACCATAAACAAACGTCTGCACAATAAAAATCAAAACTTTCACTAATCAGATTCAAAAAATCATATACAAAGCAAAAAACAAGATTTCAATTACACAAACCTTGGTACCATTGTAGAATTCACCACCATACAATATCATTTCGGTCTCTTTCAACGGATTAATATTCAACTACACAACACATAACCAATAACCCAAATTAATAACATCCATAATCAACACTATATGCTAATCCAAACACACAAATAAACATATGCATGTACCGAACAATTCGACCGAGGAGATGGTCGAGCAGCGTTTTCTTCCACATGAACTTCTTTCTTCTTAGCTTCTTCTTTTTGTATACTCAACTAAACATTAAAAAAAAAAAAAAAAAAAAAAAAAAAAAAAAAACATTTTTAGCAACTACACACAAGTATGACATAAAACAACAAAACAATATGTGTGTTGTGATTATTCAATGTAACTAACTAAACATGTTTTTCATATAGTTAGGGAGTGACTGAAATTGCTTATTTTTCTGCTTGTGCTTAAAAAAAAGTACTTATAAGCTGCTTACAAATAAGTGCTTTGGATTTGCTTATTCTGTAAGAATTGCAAGAATATTCGAAAAAACATTTACTTGTTGAAATTTCAGTTAAATTCATCTATAAAAGGTTTTAACTTCCTACTTGCTTATCAAAAACTGCTTATTTTACCTGAAAATAAGCAGAAAATCAGAAAGCATAAGCAATACCCATTAACTAACTTAAATAAAAAATAAAATAAATAAATAAAAACACACACACACACACACATCTTCTGGAACAGCAAGGACATAACAATAACAATATAGAAATTGAGTAAATGGGTATTGAATAAATACCAAGATAGCATCAATGTCATCTTCAGGGGAGAGTTTTTTGGTGTCTCTACGAGCTTTTTTTTCTTCTGCTTTTAGTGTTTTTCTTTCTGTTTTTTCTTTTCCTTTTCCAGGCTTCTTTGTTTTCTTTCCCATCTTTTCTTTTCCTGATTTCTGTTGCTAGTGGTGGTGCCGGAAAAAAGTTTTTACTTGATGACTTTCGACGGCGAGGAAGAACAGAGTGTTGAACTAGTGTTTGACGGTACGTTTGCTAGGGGTTTTAGGTTGAAAATTACTACTTGCTTTTTTTTAAAGAAAAAAGAATGTCAAAATTAGTACGGAGTAATTTTTGAAAAATACGCTGCGATTACCGTAGTTTTAGATAAAAAAAAGTTTTTGGGTTATAAAGGAAAAATAAAAAAAATTAAACATATCACTCACTACAACAAAGTATGATTTTAGAATCATCCGGAGCTTGCAATCATCGAGAAAGTCCGTCTTCGTGATGATGTCATCTCCACCGTCACCCAAGATGGTAACTTTTTCTCAACTAAGGCTAGTCACAGTGGTGACCTGAGTCACCGGGTGCCACGTCAGTTTTTTCTCTCCGATGATTAGACATGACCAAAGTGTCACAGTGGTGATCGATTTTTATTTTATTTTTTCAATCAAACATTTAAAAAAAAAAATTAAAATTCATTAAAAATAAAAACATTACAGTACTAAATTAAAAATACGATAGCGATTACAAACGTAAACTAATCATCTAAGTTGTAACGAGCTTTGATTGATGTCTTAAGCTGCAAAAGCTCATTTTGGTGTCGTTCGGGCAAAGTTGGGTCGATTTTTGAGTAGTAGAAGATCAAATCTTGCTCCCGTTTTGTGATGTCCATGATTTCTACTTGTTTTCGTTGGAGTTCCATTTTCTCTTTTTTTATCGCTAGCTCTTCTTGCTTCATCTTCAGATATGACTCTTCAATGTCCTTCTTTTTTCCCTCTTTTGACGGCTTCAATTTGAAGAAGGTCTTGGCTAGCGAAGTTGTCCACGATGATGGTGGATCACGTGAGGAGGAGGATGATTTCTTCCTGGCTGCGTCACGACCTTCTGGTCGTGATTCTCTAGTATCGTCTTCATCTTCATAATCATCCACGTCTTAGAAATTCAAAGGACCTTTTGTTGATCCTGAGGTTGTTGTAGAGCCCTTTGATTTCTTCCGACTATTCGATCGGAAAGCAGGCACCTGCGTCTTCCAAGCATCATGATGCCTCAAAATTTTCCAACATTCCTCCAAGTTGAAATCATGACCGTAAATCACATGGTATTCTCTCAAAGCTTTCTCCCTATCATCAGCATCATTTTCACCACTACTATGGTTATTCTTGATATTATCCATGGTGTGGGAGTGTTTTTCTTTGACATGATGAGAAGTTGTTTATGGATGAGAAGTTGTTTGAATTGTGTTTGAAATTGTGTGTTTAGAAGTGTGTTTGAGGTTGGTATTTATAAGATTGAATTTTTTTTTTATTATTATTATTTTTTTTAATGTAACGGATATAAGTTTTAAAAGTCGGTCGACTTTTAGACCGACATTGGATTTGGATTGTACTCGACCGATATTCGACCGAAGATCCACAATGCACTCGACCGATTTGGAGATTGGTCACTTGGATAGATCGACTGATTTATTCAGTCCCAATGTGGCTAGCCTAACTAAATGTTTTTATTTAATTATTTAGATCTGTTCTTTTTATTAAAAAAATAAGTTTATTAATTGTTTGAATTTAATATGTTGTTGTAGATATGGCGCCGTTGTATGATAGCTTAGGCGCAAGTGACGTATTAGAGATTGATGTCAAGGTGCTTGATGATATGCGGGTGAAAATTGCTGATGAGTTGAACAAGCTTGATGAGAAGTGATATTTTTATTTCAACCTCTAATTGTTTATGTTATGTGTTCAAATTGCGAGTTGATTAGTTAGAGCACTGGGTGTGGAGCTCTTCGTGGCTCGCCATGGGTGACATGGCAGCTCGTCATGGTATGCCATGACACCATCTCAACTCTTCGTGGCTACTCATCCATGGGTTACTTGTCTGCACGGCGAACCCAACTCCTTGCAAATTGTGTACAATCCAAACTCTTCGTGGCATGCCATGACACCATCCCAACTCTTCGTGGCTACTCATCCATGTATGTGGGACCCAAATGAGTAAGTTGTGGTTTGTTATGATAAGGGGTTGTAAAGGGAGGTATGTCATGGTGACGTGGCACCCCCGTGGGACCCGAATGAGTAGTTTTGGGATGTCATGACGCCCAGTGCTCTTAGCGCGGTGTAGTGTAACATTTCTTTTATTTTGGGACGGGAGAGTAGTTACATAGGTCGGAGTGAATTATTTGAAGCTCATGGTAGAAATTGTTAAATTTTGCCTTAGTTTTGTAATTTATGTATCGTCTTTGGGACGGTGATGATATAAGTTGAAATGATTTGTTTTAAGCTTAGATCATAATAAACTTATATAAACCCACAGGTCTCAAAATGAAAATTGATAACATAATGATGTTATCCACCTGCAAAAAAAGTGGTTAGTTCACATAATTGTTAAATAACAAGTTAACATCCCACAAGTCACATAATAGTTCGTACATCATTGTTTTGAGATTGTACCACACACCATTTTCAAAGATACTATAAGTTTATACAATCATTGAAGGTAGTGACACATTTTAACACTTGAACTATTATGTGGTAGTTTGTGCAAAACAACATTTTTCAAAATACTTGACTAGTTTTACTTAATTCTCATTCCTAAGTGAATTATGCAAGATTTTAATATAACATATGCAAAGAAAGTTATCTAAGTCTATAAGTAATGCAAAAACAATTTTTCAACTTAGTGCACAAAATCTAGCAAATGGCCTATTGTGCATAAACAAGAAATCGACAAACAAACAAATACATAACATGGTATGATTGATACTTATGTTACACAAATAAACAAGTGTAAACAACAATTTGCAATAAGTAAGCAACATATATGCAACCAACATAAGCCAAAACAAGTAGTCATTTAGCATAGTAAAAAGAAAAATACTTTTCGTCACTTTGCGTTAAATATGACGATGTATACCAAGCTTGATTAGTTTCCTTTATATTTATAAATATGACCAAATCCTTTAGTTTCAAAAGAGATTACATCAATATTCAAAGAATACCAACTTAAATTGCTCGATTCAAAAGTTTGAGTTTCTATGTCAAAACGAAACTTAATATTTTTGACACGCTGTAGTATTTGGTTTATTTTACTTATTTAAAATTAGACTCAGGCCATGAGAGTATTTTTAAATGAAAGTAGACTCAATTCTCTTTAAATTGATATGTGGCACGACTCCTACGGACTTACGGTTAATTAGTTATGAATTTTTGAAGTTGGCAAAAATTGCATATTGTGCAGACCAAGGAACCCTTCTCCAAAGGGTGAGGAACCCTTTAAAAGGTTCCGTCTGATCCGTGTCTCTCTAAGACAAAATGTCACAGAATGCTAAAAACATGTATTTTCGCATAGCGAGAATGTGTAGGACTTACTAGATTTGGTAGTAAACATATAATACACTTATTTTAACATCATTTCTACTTATGTGACTTATCTAATCATTTACGGAGATGATTTTTCAACTAAATTTGTAGTTATCCCAAACGCTCCTATCAAAATCATATTTCTTCGTAAATTGCTCTGAGTACATAATTTGACACTTACAAATTCTTTTAAGAAACCCTTTCTCTTATTTTTCAAGGAAACCTTCAACCTTGTATACGAAGTTATATTTAACAACAAAATTTATAAGTATAATTAGCGAAACACTTTTCATATTATATTCCGCTTCAATGGTAATTTGATACATGGATCGTACTACATTTTAAAAACCATTTGTTTTGAAAATAAGAGCCACGAGGCTCTGATACCAATTGTGAAAACGTAGAGGGGGGGGGGTTGAATACATTACCCTTTAAAAACTTTTAATCTTTTGTATCAAATGTCCAATCAAGCTTGCCATAATATGAAAAATGCCAATTATAGTCTTATGACTAATCTTTAACTATATATTTGTCTAACATGACAGCGACACATAAGCGTAGAAATGCCACCTCAATGATGACTCAATGATGACATGGCATTTTAATGATGACATGGCACACACTAATCATGGACTAAAATTCGGAATTTTTAAAAATTGTGCATTTGTAGGAATCGAACCCATGATCTTTGCACAATGAAACAAGCATGCCTACCACTAGATCACTTAATGATTTGTGTTTAAAGCTTTCAAAACAATAACTACATGCTTACAATCAACCTACATCCATGCATTAATTCATTTTAATCATCTCAATTAGCAAAAGATTGATTTAAAAATTTGAAACCGAATCACATTAAGTGATCAATCCTACAATCAAGGGATAATGGTGGCAACTAACAATTATATGTTACAAAAACTTCAATGTGATTCGGAAATCAAGGGATTAATATGAGATAATGAGGGAAACAATCAAGGCATTAATTCGTTTAAGAAGATTTGAAAATTTGAAACCAATCACATTCATTATTCCTTCATAGATTCTGCCAAGGCTGTTACGAGATTTCAAATGGAGCTACAATTTTGGGATTTTCATGAGCTAAGCAAGGCAGGTTTGAATTTACATTCAATCACTTTAACAAATACATCTAATTATCATCCATCAATATTTTCAAAACTCAATATCCTCTCAAATCCGTCTCAGAAAAATTACCCTTCACCCATGATTCACAATAACCTATTCTACAAAATCAATCCATTCTGAATACAAAAGAACCCTAAAACAATTAAAATTAACATAGAGGAATGTCTGGGTATGCATGTAAGCAAGGGATACGCTGTGATACTTCTTGAAGCTGGGGAACTTGTGTTTCATCATGAAAGGGACACGCTGTGGTGCACAAAATGCAAGTCTAAACCATAGTTCACAATTCCATGGTAAATGATATAGCATGTTTCTAAAAAGCGCATAAATTTGTTTTGATTATGAATGTAACTGTTGTTTAGACTTTGATAGGTTCAAGTTGTACATCTCGAAGCTCATAAATAAGTCAGCCGGGGAGCTGGTTGAGATACAATAGCAGGTTGAGATACATCAGTAGCTTAATATAAATTAATCTATGATTTCAGGAAAACGCAGCTGTAATTCATTTAATTGTTGGGTGGAAATGTGCTATTGGGCGGAGGTTATGTTTCCTGAAGGTGACCACAATGCAAAGTTTAGAGTAACCGTTCTTGGTAAGATCTTTGTTTTCTAATTGATTTTCTTATTCAAGTTTCGATTCATAAGCATACCACTACCCTATGATTAGTTTTGAATGGCTGCCATTTTATGATGTTGATGAATGAGTTTTAAACATGCTGATTTGTCATCGAAACACCCTATTGAGGCTGTATGCCAGCTTCTAAACATCGTAGGAAAACAACTCGATGATGACACAAATAGTTGGGTTGCAAACCAGAGAGGTGGCCCCATATTTCGTATGTTTAATAAATAAACTCTATGTTCTATGTATATATCTAACAAATGCTCATTCTTTATAATGTTTATTTTTTTTTGCTGGTGCCAGCTCAACCTCAGACACGTTTCACTGAGCCTGATACGCGTGACATGGAGTGGCAGAGCTCCTCTTTCTGTGGAGGAGCAGTCTCGGGATGCTGGTAGAGATAATCGGGACTTTAACCGGTTCGATAACAGGCAGGAACCAAACTCACAGCATGGTAGAGGACAAGCGGCTAACCAAGGGGTGATTTCTTCAGTAGCATATTTATAATTTATACAAGCTTTTCTTCTAAATGTTTATGATTTGTACTTTATACAAGCTTTTCTTCTCATATTATACAACCTGAAACCTACTTTTTGATTGCGTTGCAGCTAACCTAAGACGACAATCCAGCCTTGAAGCCCTACAGTCAGCAACAAGGTACGAACGTAGTGAGTAATTGTTTAAGTATAGGTTTCTGTAAATCGATAACATAGTTTTCAGTCTCCAACTTTCGGTCCTAATAAAAATGCATATGACAGGCTCTTAAAAATGATGATTTTATAAAAAAAAACGTTCAATTAGTATACAAGATTTAGATTATATATGATAATAAGTTTTATATAAAAATGTCTAAAAAATGACCTGGATGGAACACGTTTCAACTGTACAGAATAAGTAACATTACTCAAATGGGACAACTAATAAAAGACTTAACGCACAACAAAAAGCGCTGCATAAGAAACTCATTTCATTAAAAAAAATTGATCTCCAATTGATTAAATCTTGATATATTGGTCCTTTAATTTTCTCAGACTGATCCAAATGTTTCCATATCTGCCAATGCACGTGTAGGAGCTGTTGTAAGGCTGATCAATTGTATCATTCTTGAAGATGTTGAAATCAATGTATAATTGTGCAGCACTGAAAGTTTACACAAGCCCCCAGACTTATTGGATCACATCAGTAGCTTAATATAAATTAATCTATGATTTCAGGAAAACGCAGCTGTAATTCATTTAACTGTTGGGTGGAAATGTGCTATTGGGCGGATGTTATGTGTCCTGAAGGTGACCACAATGCAAAGTTTAGAGTAACCGTTCTTGGTAAGCTCTTTGTTTTCTAATTGATTTTCTTATTCAAGTTTCAAATCATAAGCATACCACTACCTTATAGAAAATTTAATTTTAAGTAGATTTACAATAGGACAATGCTTGTGTACTATTGCTTAAGATCAGGTTAACGACGTGAATGGTGAACTTTCAAAGTGGTTGCTTGAAAACAACAACTGCTATCTATTGGGCTGTCGTTCTGAGTCTGATAATGATTAACGGATTCCCGTGTATGATAAACCTATGGTATGTTTGATAATCTTATTTATGTGGTATTGTGTATAAGATAGTGTGTTAGCCAATTAGGTTGGTTTGTGAACTTATGTGTCTTTTTTCGTGTGGATTCAGATTGCTACGGTATATATAACCAATCACCCCAATAAATCGAACAACCAAACAACCATATAACAGTAATAACCAAACAGACCTTACCCTTCTGCGTAACCGCGAACCAAACAGGAAACCTATATTACTTTAACACAACCAAACACCCTATATATACAACCCACACCAGCATGAGTCAACAAAGCAGAGGGTCTGCATCACTTTAATAAAAATAAACACACGAATGGTACTCATTTGTTGACATATTGGAGATGCATTTGGTTAACAAGTGCTTTTTGAGTAAGGCAATTTTCATGTGTCATTTGCAACTAATAGGTATATTACAAGTTTTTAGTTTTTGGACATATTGATAGGCATCGTAATCTCTAAAATATTTCCAACCTTATTTCCTTTATCTTCAATTGCTGTTGTTTGGCGTTGCTCACTTGGGCTATTTATGCAGGGAAACTAATGCATCATGGATTGAAGGTTTTTGCATTGTGAGAAAGACGAACACTAAACAAACGACATTACCAACGTTTCAGTTTCACATTCAAATTTTCTTCAATTTAGTGTTTTTTTTCCCTCTTTGTTTGTAGCTTCTGATAAGCATCTCATTTTATGTTTAATGTTCTGTTACAGTGACTCTAAAAGGTGAAAATCTGGAACTGATACAGATACACATGTAAGCATATTCTCTTATGGACATTAGGCAAAACCCTTATCTTCACATGTCTTTCATTCTATTTTGTACTTCTTTACAATCTGCTCTAAAATGCAGGAAGTACCAACACAAAATTGGTAGATATATTCGTTGCAGTATTCACTCAATTAGAGGTGTGTGTTAAGCTAAACTTATTGATAATTTCATGTCGTTCAAACAACTTATGTTTCAGTTAATTATATTTTGCATTGCTAGGCAGGTCTAGCATGAGCGAAATGATTAACAGTTCCGTGTAACAATAATCGAGCTCTCACCTGACATACTTCTGTTTGTGATTAGAAACCTGAATTTGGCTTGTCCGTATGCAATTCAAAGCTCTCTGATTCTGGCCAACTGCTGCAAGGTACTCATATAGTCCTAAACATAAATTTAGATTCTTGAACCCTCGAAATTGGAACTCCTATGTCTGTGCTTTTTATGCTTATATGTGCCCGATTTGATTAGTGCCTTTGACGTTTAGTTTAATTATATCTAATTGGCAAGTAAGAACCAGTCAAACCTATTCCTTCTTTGTCAGTTTTCTGATAAGCAACATACTAAAATAGCCATAAAACACTCAACAACTGTTTTCTTAAAGTATTTTTGAGTATTCTCTGGTTGCACATGTAGAAGTATAGGCATTTATATGATGTTTTTTAAATGTAGAAGAGTGGTTAAGTATAAGGATATAACATTTTCCACCACTGGTAATAAAAGGATAAGTATTCTCAGTTTGCACATGTATAATGTTAAACATATAGCAAGAGAGGAAATATATGATTTTTTTATTTTATATAACTTTTTCATATATGAAATGATATCAAAGTTGGTCTAGAAGAATTCTACAATGATTACCTATTTTAGTAGAGTTGCATTTATAAGTCCTATTTTAAATGTAGATGAGTTACACACATACCAGATATAACGTTTAACAAAACATATGAGTTTATGAAAGTACTTACTACTTTTTGTAAAATGCTTGTATCTTTGCTATTTTATTCGGGCCAGTTTTATTTCTAAGATTTTGTTAGCATATTTCATGAGTACAAGCCTTTGGAGCACTTTTATTTATATGATATTGTGAACATGTTTTGTGACCGGGTGGAGCAGTATAGTTCTATTTATGTGTTTAGCTATAACAAAATTAGGTAAAAAAGTTTAAGCATGCACAATGGATTGACCACATAAATGTTACGAGCTTCCCTTTTTTGATATTCGGTTACCGGACTCTAAATAAGTTGTGTAGTAAATTGGTTAAGCACCAAGTTAGGTTATTCTTACTACCATTGGTAGTATATGGTCGTTTCGTAGTTGAACGTATGTATTTGGTTAAGTATATTCATCATAGTATTAATTACACATTTCATTGCCTTTTCTTTGTTGCTTCTTTTGCACTCTTTTTAAGTCTTCAAGTCATTCATTTTATGTTAAATTGGACAGGTAACAAAGATACAGTTGCAAAGCTATTGTTGCCCTCAATGTAAGTGGTGCATACAACTATGGCATGTTAATGTGTTTACGTACGTGCAATGGTGATTAAAGCACTAATATGGATTGCAAAGCCTACAAGAAACTTTTAAGTACAAGTGTACAAAGAATTTTTATTTCTTGTATGAATAAGCACCTTGTAATTTCTATGTTCTCATACTTTTCGTCGTTGTTTTTACGTATAATACATGAACACTTTTCTTTGTTCCCAACTTTTTCGTTTAAGATATTTTCCATTCTTCACTATTTTATTTAAGCTGTTGAAGCTTATAAAACTCTCGGAAATAATAATCCACAAGTTTTGTATTTTTGGGCTTAAAATGCAGATTATGTTAATATTCGGGTTAAAACTTGCATTAATTTGAGTTTGTTTCTTTCAACCAACTACAAAAAATAATCTTCCGATAATACTCTTAGGGCATGTTTGTTTAATTTTTTCATTAAGTCATGTTAATTAACAGATGACTTAATGCAGACAACCTCACTTTTATTACTAAATATTTTCTGATACAGACCCAATTAAGTAAAAAACAAACAGTTTTCATATGACTTAATTAATTCAGCTTTTTTCATATTAAGTCAATTAAGCCGAAATCAAACACCCCCTTAATGTTATTTCTACATATAATACATGATCAATTAATAAAGTCATTCCAGTTATTTTTGTTAAACATAATCTTCCGATTATCAATATTTTATTATTATTATAATAATTACGAAAAACAATTTAATGAAGCGTACCCGCCCATCGGGCGGGTCATGAAGCTAGTATAAAGAATATAGTAAAACAAGTTGTCACACAAGCATAAACATCAAGCCACAACACAAACAATAATATGGTGCAAGTATAAAAGTAAAGCAATAAGTAAAAGAAAGTGCAAACCGGACACGATGATTTATAGTGGTTCGTCACGGAGCTCCTCTCCGCCCTACTCCACTCCCCGAGTTCCCAACTCGAGAGTTACTTCACTAAATCAACAAGCTCAATTCTCGGCGGAGAAAACCTTACAAACGTCGCTTACACTTTTTCCGGTACAAAGCTAAATACCGGGTTCTAGTTCGAGGTAGAACCAACCTGACGTCGCCTATACAATATTTCCGACACTAAGCTATATGTCGAGTCCTTCTTCGGGTACAACCAAACCCGTTATATTTTATGGTCCAACATAATAAACCTTGTGTTTTATGGCACAAACACATAAACCATCTAATCTAGTTTGCTGAATATATTGTGATGATATAGTGATGTTTACAATGATGATCCATGACACGAATGTCTAATGGATATGAATGACTAATCTAAATGAATTTCCATTGATAGGAAGCTTTCAATGGATGAAGACCACAAGTTCCTTAAGCTTGTTGTGATAGATCTTCATATATGTATGCTTGTGGTGGATGATGACTCAAGATCTCTGAGCTTGCTTCACAGGATCATTTTGGGAGTATGCTTACAACATAATGAAAGTTAGAAGCATTATGATCATGATAATGAGGGTGATTAATGTATGTTACTACTGATCTAAATGTATGATAACATAGTAGAGAGAATGTGTGTTCAAGTAGTATTAGAAATTAGTGAACAATGGGCTGCTATTTATAGCCAACAAGCTCAGCAACTCACGGATCACACAGAATCAAAAAAAAGGGTTCCGCCCTTTATAATTTTTGGTTCCGTGGTCCTCTGACAGAAAATCTACAAAATCATTTTGAAATCTCTCCAAAATCTAACTAAGATCTTTCCATAATCTTTACCAAATCTTTCCAAAATATTTTCTAAGATCTTCCCAAAGTCCAAGTAAGATATTATCTTAGATTTGATGATGCAATGCATGAGGTAATAAGACATTTCCTTTTTGATTTAAGTATATAAGAAAGTTAACTTGTAAAATAAATTACTTAACTAGTTAATATATGTTTAACAAGTTGTACAATGTTAGTTTATGTGTTACTAAAAATGTTAAACTACTTATGTTATTATAGGACTTAAGTTATTATGTCATTAACATCATTTTTAGAAGTGTGTAAACACATTTGTCTTAGTTTGACACCTAAAGTGCACTTTGACACCTAATGTGGCACTTATCCTATTTTGACACCTAAAGTGCACTTTGACACCTAATGTGGCACTTATTCTATTTTGACATGAATACAACTTAGGAAGCATGATGTACAAGTAAAAATACTTGTATATGCAAAATGTAAAATGAAGTTCGAAATAGAATGGTTAACCTTTTAAAATACTTAATGACTCTAAACGTATTTTAAACATTCTAAATGATTTGTTAAGGGGTTTGATCATAATGACACATAACAAACATGTACGAACCTATGTTGTAGCATACGAGGACATGAGATGTCGAGAGATGTTGAATTTATGTTGAGACAAAATATGATTACGAGTAACGTGTACATTTTACGTTATGTATCAAGTTACAAGTTTGTCATCAATCAAAACAAACGAGACTGTATAGATTAAATATCGTAATATTTGCACTAACAAGGATGAAAGTGGCAAAACCATACTTTTTTGTTTTCTCAAAGAAAAGAGGGGTAAAAACAATTAGTTCAACGTTTATTTATGTTGATAGCTTGAGTGTTTGTGTTATATAATCCTCTCTTCTTTGTATTATATTTGCAGGATGGGGAGATTGTTATGGATGGGTCAACAGAGATAAACAAAAAAAGGGGCATGCATGTGATTTATCTTATGTGTACTATGTTTTGGTATTAATTAATCTTTCTAAACCAAAAGTATACGAGGGGAGCAATACAGAGGATCTCAAAAAGTGGATGTAGAAGTTGAAAACAAATGATTTTATATGACGAGGAGAATGGAAACAATATGATATCTGTTACTACGTGTTTAAAAGATAAGAGAAACAAAAGGATCATAAGATCCTTAGTCAATGTTTAAAAACAGGAGAATGGACAAGCTTTCATATTTGCAGGCCATATCAACATAAGAAGAAACTTGCTTGACAGAAGATCCCAAATTTAGGTTGTAGTTGAATTCAGAGTTGAATATCGCACGAGCTAAAATTGAAGGTGAAAGTGAACATGAAGTGAGAATCAAATTATAGTTTATCAATGTAAAATTTATTAAAGGTTTTTAAACAGCCCGTGTATTACACGGGTCTTAAACTAGTTGTGTTATAAGAGGACGACCAACTTTTTTGCATTTACCAATTTGTACTTATATTTCGTGACCCAAAATGGGTGTGGTCACGAGATACATGTGTCCACACCACTATGTAACTGTAACACCCCGTGCCCGCTTTAACCAAAAACTTTGACTTTTTACGCGAAAACGCTTGACCTTGCCTGACTTATACAAATTCTTCATTTAAATATCAGAGTCTATAACTTTTAATTCTTTTAAAACATTTGCAAGAACATATACTCGAACATCTTTCAAAACATTTCACATAAAACTTTATAACACAACCTGACAATCCTTCTGACTGACGATACGCCGCATCCCTTTGAGGGATACGCCGTATCAGACCATGCGCCGTATCCACCTAAAGTGATATGATACGCCGCATCACCTTAAACTTCTGATACGCCGCATCTACTATATTAGATACGCCGCACCGCATTAAACTTATGATACGCCGCATCTACCATACTAGATACGCCGCATCTACCCATTTGACACAGAACATCAGCAGGAACACCTGCATAAACTCAACACACCACAAATACCCTTTGACACCTTTTCTACTCTATAAACATTTCCGAAATCATTCGTTTAACACATCAAACATCTTACGATAACACTTGACCCGTTTACTACTCAAAATGGGTATAAACAAGCTTATGCCAAACACCCCTTTAACGTTGACCATAAACATATAAACTACACTTTGATACACCATTTGACCACCAAATCGTCATACGACTATTGACATACATTTTGACACTCGTTTACTCGTTACAAAACAACACTTGACTCGCGGGGGTACAAACTCATACACTTGAGCTCGGTATCTACCTAGCTCTATTTCTTACCCATTCTTCTACCAACCGCATATCCAACCTTAATCCTTATCCAAGCCTTCATCTCAACACTTTCGCCTACAAAACATTAAACACTTAAACCGTAAGCGATAACGCTTAGTAAGTAAAGCGGACATAATATATCATTATTCTTCATTCAACACATTACATATTACACAACCATCAATCCACAACATTGGGCATAACCACATACCTTAAATACTTAGGCCATAACCATCCCTCTTTCCTTAAGTCACTCTTAACTAACACATCCACTAGTCCTATATCCTCTTATACAAGTCTACCATTATGCTAAGCAACCAACATCTTAACACATTAGCCACATAACACATAATGTATAGAAATCATTATAACTTTACATTATACCGGTTTACTTACCTTGAGTCCAAGCTACATCATCACAAGGACATCATCATCATCATACTCTTTCATCATCATCATCATCCCCATAAGCATCCTTAAGCACATAATCAAACATAACATATAATACATAATCATTAGCTATAATCATGGTTAACACCACCATAACTAACCTCTAAACACTTCTAATCATCATATAATCATATATTGATTATATGATAGCTAATCCCATCATTTACCAATTCATACCCATTATAAACTCATCACATAATCATCATTACTTCTTAATTATCTTAAAACACCATTTACCCTTTAATCCCAAATTAGGGTTCACAAACCCTAGATTCTTAATCATCAATTAAACACTAATTAAGCATCAATACTTACTTGATAACCATGCTAGGACAAGCTATAGACTTCATTCTTGAATTATCACCATTAATCCATCATCATTTCATCATCCAAGCTCCATTTCTCTTCTCTCTCTCTCTCTCTCTATCTCGACATTACAGAACACACAAGAATTGTGTGGAAATGTCTAGAGCCTAACACATATAAACTAGCTGGGAGGGAATTTCTGTCATTTCTGCTTATTTAAGGTCGATGCGCCGCATCTATATTTTAGATGCGCCGCATCCATGCTACCCCTTGAATACGCCGTATCTATTTCTCCAATACGGCGCATGGGCAATAATAAGTCGGTTCTACTTTCCCTTCTTACAATGCGCCGCATGCCACTTTCCTAGATGCGCCGCATCTAGGCCTCATCAGAAAACCACATATCCTTAGTCAAACATACTTAGGCTCGGGTCAACTTTCATCTAGGGTGGGGTCCCACTACCCGGGGAACGGGTCTAACAATTCTACCCCCTTATTTAGATTTCGTCCCCGAAATCTCTCGTCCATTTCTAGCCAAAGCTAATTCACCTTATCTCCATTCTTAGCATTTTCCATTCTTATTCCCCTTTTGATTTGCTCGATCTAAGCGATCTTACAATTCTAAGTCCACTATGCGTACCTCATACCCCTAGCTCATTTCATTTCTAGCTTTCAATCATTATATCGTTCAATGCATCATCCTAGCCATGATTGCATACCATTTAACATTCCTACGTCTATCACATACCTTTCCAACTAGTTCCATTTAACTTTTTTGTCAAGGACTATGTGTCACTTGAACAATACATACCCTTTTCCACTTCTTATAAGTCGGTTATTCGTTAACTTTCTACTTTTATCGCAACCTTACCACTAACTTTATTGACATTTTACTAGCCTTTACTTTTCTTCTCAAAATTCATAGAGCTTTTAATCCATATTAGCATTTATTAGCATTCATTATCCCACATTTTCCTTTAGTTCATATTGCCACAAACATATCGTTTCAAACTTTAATCGTTTCAACTCACTCTTAAGCACCCAAGTCTTATACTTCACTAGACGTTTCCCACCTAGGGTCGTCATTCAATTTATTGTCTATCCACCTATCTTAGCTTCCTATGACTTCTAATCATCCTAGACTCCTTCTTCTA
The DNA here is from genome assembly GCA_021014915.2 of Artemisia tridentata subsp. tridentata. Lineage (NCBI taxonomy): Eukaryota > Viridiplantae > Streptophyta > Magnoliopsida > Asterales > Asteraceae > Artemisia > Artemisia tridentata. Next base: position 114,820,169 of record CP139504.1, read on the forward strand.
CTCTTCCTACTCTACTCATGCCATGTCGGGAACACATAAGCCCACTCATTCGTACTTCCTCATTTACATGGAGAGGCGTCCCAAACGATGTAAATCAAGAAATACAAACTCATGGTTCGGTGATTTACGACTTCTTTATTCAAATGAAAAGGCGTCCCGATCCATTTAAATAAAGAAACTATAAACCATCCTACTTATACACCTCCGACACAACACTCGCATATTATTATTTCACGTTTTAATCCTTCATTTTCATTTTTATTCCATTTATTATTTTAACTTTTCATTTCCTAGCTTGGATCCATTTTACTTTAACATTTTCCCCGGAGGGAATATTACACATGCCAAGGATGTAGGCAATCTTTGCCGGTGAAGGCAATACGTCTTATCCCGGAGGATCTTTAACACATCCCGAAGGATTTCTTTACATTCTTTGACCTGGTCATCCCGAAAGATACCACCTTTAACATCTATCCCGAAGGATCATTATCATTCAAACTTTATCACTTTCACATTATCACATTGGATCCAAGCTATTAATTATTTAACACACACGTACTATTCCATTCATTTTATTTTGTGAACGCAAACTCATAGTGCATATGAACTTACTTCTTATAATTACACACTTCTATGTGTTTATCGTCTTTCATTCTAAATTCGCTTTAGTCATTCTCATCCTCTTACTTTACCCTTTAGTCCACCTGACTCTTTTCACTTTTAAACCTTGCATAGGTTAACTTACATTCGTTCGTTAGCATCATTCGTTCTTCTTTCGCGTTTTAGTTACTCACACATTTTCTACATCGTTACATTTCTCACTCTAGCTTACATTATTTACCCCGTGCTAGCCATTTCCATCCTTTTTACATCACACGTTAGTATATTCACAAGTTTTTACACATATCGCTTTCTGCAACGCATGCTTTCATTATTAAGAATTAATGCTAATTGCCTTAGCCGTAATATATTGATTTTAAGTCAACACATTAACCTTATGCATACCCATCTCGTTCTTGCTCTTATACCTTGACTTATATTATCTTAGTTATTTATGCATTTAAGCAATATCATTTGATTTCGTCAATTACGTTCTATCATATCATTCATCCTCGTTATCTTACGTACCCTTAACCCGTCTCTATACTACCTTAACGTCATTCATTAGGCGTGTATATGTATAACAAGACCATATATTGGCTGTTAACATCTTACAGTTCATAATCATTACATGCCATCATTTATTAATCTCATTCTTTACCTTTCGTACCATCCAACCCTACTTCATTAGTTCCTTAGCTTATCTTTTCACGTTATAGATTAGCACATTATAATGTTCCATACTTTAAACATCAACATTTAGATTTACTTATTAGCCCGTCTCTAATACCGAATACCATTCCTATTCTCATTCCATTATCACTAGGCTAACATACACTTATGAAGTCACAACCAATCACCGGCACCGACCAAGGTGCACGGCTAACTAATCACTTTAACATTTCAAGTCCTCCTTGGACTTACTTCATATACACATTGGCACATAAGGCACATTCATCATTTATTAATCTTTGGCCCACCTAACATATCACACTTTCCTTCTTATAACTTAGACGCTTACCTTACGCATTTCTTACACCTACGTCCAACATTTCTACGAGTGGTTTAAGTCTAGGCAACCTAAAGGAAACCTAATTCACTTAAACCGAAGCTCTGATACCAATTTGTAACACCCCGTGCCCGCTTTAACCAAAAACTTTGACTTTTTACGCGGAAACGCTTGACCTTGCCTGACTTATACAAATTCTTCATTTAAATATCAGAGTCTATAACTTTTAATTCTTTTAAAACATTTGCAAGAACATATACTCGAACATCTTTCAAAACATTTCACATAAAACTTTATAACACAACCTGACAATCCTTCTGACTGACGATACGCCGCATCCCTTTGAGGGATACGCCGTATCAGACCATGCGCCGTATCCACCTAAAGTGATATGATACGCCGCATCACCTTAAACTTCTGATACGCCGCATCTACTATATTAGATACGCCGCACCGCATTAAACTTCTGATACGCCGCATCTACCATACTAGATACGCCGCATCTACCCATTTGACACAGAACATCAGCAGGAACACCTGCATAAACTCAACACACCACAAATACCCTTTGACACCTTTTCTACTCTATAAACATTTCCGAAATCATTCGTTTAACACATCAAACATCTTACGATAACACTTGACCCGTTTACTACTCAAAATGGGTATAAACTAGCTTATGCCAAACACCCCTTTAACGTTGACCATAAACATATAAACTACACTTTGATACACCATTTGACCACCAAATCGTCATACGACTATTGACATACATTTTGACACTCGTTTACTCATTACAAAACAACACTTGACTCGCGGGGGTACAAACTCATACACTTGAGCTCGGTATCTACCTAGCTCTATTTCTTACCCATTCTTCTACCAACCGCATATCCAACCTTAATCCTTATCCAAGCCTTCATCTCAACACTTTCGCCTACAAAACATTAAACACTTAAACCATAAGCGATAACGCTTAGTAAGTAAAGCGGACATAATATATCATTATTCTTCATTCAACACATTACATATTACACAACCATCAATCCACAACATTGGGCATAACCACATACCTTAAATACTTAGGCCATAACCATCCCTCTTTCCTTAAGTCACTCTTAACTAACACATCCACTAGTCCTATATCCTCTTATACAAGTCTACCATTATGCTAAGCAACCAACATCTTAACACATTAGCCACATAACACATAATGTATAGAAATCATTATAACTTTACATTATACCGGTTTACTTAACTTGAGTCCAAGCTACATCATCACAAGGACATCATCATCATCATCATCATACTCTTTCATCATCATCATCATCCCCATAAGCATCCTTAAGCACATAATCAAACATAACATATAATACATAATCATTAGCTATAATCATGGTTAACACCACCATAACTAACCTCTAAACACTTCTAATCATCATATAATCATATATTGATTATATGATAGCTAATCCCATCATTTACCAATTCATACCCATTATAAACTCATCACATAATCATCATTACTTCTTAATTATCTTAAAACACCATTTACCCTTTAATCCCAAATTAGGGTTCACAAACCCTAGATTCTTAATCATCAATTAAACACTAATTAAGCATCAATACTTACTTGATAATCATGCTAGGACAAGCTATAGACTTCATTCTTGAATTATCACCATTAATCCATCATCATTTCATCATCCAAGCTCCATTTCTCTTCTCTCTCTCTCTCTCTCTCTATCTCGACATTACAGAACACACAAGAATTATGTGGAAATGTCTAGAGCCTAACACATATAAACTAGCTGGGAGGGAATTTCTGTCATTTCTGCTTATTTAAGGTCGATGCGCCGCATCTATATTTTAGATGCGCCGCATCCATGCTACCCCTTGAATACGCCGTATCTATTTCTCCAATACGGCGCATGGGCAATAATAAGTCGGTTCTACTTTCCCTTCTTACAATGCGCCGCATGCCACTTTCCTAGATGCGCCGCATCTAGGCCTCATCAGAAAACCACATATCCTTAGTCAAACATACTTAGGCTCGGGTCAACTTTCATCTAGGGTGGGGTCCCACTACCCGGGGAACGGGTCTAACAGTAACCACTCGTAAAATTTCATATTTAAACCTATCTACTTTACAGAATTATTATCCTTTTTCCCCGGATAATTTTTTTTTATTTGATTGTATCTCCTATCTTATGTGACGTAGCTCACATCCTTGATAAACGTGCTCCTACAAAACCTGCCTAACAAATCTAATGTTTATATTTCATGAAAACATTACAAAATATCATTTACCATTTTACGATAAATTCTTAACGAACATACAAAACAAAACATTCATTATCTATATAGAGTTTCTATGGAACCCTAAAATTCATCACAACACTAAATATGAACAACTAAACCTCATAACATAAAAGTACAACTTATCTAAGTTAATGTACAAGTTACTAAAGCACCAAAAACCCTAAATCCATTTCAGCTCCCGGTAAAACCCTAATTTCACATAACTGTGATTTTATGTATTCATTTCACAAACCCTAAATTATTTGTACAATATTTTTTTCAAAATATTAATTTTACAAGTCATATAAGCTAGAGCACAAGTCTTTTATGCATAAAACCATTTATTCACAAAATCCTTATTTAAAATCCCATTTATATTTATTTTAAAGCATAAATTACAACCCATTTATGCATAATTTTTATAAATTATTTTTCCTAAACTCCTTAATTATTTTTACAAGTCTTTTAACACAAAGTACAAGTGCCTAATGCACAAAAACTATAAATTCCATTTAATTACCTTTTACTTAATAAAACTTAACAAATAAATTTTATAAATTAATAAATGGTTAAAAACAATATTTTTTCTCATACTTTAACTTATAGTACAATCCTATTAAGCATGATTTACAACTCTCATAAACTTAAAATCATTTTCTTTTCTATTTCATTAATATTTCGAATTACATATATATGTAATAACTATAAATATTTTCTAAATAACAAAACACCTAAACTAAATTAGTTCCCATCTTTAGACCTTAAATACTACCCTCTAAAGCACAATGTGCAACACACCCAAAGCCTATACGCCCCTCCTCTCTAAAAGTCTGGTTTGAAATCTAACTACACAACCAAACTAAATTTACATCTTGATGATACAATGAACCTAGCCAAAGACACACTCCTCTTTTCTCTTCAAACAAACCCTCCACATGTACACCTTCATCTTCAAGAACACACCTCATTGGTAGTTAAAACCATTGGCCATAACTCGAACACATCATCTCCTTCATCCCTTTTCCCTCCTTAACCCAAGTGGCATACTTCTTCAATTTCTGTCAGCCATTGCTCCCTCACTTTGTCCCCTCCTCATGTCCCACAAAAACCCTAGTTTACTTTCTATAAATAGCAGTCACAATTCACCCCTCATCTCACCATCATTCGACCAATACTCAAACACAACCCTTACCCACTCACTACTGATCAATACTCTCACAAACACTTCAACAACAAAACCCTATTCGAAGTCAGGAAACTAGGAGGAACTTCTGGTCATTCGGTTCAAGCCATATCATTCATAAAACCCTATTCGACACCAACTCTAAGTAAGTAATCTAAACTTATTTTAATTCAGTTTTTTTATTTTTATTTTATATACTTAGAAACATTACATAATAACAAATAAAAATCAAAAACCAAAGTATATTTCTTTTTCCTAGTTTCTGTTCGATCAGTTAATACAAACGCACCCTAACTATTCGTATATTTGTAATAACAAATCCAATATTAATAAAACATATTAACATATATGTAGAATAACCACACCATGCATAAAAATAAGTTATACAATGATTAAAAACCCTAAAACCTATCGGGTCATGTTTCTGTGGTTATATCGACAGAAACTAAGTCCTAGGTGCTTAACTTTCGCCCTATAAACCAACCATCAAACGACCTTATTAATTTCTGATTTTTGGCACACCTAAAGTTCACCCAGCTACCTTTGTTTAGGAAAAAGAATCAAATAAAATGATCAAGTTTCCATTAAGTTAATGAGTTCCAAATTCTGCTTCATATCGCTAAAAGTAGAAAGTAATATTTCCAGTTATTTAGTTTTCAACATATGTCGACCAGCTGCCCTACTTTCAACCTTGTTTTCAAACCTCATATGGATTCTAAAAATTCTGCCCTTTTGGCATGACAAAGTTTAATCAGCAAACTTGTTTTAGAAAGAAGAATTAGAGAAAATGATCCATTTTTCATCAAGATATCGAGTCTTGAAAATTGCCCTGAGTCGCTAAAATAAGAAACTTGATTTTCAGTTATTCTCATATTTGTCGACCCAACCACCCAACTTCTGACCAAGTTTTCGACCCTTATTTGATCCCTATAAATTTTGAGTTTTTGACATATTAAAGTTCACCTAGTGAACTTATTTTAGAAAGAAGAAGTTTGTAAAACCATTGAGTGGTTTAAAAGTTATGGTGTCTCGAAAATCCTTCCATCGCTAGTTTTAAAACCAATACATCAGATTTTATAAAATTATGTTTCACCCGATCGACTTTTGATATTTATTCTTGATATCAAATGATTTTCATAAGATACAAAACTTAGCTTATTTTAAAGACAACCTGACCAACTTTTCATAGGATCAGAGAGCTCGTAAAATGATTTAGTTTTCGTTGAGTTATTTGATTCCAAAACTCTACTCATATCAATTATTTCATGTGTTTTAATTTTTTTTCTAACTAGTTAGAGTTTTCAAGGGTTGATTTTGTAAATATTTGATATTAAGGGTCATTTTTGCAAATAACAAATGAACAGAGTAGAAAGTGTTATTTTTGAAACTTAAGGGTAGAAACTGTCATTTTCCAAAAGTCCAGGGTGTGAACCGTCATTTGACCAAACCTTAGGGATTAAAGTATAACTTTTCTTAACTAATAATTTTATCATTTCTACTTTTATTTTCCGGTCTAATAATAAAATACGATTATTTTATTGACGAACGAACAAGTAATAAAACAAAACAACGAACAGTAACATAAGAACGAAAGATGTAAACAATAGAACGAAACGAAATAAATATATAATCATCAGAAATGATTACTAAATATTGGCATAACAACCCAGGTTCCTTGTCCGGAGACGTTTATCAACTTTCTTTCATTTTGTTTTCCATCCAGATTGCTAAGGTGAGTTTCATAGTCCTCTTTTCATATTTTGAACTCTTTTTGGGGGAGATACATGCTCATAACATTTACAAACATTGTTTGCTTTATATGATTTATGAATCATGATGCGTGCGTGCGAGTGCTCTAATTTATACCCACGGTATGTCGTTGTGGTTTTAGCAGTTTTCAAGTTTTAAATTTATATTTAGCCGACTTATCAATAACACACACACTTTAACGAGCAGTGTACCCGGTCAGTATGTATATAATGGTAAGTAGAGTGTCGATCACTAAGAGTGGAACGTATTATCTAGTTATTCTAATCAGTATTTTAATATCTTAAGTTAGCTATACAACCTAATTTAACGCAAGGGGGTTCAGCCTGAGAGACTGGCACGGTTTGGTTGCAATTAAATAATAAACTAACTAATAGGCACGAATCAGCGAATAGCACACACGTACACAGATAAATACTCGAGACAATAAGAAGACCTGTCCTGATAGTTAAGTAGCTTGTCACTTGTTTTATTGCTAGTTTTATATGAAGTGTATAGTTCGATGCAACGCACCGAGATTAAGTCCTTTCTCGTTGGTTCTAATCTTATTGGTGAGTAAACCCTTAATGATTACTTATGACTATCCTATTTATCTTTCTTCCTACTTTTCTACAGACGATAGAATGCATAGGCGATCTAATAAATAGGCGAGGAAGGGGCATGGCGACCCAAGCAATGCTCAGCTAGACACAGAGGTTATCAATGCACTAATAAAAGTCACCAAAGACATCAACATATAAACTTTAATTAATGGGAAAGCAATTTTAAGGGGAGTCGAAGTGCATGGTTAAATCCATGATCACAAGCCCATCAATCCTGATCAATTAAAGTGTACTAATACAATAAAACAAAACTACTTAATGAATTGAATACATGCAGGACCTTCTTACAGCTCTCGTATCTTTGTTCAAGGTGTGTCTTGTGCTGCTACTTCGACTGAATTCGGCCTAGGGCTTCTGTCCTTCGAATATCGTACGTACCAAAAGTCGAACTCTTTCTCTCGTCTGACATTGGGGTATTTATAGTTTCTGTCTGAGGTAAGATGCGGCGCATCTAATAAGTAGATGTGGCGCATTGGCTTAACTTCGCGTGGGGTCCAAGATTAATATATTCAGGAATATTCGTACACCGCCAGAAGATGCGGCGTAACTCCATTTATAGATGCGGCGCATGTCCTCTTGTATCTTGGATCGTATCTTGTGAAATCTGGATAGTGATGCGCCGTATGTAATAAGCAAGATGCGGCGTATCTGGAGCAGAATAGTCTTGATCTTGTACATTTCAGTAGACTCTTAACTTCTTGCTTGTTTTGCTCCATAATTAGTCCAAAATCGCCAAGTTTCACCAAATGCTTGTTTTTACCTGAGAATTACAAAAGTAAACATTAACGTATCAATTCTCACAGATAATATAATAAAACAAGTCAAATAAATAGGATAAATGACGGTAATAAAATGTACTTATTTGAGTTCATCAAATCACTATTGAACTTTTCCCGTATTAAACACAAGTAATTTCAGCAAACGTTACTCTTATTTTTATTGCCTATGCTAAGTTACCTTAAGCCAAAAAGACCTCCCATCATGGACCTCTAATCACCCGCGACTTAGGGTGAGCGCGAATATTGTGGATAGATCTATTGGGCTGACAACCCCTTTGTGTTACCGTAACGTAGCCCAAAGCATTATATTTGAGATGAATAAAGAGATGTGGCTATCTCCTACCCGGGGGCAAGGTTACCTACATTTAATTATGGGGTAATTATTACATCATTAGCTCATGACTGTTGATGTTATGTTAATGTTTTGCGTGCCATGAGACTTAGTGCAATAAAAATACATCTTTCCTTAATAATAATTGTACGTGTGGCAATTATTATATTTAATCTTGTGTTTAAATGATTTCCCAACTGAACTGTACGACGTATTTCTGAATAACTGAAACGGGCTTATTTCTGAATAACTGAACGAATGTATTTCTGAACAACTGGAACGAGCATATTTCTGAACAACTGAAATGGACTATTTACATTTACGAAACTCTATGAACTCACCAACTTTATGTTGACATTTTAGCATGTATTCTCAGGTTATTGGAAGCATGGCATGGCACGGGATTAGCTATGGACTGTCTATGTTATCATTCAACAAATAACATATTTTATTAATGTATTTTGGAAACTCCTGCTGGGACCTGCATATTGTAACTCTGATATAAATGAATGATAACAATTTTATCTAAAAACGTCTCTTATCGAGTCATTTTCTATCATCATGACTGTGAACCGTGAAGTAGCACCCCAACTTATATTTCCGTTGCGAATATCAAAAACGGGGGTGTTACACCATACCACAATGAATCATGTCTCCCTATTTTAAAGAAATAGCCCAATAAAAAATTGCTCAATGGCCTCACCGATGCCGCCTCATATTTCGTGTAAGAAATGGGGTGTGGGTCACGTAATATTAAAAAATCACTAGTTGCCTAGGAAAGCGTGCCTATTAATTAAGTATGATATGTTTGGGTTTTTCTTGTACAAAATGGGTTGAAAAAATAATTATTTACAAACTTTGGACATTATTTAATATATGTATATGTTGTAAATATTTGGGGTGTGGGTCACGTAATATCTCAAAGTGAGTCACTTGAAACACAAAATGGGTTTTGATTTTGCGGACATGGTTTATTTATTATGGTTTTCGAATGTAATTCATATGCTTTAATGTTTAAATGTTTATCGATCTATAATGTAAATCATATGCTCTAATGTTTGAAAACCATAACAAATAAACCCTAGCCCAAAAATCAAAACTCATTTTGTGTTTCAAGTTACTCACTTTGAGACACTATATCTCATTCATATTAACTCTATTTTGGACACTCTTTAGTTCGTCGCGAACCTCACTTCAAGGCTGTTACAAGAACGCAAATCCACTAACCAACACAAATATTTACAACATATACATATATTAAATAGTGTCCAAAGTTTGCAAATAATCATTTTTTAACCCATTTTGTGTTCCAAGTGACTCACTTTGAGACACGATATATTATTCATATTAGCTCCATTTTGAACACTCTTTAGTTCTTCGCGAACCTCACTTCAAAGAGAACGCAAATCCACTAACCAACACAGATATTTACAACATATAAATTTAGGATCACTTTCTCAAACATGAAATTATGCGAGTTATTGTTGTGATTGATTAAGTAGATTTTTTGCTTGCGATAATGTGTCACATGCGTGTGGTAAGTTAGGGCTTTGCATACCATTATTTTTTTTTTCAACATGCTCTTCGTATTCTCGTCTCATATTGGCCTGATAAGATGCCCCCGTCATTTCTTCCCCATCTTACCCCCGATTTGGAAAGGTCTTACGTAAGCATGTTAACCCTACTAATAACTTTACTTTCCTTACTCTTCGTCAATTTGCCTCCACCGTTTATCATTCTCATCAACGGATTTAACTACCCTATCCCCTACAACCCCCCATGATCTCCCATTCATGATGCTATTACACTCGCAAGTTATGACTTTGAAACCTACATGATGTGGCAAGTCATGATGAGTGAATGGTTAACCAAATCACCTCTATAAATGTGTATCATGACATATTGCAATTGTTCAAACGATAATATGGCAAACACATGAACAAGGCACCACACAATCATATCCGCAAAACATGGGCCAGTGAGGTAGCAACATGTGTCCTTCATATTTGCTCAACAAATGACGTAAAACTCGTCATCCATCAATGCTTAACCTCAAACCATAATTTCCCTCTATATATATAGAGTATTTAGCATCATATTCACCCAAGTATTATGGGTATTTCACAACACACCTACACACATTTGATCTATGTGAATGCTACGCAAACTACATGGTATTCATATATTCTCGCGGGGTTCTAACCAATCATTAACGAGAAACCAAACATACGATCAATTCACACTCATATACAAACCCGCTTTACATTTCATACATGAACAATGGCTAGTGGTGTTTGTTTGGGTAATTGGATGTCACTTTTTTTCATTTATAAGTTGTTATAATTATTATCACAGGATCTTGCTAGTTTAAAATAAATACATATTGATAAAAAAGTAAGGTTGCAAAAATCGCGAATCAGTAATCGGTTGGTCGAATCTCTTGTAGCTTGTAACTGGTCTACACGGGATTAATCAGATCGACATTTTTGGGAAGTTTTGGTATTTCTGGCGAGTTTTGGGTATTTTCGGCGAGTTTTGTCTTATACCAACAACTTGTAATAGATATAAATAACGACTATAAGTGACTTAAAAAAAGTTTTTGACATGTTTATGGTATTTCGGGCAAGATTTGAAAGTTTTAATAAGTTTGACCACTATTGACCACCGTTGACCGATTTGTTTAACCCATTTGCACAAATCGAAAATGTTGATAGAAAGTGATGAAATCTATTATATCTAAAGATTCAAGTGCTTAATTTAATGTGGAAGAGGATTTGTGCACAAAAATTTGTATGGTACAACATGCTTAAAGCAACACCTTAAACTCTAAAATAATTGAGCACAAAAGAATGTATTCAAGCCATAATCGTCAATTATTGCCAGGAAGATGAAGTGAATAAGAATATGAATTGTTTGTTATCGTATTTATTGTTTAACCTTTTCAACTCCATTGAAGGTTATGTAGTCTCTTATAAATAGCACAATCGAGAAGGCTCACAACAGATTCTTACACCGCCACTGCCACCGGAACCACTGCCAACATCAACTGTTTCCACCGCCGACACCACCGAATCTTAATTTAAGAGGTGGTGTTTCGAGCTTGGGTGGTTTCGTTATTTTAGCAGTTCCGATGGACAACCACCAAATATATCTCATGAACAATATATCTTACCATCTCATGAACACAGAAAACCTAATATCACAACCACCAAATAAACCATGCCTCAAGAATCCTACGCGATTGAATAACAGCCAAACCATAACATCACTTACATTATGAATACGATCCATAACATTTTCGATCTTGAAACAACTCCGATCCATAACATCACTTACATAATTTAGATCTTGAAAAATAAACATTTTCGAATAACAGCCAAACCATTTTCGAAACAACTCCGATCCATAACATTTTCGAAACATAAAGAAACATAAAGACGAAAATGTTTCAACATCACTCACATTATGAATACGAAAATGTTTTCGTATTTATTTTTAAACAACTCCGATCCATAACATTTTCGAAGCATAAAGAAACAAGAAAAACAAACACAGTTTGGAGTCATGAAAACCAAGTCCAAAACCAACACAAATCCGAATCTAGACAAAACCATGACCCTTACATCTCTCCCCTACACTCATCTATCTCTAACATAGAACGAAAACCACAAGATCTCAGATTTTGTTCAACTTTTTATCTAATCTTTAAAAGATTTTTTTTTGTTGAATCATTATCATCATAGATCTATAAGAAGTATACCTTCTTTTTTAATATCCGAATACATTTAAAGAAAGACCAAAACCTCTGTTTCAATCGTTCTTTTATTCGGTTTATAACAAACACGAAAAGCAAAACACATATCACCTACCCGAGACCTCTTTGTGAGATCTTGAAGACAAAAACAGTTGTTGCTCTTTGTTCTTCGAAGGATATGATAGCTGAAGAAAGATTATCTGTGTGCTTGATATATGTTTTGGTTTAAACAACAAAGGAGTTATGAAAAGGTTTGGTGAAGGCGTCTAATTTTAGAAATATTAATGGGAGAGATGACTGCTTTTTCATAAGGGAGAGAAAGTTAGGTGGGAGGCGTTTATAACAATGTGAAAAGAGAGATATAAGTGATGTTATGGAATGAAATGAGTAGTAACGTCGACAAAACAAGAAACTGATTTTAGAGAAAAATGTTATACGGAGCATATGTTTTTTTTATACAATATTTTCAAATTGAAAATCTGTTAATGCTATATGGTAACGTATTTAAATGGCAAAAAAATAACGCATATGGGAAGTCAACTATCAAATAAAATGTAATCATCATAATATTCATATTTCTATAATTATGAATGTAAACACTAATTAGTCTCCTATTTAAAATCACATCAAAGATTAACACTACACGAGTATCACAAAACGTAAATCAAGTTGTGGAAGCTTATTTTAAACTAACTTAGATCAACTAAAATAAGCTACGCTCATCTTTTGTAGGCTCTAGGCTGTTAAGCCTTTGATCTAGGATTTCTACGTTTAAAGAACAATGATAATATTGGCGGAATATTCTAATGAAGAACACAATACTATCAATAAGGTTTTGTGGTGTTTCAATGTTTGTTTATTGCACTTTCACAGCCTCAATGCTTGGTGATCAACTAAGCACGATTACACTCTAATCAGGGATACTAGATCCTTGAGGCTAAACAAACTAACAACATTAGACCCCATGTCTAATGTTCCCACACACACTCTTTAAGTGCTCTTACATTTTAACACAACTTTGTGTTGTTGTAATTTGAGAGTACGAAGCACTTTGGTTGATCACTAATCTCACAGTGACACACTCACTGTCCACAGTGACCCACACTTTATCTAAGGGGTATGATCTTCCTTTTATAACATAAGGAGATCATTTACAAATTGATAAGCTCTTAGTCATCCACTTGCTTTAACATGTGTCAAGTTGAGTGTTCAACTTGATGACTTGATAAATATCTAGATATTATATTTGTATAAACATGACTCATACAAAATAATATCTTCTTCGTTCTTATCTTCTGTAGCAGCAGAGTGACTCATTGATTCAGCAGTTACTTCATTTTAACTATCAGCAGGATTGTAATACTATTAGCAGGAACACTAATAAGCAGAAACAATATACTATCAGCAGAAATGAAACTTTTGCACTATCAGCAGAGTTGTAATACTATCAGCAGAGTGCTCTGTCTTATCAGCAGAGTTCTCAGCAGGAACAGTACTTTGCTCTTGAATCAGCAGTACCTTGTTGGTCTAGCAGTACCTTGTTCTTGAACTAACAGTACCTTGTTCTTTGGACCAGCAGTACCTTAAAATACACTAGCAGTACCTTGTTGGTCTAGCAGTACCTTGCTCTTGGACCAGCAGTACCTTGTATTTTGCTTATCATTCAGTATATAATATGTTTCATTCTTCTTGTTTGTGATCATCAAATCTATGGAATATTTAATTCCTTACACAAGTTACTCAACATGAAATCGAATCGTGATATTTGATCAAAATACATTGCTTTGAATATACAAGTTATACGTTGTTATATATTTTAGACTCACCATCACGTTAACAAGTCAATAAATTATTATAACATTGAGCAATGAACATCAAGATACAATTCGTGCAACGCAAACAAACTGAAACATATGAATGGTCTTGGTTTAATGATGAAGGGATATTTGCTTATTGTGCAAGTTATGAGTTATAGGTTATACTATAATGTCGTAGTCTTAAACCATACAGTACGCTATGTGGTTAACTTCATATTGCATACTAGCAGACACATGTCACCGGAGAAATCGAAGAATTACAAATGAATTTTCAAAAAGAACGCAGTTCTGTTTCATCTTGCAATGAATTGAAGTATGAGTCAAATATAAGTATATGGGACTTTGATTTCCAATCTAATGCATGTTGATGGGAGTTACTGGTGTTACAGTGAGTAATGACAAGCTATTTAGTATAAAGTTTATGAGCTTTTTTTAGAATTTAAGGAATGTGATGTAAATATTATACTAATACATTAGTGGTAGACGATGACAAAAATGATATTTGTCATATCGTTGACCTTATGTGCCAAAGTAGTTTCAGAAACTACAATTTATGAAAAGAAAATGAAAGATTAGCCAAAAACGTATCTCAGGAATTACTTGGGTTAATTCGGATTGAGATTTTTAAATAGTGTAAACCTAATGAGTACCAACCATTAAGCTATGAACACTTAGATACAATTGGTGTAACGCACGTGCTTGACATCGCCTCGCTCATATTAAAAGAGTACATGTGAAAAGCCTCATTTAAATATAACAGCTTGCAAAAAACCTATTCACATGTACTCTTTTAAAGTAAAGTAATTAGTTTATAGTGTAAACCTAATGAATACCAACCATTAAGCTACGAACACCTAGACACAATTGGTGCAACGCACGGACTTGACATCGCCTCCTAGAAAAAAAAAATATATATATTGAGGACCAAAAGAGCCAAACCCACATAACTACAGCAC
This sequence comes from Artemisia tridentata subsp. tridentata, assembly GCA_021014915.2. Lineage (NCBI taxonomy): Eukaryota > Viridiplantae > Streptophyta > Magnoliopsida > Asterales > Asteraceae > Artemisia > Artemisia tridentata. The sequence goes on from CP139504.1 coordinate 114,835,268, forward strand.
TGGCAAAATAAATAGGAATCATAGTTCCTCCTTGTGCAAGTCATCTCCGATAACAAGTCACCGGAAACCCAACGAACTCAAACAAACAATCACAATGGAATCAACAGAAGGCGCACAACAAACACATCTAACCCTCGCCAACAACCTCTTCCTCTTAACTCACCCTGACGTTGACGACATCGAGAAAGTTCGTCTCCGTGATGACGTCATCTCCACCGTCACACAAGACGGTAACTTATCCTCAACTAACTAACCGTTCTTATTTTATTTATTAGATCTGTGTTTTTTTTTTGAAAATTAGGTTTTTATTAATTAATTGATGTTTGGATTGAATTGTAGATATGGCGCCTTTGTATGAAAGCTTGGGCGCGAGTGGCGTATTGGAGATTGATCAGAAAGTACTTGATGATATGCGGGTGAAAATTGCTGATGAGTTGAACAAGCTTGATGAGAAGTGATATTTTTATTTCAACCTCTAATTGTTTGTGTTATGTGTTGAAATTGCGAGTTCATTAGTTAGCGCGCTGTAGTGTTAACATTTCTTTTATTTTGGAACGGGGGAGTAGTTATATAGGTCGGAGTGAATTATTTGAAGCTGATGGTAGAAATTGTTAAATTTTGCCTTAGTTTTGTAATTTATGTATCGTTTTTTGGGGCGGTGATGATATAGGTTGAAATGATTTGTTTTAAGCTTAGATCATAATAAACTTATATAAGCCCACAAGTCTCAAAATAAGCCGGAAAATTGAGGCTTATGGAATATAAGTTGGAATAAAAACAAGCTCATAAGCCCACATATAAGCTTAAACAAACACCCCTTTAGGCACGCAATTGTTGATTTAAGATTTTATGACTTGTTATGGGGGGTGTATGTGTTAGCTTATTTAGGAAGAGTAAGCCAATTCAAGTGTTTTGGATATGCTTATAAGGCTAATAGAGGTGGGTAGGAGGGGGGTTGATAAGCTATTTTTTTTATATTTTTTAATTGTAAGCTTTTTAATATTTTTTAATTGTAAGCTGATCACTGTATAAAGCTGCTTCTAGGAAATTCACCTAAGCACAAACTATAAGGTCAGAAAGTAAAATGGAGATACTTGCTGGCTGCATTACCTAGTGCATTGGTTATATCGTTTATTAGTTAGGATGTGGATTTGATAGGTTACGGGATGGATGGAAGTTAAGTGTCGGTGAAAGGTTTGTTTAGGGATTCTAGTTTAATGGCTTACAATTGGCTATTCCTTGCATGGGGTGCTGCTAATACTAGGAATTTGTAAACATCTTTCGATAATCTATACAAGTTCATCTTTTCAGGAATTGTATTCTTTTGGAATTGGCTGCTTAATATACTAACCTATCCTAGTTAAACAAGCTTTCCACATTAGCATCATTCATACTACCTTTAGTGAATGTAGTTTAGTTTTGAGTCTGGCCTGAGATATGCTTGTATAGAAGAGGATGCACAGAAACATAGAATATTATTGGATGGCTGATTGTGTATGTAGGTTCATTGTTTGTGTGATAGGATTCTTCTTAAAGATTGAGTGCCATGTTCTTGTATGATTGGTGCTGATGCAGAACGATAGTTTTGGGTATGATTGTTAGATGTTGTTGCTTTCTTCATAGACATTAAAGTGCAATATATCTCAATTCACTTTTAACTTTCTAGTAGGATAATCATGGATTGTCATGCATTGTATATGATATGCAAATCATATAGTCATTCTGCTGCCTGCCTGTAGTATTTTCTGTAATTGAATTTGGTCTATAGGACCTTTCATATTTTAATTGTTTAATTATCATATTTGTTTATACTGATATAGCGGTAGAATAACTTGCTGGGTTTCATAAGCTTAAAATGCAATCCTCTATATTGAATATTTAATACATTTGAGCTTTGATCCAAGTTGATGTTATGAGCTTCTTAGCTAGACAACGAGTAGTTAAGGACAAAAATTTCGGTGTTTCGGTCAAGGACCGAGATACGAAATTTTTGGTATTTCGGTGGTATTTCGGTAATTTTAAATATTAATATTTTATATATTTTATATAATATATCTATAGTTTTTTAATATATAGAAGTTTGCATATAATATTTTATGTATTTTATATAATATATCTATATTAAAAAGTTTGTTTTATTATGTTTGGCCCAAAAAATTAAAAAAAAAAAAAAACAAAACTGGTATACCACTGAAATTTCGGTCAAAAAAGTCAAAATTTCGGTCAATTTCGGTCAAATTTCGGTCAATATCGCCGATAATTTCGGTTTGACTTTTTTTGAAATTTCGGTCAACTGGTATTTCGGTGGACCTCCGAAATCCGAAATTTCGGTGGTATACCAGTGGTATACCACCGAAATTGATAACACAGCTTCTTAGTGCTAGACAAAGAGCAGTCACAAACATTACGTGGAGCTTTGTTTGTGCATTTGGTTTATAGCCACATTCTCTAATTTCCCATATTAGAACACTTAAAGGATTCCAGATATCTAGATGCCAGTTTTGCTGACTGCTCTTACATTACTAAGACCATGCTAATGTAGTATCATACAACGATTTATTTAAATTATAACTTATTGGAGCCTGAGTGTACCATATGAGACTCTTTTTCTTTATATGCACAAGCTTCCAAGTTTGTCAAGTTGATGCATCCACGCCTGTAGTTTGAGTTTCGGTAATATATAATTTTCCCGTGCCTTTAAAACATAGGTTAGTCATGTCATTGGGTTGGGTTGCTGATCTGAGGTCTTTTAGGAGCATGTGTAGTATACATATATGTTAACATGATACATTGCACATACAGAATTTTATTGCTCATTAAGCTTGTGTATGTGCTAGGTTGAAGGGTGTGGCTTCTCTCATTAACCATCTCACTTTTTCTTAAAAACTTCAGGATAGCTGATGCTGAAGAAAACTTAGGAGAAAGTGAAGTAAGAGAAGCTCATTTGGCAAAATCTTTGTTCTTCATCCGAATTGGTGACAAGGTACACAACAAGTTAATTAACAGTTAATCTGAAGTTTATATTATATCAAGTTGAGTGTGTCAGATTGTTAACATCTTTATTTATGCAATCAGGAGAAAGCACTAGAACAACTCAAGGTGACAGAAGGTAAAACAGTTGCTGTTGGCCAAAGAATGGACTTAGTATTTTATACACTACAAATGGGTTTCTTCTACATGGATTTTGATCTTATATCAAAGAGCATCGATAAAGCAAAGAAGTGAGTTGAAATCCTTTTGTTGGTTCCATTCTGCTCTCTACATATTTTTGTATTTAATCCATAATTGCAATTATGATGACAGCTTATTTGAGGAAGGAGGTGACTGGGAGAGGAAAAACAGACTGAAAGTGTACGAAGGCTTGTACTGCATGTCCACCCGCAACTTCAAGAAAGCTGCTGATCTGTTCCTTGATTCGATATCCACATTCACTACCTATGAAATCTTCCCCTATGATACTTTCATATTCTACACTGTTCTAGCCAGCATCATTTCATTGGATAGAGTTTCCTTAAAGCAAAAGGTAATCAACAATCCTCTACTTGGCTTCCGATTAACACATATTTCCTTTTTCATTTTGAAACCTATTCACACATGAACAATTCTGCAGGTTGTGGATGCACCAGAAATTCTGACGGTAATTGGAAAAATTCCATTCTTGTCAGAATTCATGAATTCCCTGTACGAGTGTCAATATAAGTCATTCTTTTCTGCTTTTGGTGAGTTTTTTTTGCTATCTATATTTCTTAAAGCTGCTATAGGGTGTTTAAGTTAAACTGCTGCATCCTTGGGAGTTTTTCTGTCATCTGCCTTTTTTTTTTTTTCTTTTTTTTCATTAATGTAGTGTTCATAACATATAAATACATACATAAATTATATAATGGTTGCTCATTTAGTCTAACAATCTACTTTGGACCTACACTAAGATATGCGTACACTAATACAAAATTCAAAGCACTCTTAGCCTTTCTGTAACATCATTTTGGTGCTCTCATGGAACCTGTAATTCCACATGCGGATCAATGTATTTCACATCTAATTGCAAAGTTAGTAAACATTGAGTAATAGCATTTGATGACAAAAAGTAGGCTGTCAGTATCTAAGGTCAAAGCTTATATGCTTAATGAGTGATGAAGAGCAGCAAATCGGGCCTGTTATTGTTCTGAGCATATGAAGCTTTCCTATTCCAACTTAAGTAGACTTGTTAATAGGATGGTTTGCTTTCAAAACATCTTGGCTTATGTGTCGGTATTAGCACCTCTAAAGATTTTGTTGCATGATATTTGAGTAACTAAACCTGTAGTGTTTTCTTTTTCATGTATTAAAAATATTTCAGCCAATCTTATGACATCTCCTGTATGAAACATGGTGGTTATATATATAGAGTAATCCTACTATCCATCAAGCTGGCACATTGCCAAACTGCTATATGGTCATCAAGCTTATCCTCAAATCCAAAGATTTAGGACCAACAGAAATTTAATGATTTAAAGCATGACAACTTATAAGTGATGTAAACTGAGTGTTGTGTTTTGAACATTTAGGCTAATTGTGATGGTTATACATAAGCTTAAACTGCAACTTTATAGGAGCTCGTATGTTAATGATGATATCTACTTGGGTTCATTTGCTTGACTAGGAATAGAGATGAGTTTAGCGACTGCAAAATAGGGTCTTACGCTTCTTTCATAATGAGAACCAGTTTGTTATTGGATCCGCCCACATGATTAAACCTAAATTATATCTTTAATGTTTTACAGCTGGGATCACGAAGCATATTAAGTTGGACCGCTATTTGAATCCACACTTCCGTTTTTACATGAGAGAGATCAGGACTGTTGTCTATTCTCAATTCCTGGAATCATACAAGAGTGTTACAATTGAAGCAATGGCGAAGGCATTTGGTGTGACTGTTGACTTCATTGATCTGTAAGAACATCACCTACGTCTAATTCTAGCAATTTCAGTTCATATACAAATAGGTTGATTTGGGTTATGCCATATGCTTAATTGAACTAGTGGTAAAAAAATAAGACACTTAACTATAAGACAGCGGGTCAAATGAGTTGGAAGACTTCAAAGTTACATGGACTGTTTTTTAAATGCGTAAAACCTCCAAATTGTTGTAATAAAATTGTTTTGGTTATTATGTTAATTTTGATACATTGTTTGTAATTCAACATAATAATTTTGTTGTAAAGAGCTGATGAAAGTTTTTTGGGGTCACCCAAATCAACCGGTTGCGACACATATATACCTCATGTTACCTGTACAGTGCGTACACGTGTAAACCCATATAAGCCCAACCTAATGGTTGTTCCATCTCCATCTCATTAATTTTGCTGTAAACAGGGAACTGTCACGATTCATTGCAGCAGGGAAGCTTCATTGCAAGATTGATAAGGTTGCAGGTGTCCTTGAAACCAACCGCCCAGATGCAAAGAACGCTCTGTATCAAGCAACTATCAAGCAAGGGGACTTCTTGTTGAATCGGATTCAGAAGCTTTCTCGTGTTATTGATCTTTAAGTGTTTTAGCTCTTTTTCCAATTTCCGTCACTTGAAACGCCTAGTAACAAAACTCTGTAATAGCTGCAAGTTTCGCTAAATTCTTCTTTTGTAACTGTTTTCAGTATGCCTTTTTATGGTCAAGAAGATTTTATGTTTATGTTGATTCTTATGCAATCAAGTATTTGACCTTTTTTTTTTCTTCATTTGAGTTTAGTTTACAAATACCGATCCCAATCGTTTGGATGTTTTGTCATGTCTTTGCTGTTCAACATCTCTTGCAAAGTTGCAAGCTTCAGTGGGTTTGTCGATGAGCAATGTAGAAAAAAGCAAGAGGTTTTTTTGCTGACGGATGCCATGGCAAATTCACACTATTTTACAGGAGTTTGATTCATAAAACGTGAGTTAAATTCAGCTCTATTAAAATATAGTTGTGATCATGTAGTAAGTAGAGCTTTAACAATGGAAGGTATTAAGTTTATTGAAATAAGCTTAACTCAGTTTTCCTGGTTATTTCCTGTTTTTTCATGAAATTGTTGTGATTGTTAGCTTTATTTGTAGTCCCAAAACATTCGGTGTCTCAGTGATGTAAAAGCTAGTCTTGACTATTGGTATGAGCTATTTATGGCATCTTTGAGCTTTTTTGATACTACCCATATTCACTCTTACGGTTCATGAGCCCTGGACCCTGGATCTCCCACGACATAAACAAATTTTCGTTTCTTGACCTGGTACCATTCGAAATATTGAGATAGTCTTCATAACCATCTTGGTATCTGAATTGAAAGTAGCCTCTAACGATCAAATTAAAGTTGGCAATACAATCATGGTGAAAATGCAACTATAAGAGCATACAAGTGTATTTTGTATCTTGCAGCAATGTGACTAAAGTGAGGGTACATCAGTACGTACATGATTAAAAGGTTTTTGGTTTGAATGTAACTATGTAAGTAACTAAGTATGATATTTGTATTCTAGAACCACTCATAGGGCAAGTAGGTGTTGGGTGAATATCCCACATCGGTTGGGAAGTGAAAGATGAGAGTGAGGAAGGTTGTATATAAATGACCAAGCTGCACATGCAGAAAGGCACGCAGCCAAGCAATGAGCACAAAGCGAACTATTCTTTCGCCTTTTACTAAAGAATACCGTGTGCTCGTTGTATAAATTGGCATACGCCTATTTTTGGAGAGCTTCTTCCCAAAAGGAAGAACTCCAACCAATCTTCAGTTCAATTTTTAACTTGTTACTGCATGTTTCATGTTTTAGAAAGACTTAGCAGACAAATAATAGATTCTCAGGCAAGCACAATGATGGACAGTGGTACTCTGGTACCTATGCACAACATGCTGTGCTAATTTTAGTTATGTTTCTGAAGCATAATAGTCACTATTACTTGGTATTTAAGTTGTAGTGACACACTTTTTTGAACTGAAGTTATATATATTGGTTGTTTTGTTGCTACCATAAAATCTATACTTTCACTCTCGTAAAACTCTGTAATCGGATACAGAAGCTTTCTTGTGTTATTAATCTTTTAAGTGTTTAAGCCCTCGTTCCATTTCCCCCTATTTGAGACTCCTAGTAGCATAACTATGTAATTGCTTCAAGAAGAGTTTTTGTCTATGTTGATTCTCATGCAGTTACATATTTGACCCAGATTTTTTTTTTCACGCGAGTTGTTTACAAAAATCGAGCCAAATCATTTGGATGTTTTGCCATGTCTTTGTTGTATAACATCTCTTGCAAGCTTCAGTGAGTTTGTCAATGACTTGATGAGATGTAAAAAAACCAAAGATTTTTGTTGCGATTTTGCTCTTGGTGCACGTGAGGGACGTCAGAGTAACATGGCAATTTCACGCTAATTTACAGGAGTTTGAGTCATACTACGTGACCTATTCTCACCTCTATTATACTAAAATTTGTGATCATGTACTAACTAGAGCTTTAACCATGGAAGTTATTAAGTTTATCGCAGTATGATTAACTCAGTTTTCCTAGTCTCAGTTATTGGTATGGGCTATCGCCCCTTTGAGCTAATTCGATACTGCCAAACTCCACTGTTGAGGTTCATGGGCCCTGGATATCACAAATCCCTAGCTTCAGATCCGGTGTCATTGGAAAAGATTGAGATAGTTTTTAAAACCATCTTGGTAGTTTAAACTGGAAGTAGCCACTAACGATCACATGAGAAGTTAGTATACAATCATGGCGAAAATGCATAAATAGTGGCGTATCGGTCATATGTAAATACATAAGTGAGTAAAGCAAGTGTATATTGTATCTTAAATAAATATGAAGAAAGTTTCACGAACGACATCAGGTTAACTTAGAAGGATTTGGTTTTCGGATGCTCGTCTAGCTTTTGAGCCTTGTGTAATATTGTATGTAGGTATGATGCATTCATGTTTGAGCCACTCGAGCCTCCATATATATTTGAAATGAGTTCAGCTATCAATTTCTCATGTGATTTTCAGCTCTCAAGTCGACCTCGAATATCCTCAAAACAAACTCGAGCGTGGATTGTAAAAGATCCTCGAGCTATTAAGTCAAAATTTGAGATTAACCTAAAGTCCTCGAGACGAATTTGGCTTGTTTGTTGAGACTCACTATGACAGTATGTGAGAAAAGAAGAGGGAGGGTTAAAACTTAAAAGAGTACTAGTGTGGACTTTGGCTCTGTCCCACATCGGCTACTTGACAAAAAACAAAGCATGGAGTTGATTATATAATGCAAGCAGCTGGGGATATTATATAATGCAGCCGAGCAATGAGCACAAAGCGAACTATTCTTTCGCCTTTTACTAAAGAATACCGTGTGCTCGTTGCATAAATTGGCATACGCTTATTTTTGGAGAGTTTTTTCCTAAAAGGAAGAGCTCCGACCAATGTTCAGTTCATAATCTTTAAAACTTTTTATTAAGTCATGCTTTGGTCATGTTGAAGTAGATAAACCTTTAATGCCTGTATATAAGCTTTTAGGATACACAAACGAGTTAAAGTAGGACCAAAATATGGAATCGAATCCATGAAGAATGAAAATTCTTGAATCCTGCATGATGGCTTTTCCAAGGAGCTGTCACAAACGAGTTCTACCTAAGCTGCAATGAAACTAAACTAGGGTATACACATGGAGAATGATGATGTGCTAAACTTAGCTGTTTCTGAAAATCTCCTATCTGAATCAAAGCTGAGGAAGGCTATGGAAACCGTATTCATTTTTATACAGTTGAATCCTCTTCTTTGATGTTAAATAAAAGTCTCATCATTGTATTCTTGCTAAAAAACAAGTGGATGTTTGGTTAATCCCACATCGCTTGAGTAGTGGAAGTTGAGAGTGAGGCAGGTTGTATATAAACACCAAGCTGCACAAGGTGAATGGCACGCAGCCAAGCAATGAGCACAAAGCGAACTATTCTTTCGCCTTTTACTAAAGAATACCGTGTGCTCATTGTATAAATTGGCATACGCCTATTTTTGGAGAGCTTCTTCCCAAAAGGAAGAACTCCAACCAATCTTTAGTTCAATTTATAACATGTTGTATGATACTGCTACATTTTGTATTTTTTAAAAATACATTGTATACCACTTGATTCACATCTGTCCTAATATTATGAGTTATATATAGATTTTTTTTGTAAAAAAGTTGTGAAACAAGCAAACTCTTCTGAACTCAACTTATATAGATTGGTTGTTTTGTTGCTACCATGAGATCTATCCTTCCACTTATGGCAAAATTGAATAACACAAATTGGCAAAACTCTTCCAGTTCCAACCGTTCAACTTATACTTGGTCCTGAAATGTAAGCTAAAGCCAACACAAATTGACATCTTAAAAAAATCTTCCAACCATTCAAAATCATACCAAAATGGCAAAATTCTGGTGCGTTTAGTTGGGGGAAAACACCCTTGTTTTCCACAAAATGTTTTGTGGAAATCAAGGAAAACAGAATCGCGTTCAAATAAGCGTTTTCCAACAAAATAATTTTGTAAAACACAAAATCCCTTATTTCCCGGCTTAACAAGGAAAATTACAAAACAAATTTTAGTTGTTCTTCAAAATAGAAATACAAACACCAACTAAACGCGTTTTCTATATTTTCAAGTGTTTTGTGGAGATAAATTTTCCTTTCAAATTTTTACAAAACTAGAGATAGAAAACAAGAATTTTTTTTTTCCAACTAAACCCACCATAATAGTCTTGTTCATAGTGCCAATCTAGAACCTAATATTTGTTTGTTATTGGGGGGGGGGGGGGGGGGGGGGGGGCAACCATTAAATATAGATTAAAAGGTTGCTCTTCATGAACGTATATTATTCTTGTTAGTACAAATCTTTGGCACACTCCCAGACCTAGGTTAGACTAGCTCTTGGAGGGTAGATCTTGCACCGATTACTTCTTGTTCACTGCTAAGATAAAAGTAGCACCGTTAGTCTTACCGCGGAAGGGGGGTTCCGCGGTTGGCCTCCGGTGTGAGAGTAAGTATATTTATTTAGAGAGGTAATTTAAGTGCGGACTAGGAGTAGTAAATGCAGTTAGGTGTGGTAATAAATGAGATGGGAGTATTTATACTACCCATATACTTACTGTAGCTACCTCGAAACTCTGCGCATTAATTACTGAGTAGGTAATTGTCAGAGCAGCGCATGGCTGCGCCATACCTTAGTAGGTAAATGTCAGACCAAGTGGAAGACACAATCCCACAAGATCTGGCTTTAGCTAGTCGCGGCAGGATAGCTGTCGACATCGGATTAGATCCCCGGACTTGAGAGGCCGGGGACGATCTTGTCCGGATTGCGGGATTAGAATGTGCCGTGGTATAGGACGTTAGTCATGCCCGGCCCAATGTGCTAGGATCCGGGGATACTATACACGATCAAGTCCCCCCAGTCTAGTATACTTGTTTAATTTGAAGAGCAAGTGTGCTAGACTTTATATTTATTTTCCGCGGCCATTTAGAGGTTGCGGCATTGTGCGGGCCGTGGAGGTATCCGCGGTTGGTTTGGAGTGTGTCCAATATTGCTGACTGGACATTCCACTTTCCATGTGGTTGATGGTGACAGGCTGTCATGGGGAACAGCGAAGTGTTTTCACCCACGCAATTACTGACTGATGTGACGTTTCTGCGGCTGGCCGTTGATTTTCTCCATCTGTCCAGATCTGTGACCGTTCAATAAACGTCCGGAGACGTGGCAATTTTGTGGCCTTGCGATTGGATCTGATAACACGTGCGTGTGTAGCTATAAATACTGAGATTTACACCACTTTTAAACTTTTTACACACAGTTAAAATTTTTCCTCTCCCCTAGAAACAAGAATTCCTTCCGCCTTTGTTTCTCTTGCCCTTTTTATTTCCGGACTTTAGTATCTTCAGGTTAGATTTCTGTTATATTTGTTCTTCATTTACCATTTAAAATGGCTCATATAAGTACGGTAACCTCCAAACTTAGTCAGGAAGATGTAAACGCATTTTGTGATAAGTATAAGATTCCTGGGTATCTTTTACCGACAGCGCCCGGACCTAGGGATACTATTAGAGATGCTCCGGACGGAATGATAGGTGTATATACTAGGTTTTTTGAGTTTGGTAACTTTAGGATTCCCCTTTCATTGTTTTTGCTCCGCGTATTGGAGTATTTTCAGATTCATCTGTCACAGCTGTCCGTTTTAGCGGCTTGTAGGGTTAGCCATTTTGAGATACTTTGCCGCGTACATGGTGGTGTACCGACTGTAGACTTGTTTAGGCATTTCTATTATGCGGGTGTTAATTCTGGTTGGATGTCGTTAGAGAAGAGGAAAGGCCCAAAGTCTTTGGTTGTCCCCGTCTGTTATACTAGTGCCCTAGATTCAGTTAAGAACTGGAAGGACCATTTCTTTTTTATTAAAAAGACTATCTTCCCTTTGGATATTCCGTGGTTTGAGGGAACGTCTGTGGACCGTGACCCTCCGCCTTCCGATGTGGGTGTGGATCTAGAGTTGTTGCGGCGCCTGGATGCTAATAGGGCTCCGTTTAAGAAATATTCGGAGGAGTTTCTGAATGTCATAGGTTTGAGCCAAACTTGGGATGATGATAGTGCCCGCCCCACGTTTCTACGGCCGGATGAAACGGGTGGGTTGAATAGACTTGCATGTATTTTTGTCTTCTATTTGTGTTCTTCCGCGTCTAATTTCATTTTACTTTGCTTTGCAGAGATGGACTTGTTTTCTTATATCAATCAGCCTGACGTCTTTAAGGTGAAGGTCGGGGAACGCACTTTGGAAAAGGACGAGAAGTCCTTGCGGGCTGAGACCGCTACACGTGTTCTTCGACCGCAGGAGGGTACAGTAAAGGTGGTACAACATACGGTCGTTGATGAGATTGCTGCGGCTAAGGAGGGGAAGAAAGCCGGGAAGAAGAGGGTGGTTATTGATGTGCCTGAGCCACCCAGAAAGAAGAAAAGGCTGGTCCGCAAGGATGTTGCGGCTGGATCTGGTATGAGTTGCTTATAATGCCCTTGTGTGCTGTTTTCTTCTCTTGTTGTTTTGTATCCGTACTTACACGTTTGCGTTTTTTCAGCTGATCCTTCCGCGGAAGGTCATATTATTGTTGATCTGGAAGATGAATCGGGGTCAGGCTTGGACCGCTCCGGTCCTTAGACGGATGAGGGAATTACGAAGAACACAACTTTCATTTCTTCTTCGTCCCACACACCTACTCAAGAGCGATCAGAGGGGAATTCGGAGACTCCTCATGCGGATATTAATGAGTCTGAGAATGTGGAGTCCAAAATGCCAAATCTTGAGGTATCTGAGCAGGACAAACCTTCCGGACATGTTGAGGGTGTGATCGCTTCGTCTAGTCATGCGGTCAATGAAGAAGAGGATGCGGGTGGGTCTGATGATTTTGATAAGTCTGTATCTGTTGAGACCGCGGATACTTCTTCTACTTATGTCCCCAAATGGTTGTCTACTAATGGCTTCAAGATGGATGATCCCTGGGTCTGCCGCAGTATTGTTGACAATGTTGCAACTCCGGTGTTTGCATCTGCTATGAGGGATATGTCTAACGAAGACTTGATGAATGACTTCAATAAGTTATCTGCTCACCAGATCTGTGTTAATTCTGAGGTGCGACTGCGGTTGGAAAACACCTTGTACCAAAATGGCAGGTTTAGGAAGCAGCTGGAAGGGAAGAAGAAGATGGTGGTTGAGTTGAAGGCTAAGTTGTCCGAGCTGGAGAGTGAGAACGCCGGGGTCATGGCTATCCGTGACCAAGTGTCTTCTTTACAATCAGTGGTGGATGATAAGGATAAGGAGTTGGCAGAGCTCCGGGCTGAGGTTAAAAGGTTATCTCCGGAAGTTGAAACTTTGATTGGGAAAAATGCAGGGCTGGCTTCGGAAGTTGTAGAACTTCGTGGTGAAAAGCAGGGGCTGGCGGAAAAAGTGTCCGGCCTAGAAGTTCTTTGTGACACTCTCCAGCAGCAGTTTAAAACCGAGACGGAGAAGATTGTCGAGGATAGTATGAGGGCGGCCCATGCCACTTTTGAGAATCATCTTGCGGAGATGGATAAAAGGTTGGTCGCGATCAACGAAGAATTTGACACAGATCTCTTTCCCCAGACTCTGAGGGCTGTTGAGGGCCGCCGGTGGGTCATTGGCCACGGATTTAGGTATGTTATTGAAAAATTTAAAGAGTCCGAGGATCTGAAGTTGAGGCTAGGTGGTTGCATTTCCGCGGCCATCAAGGACGGGGTACGTCAGGGATTGGAGGCCGGGGTTGTGCATGGGTCGCAGGGCATAAAACTTGATCAGATAGAGGCCTACGACCTGGAAGCCAAGCAACGCTATGAGGAGTCCGTGGTCAGGCTGTCTAAAGTTCCCTTCCCTTTGTTGGATTCTTTGGAGGAGTGTCGGGATGCTCCGCTTGAGTATTTGATGGCGAAATTAGTGTTGGAGGAGCATCGTCACCCTGGTTCGGGGGAGCTGACCTTTAAACCCCCGGTCGTGGAGGAGACAGTTCTGCCGGAGTCTGTGCTTCGGTTTGTTACACGTCGTCCGCGGGCTATTGCGGCTTATAAGGAATTCAAGAACAAGAAGTATGGGGTAGAGTTTGATTACACCGACAAAGGTCTTGCCATTGTACTTCCTACCCCCGTTTTGTCTCAGCCTTCCTCCGGTGCTGGGCCAGTTGGGCCTTCGAATGTTGTTGCGACTTCCGGACCAGAGACCATTGTGCCCGGGGATGATGGGGTTAAACATGATGACATGTTTGATTCTTCCATTCTTGACTCTCAGAATCCTGAGAATTAGTTTTCTGCGGCTGTTCTTTAGGGGATATTTTGACTATATCTGCCTTGCCGCAATCTTGTGAAGCTTTTAAACATCACCTTTTTTGGTAAGTGTACCCTGGATGAATGCATCCGTGTATTTTGTAGTAGTTTTTTTTTTTCCGGATGAATGTATCCGCGTATCTTGTTATCGTTGGTGAATATAACTTAGACTTTTTGGACGTGTAATAACACTTGGGTATGATTTTCTTGTTGTTGCCGGGACTTGTATGTCCGGACTTTATTTTACCATCTTTGTGCACCCGTACTTAGGATTTCCGGGGATGGGTTTAACTGGTCAATGGGTTTGCAATACCACTTATATGCCTTTAATAATTTGAGGTACAATGTCCTCATGCCGGGCTTATGAGGCCACTTACGCGTCCGGATTTGAGGTCCGGGTTATGCATGCAATAGAAATAATGTAAAAGATGACACGTAAATTTTTAGAAAGTGTTGCGGAGTTGATCAGACCCCGCATATCATTTAAAGATGTAATGAACTTCCGTGGTCAAATGGAATTGTGACCGGATACAAAGGTTACAAAAGTTAGAAGTACTTACAAAAGATATAGAACTTGGTATGAGCTCCCGCGGCCGGATTGAACCGTGACCGGGTACAAAAGATAGGAGTGCTTATACTTAATTACAAATAGCATTTCTTAAGGTGCCGGATGTTCCAAGTGCGGGGTATATCCCTGCCATCTTGCCCTCTGAGCGTATAAGCTCCTTTCCCCAAGGCTTCTACGACTTCATATGGGCCTTCCCATTTGGGGCCCAGCTTGCCGGTGTTTTCCACAAGGCTTGCATCATTGCTGCGGTAGACGAAATCTCCTGGCTTAAAGCTCGTGCCGCGGACTTTAGCATTGTAATACTTCTCCATTTGGGTTTTACTTTTTGCTTCCTGGATTGCCGCGACCTCTCTTCTTTCTTCAACTAAATCTAGATTTAGCTGTAGGTCTTCATCATTTGTTATTGGGTCAAACAAGGCGCATCTTAAAGATGGCATTCCGATCTCGACTGGGATGACAGCCTCCGTCCCATAGGTCAGAGAGAACGGGGTATCCCCATTGCTTGATTTGATCATAGTTCTATGCGCCCATAGCACATGCGAAACTTCTTCCAGCCAGTCCCGGCTTCCTTGATCAATCCGTGCTTTGATCCCTTCGCCTAAGCTCCGGTTTGCTCTTTCTACAAGTCCATTTGCCTGGGGGTGCTTGACCGATGCAAATCTTTGTTTGATGTTGAGCTTGTCACACCAATCCTTGAAGGGGTTGTCCCGAAATTGCTTTGCGTTGTCCGCGACTATTTCTCCCGGAAGTCCGAACCTGCATACAATGTTATCCCACACAAACTTCTTGACCTGATTGCCGGTGATTGTGGCGAGGGCTTTCGCTTCTATCCACTTGGTAAAATAATCTATTGCGACTATCAGGTATTTGACCCTTCCTGGGGCTTCTGGGAATGGGCCGCAGATGTCTATTCCCCATTTGTAAAATGGCCAGGGGGAGGTGATGGGATTTAACTTTTGTTGAGGGTTCCTGGGAACCGGTCGGTGTACCTGGCAGTCTTGACATTTATCGATGATTTCCCTTGCGTCCTTGTGCATTGTAGGCCAGTAGTAGCCGGATCTGATTGCTTTGGCCACAATAGACCGCGGTCCTGAGTGCATGCTGCATGAACCCTCATGGATTTCTCTGATTACGTAGTCCGCCTGCGCCGGACCTACGCATCGCAACCACGGTTCTAGAAAGGACTTGCGGAATAATACCCCATCGATAACAGAGTATTGTCGTGCCTTAATTTTCAATTTCCTAGCTTCTTTTTGATTTGCCGGGAGTACTTCGTCCTTTATGTAGGCTATAAGGGGGGTCATCCACGTCTCCTCTTCTTCTTCTACTACGGCCATTACTTCCTTTTCTTCTATTGATTTTACTTTCAATGTTTCGACAAGGACTTGTTTTGACAAATGAGCGAAACTGGTGGAGGCTATTTTGCTTAGAGCATCCGCCTGTTTGTTCTGGCTGCGCGGCACCTGTCTGATGGAGAACGTGCGGAAGCTTTGTATCAAGGCCTTAGCTTTTGCTAGATACGAGGCCATACTCTCTTCCTTGGCTTCGTAAGCCCCATTAATCTGGTTTGCGACCAGCCGGGAATCAACATTCGCGGATAAGTGTTGGACTCCCATTTGCTCAGCTATCCTTAAACCTGCTATTAGTGCTTCATACTCCGCTTCATTGTTAGAGGTGTCAAACTCAAATCTTAATGCATAAGTAAATTCCACACCTTCAGGGTTTGTGAGGATCAGGCCTGCTCCGGACCCTTCTTGGCAAGATGATCCGTCAGTATATAAACTCCAAGGCTCAACATATGGATGTTCTTCCGCGGATTCTACGGTTGCCGGAGTCTTTTCTTCTGGGATTTCCGCAATAAAGTCAGCTAGTACCTGTCCCCTTATTGATTTCCGTGGCCTGAAGTTGATGTCATGTTCTCCCAGTTCTATAGCCCACTTAGCCAATCTCCCAGTTTTTTCTGTTTTTGCGAGCATTTGTTTGATGGGCTGGTCCGTGATGACAACTATTGGATGCGCCTGGAAGTATCTCTTCAATCTTCTGACTGCATGAATCAGTGCTAGAACCAACTTCTCCATTGGGTCGTAATTTACCTCCGGAGGTTGCAATGTGCGGCTGATGAAGTAGATGGGTTGCTGGACCGGCCCTCTCTCCACTAGCAAGACTGCACTAATGGCTTCTTGTGCCGCGGAGAGGTACATAAGTAG
The DNA here is from genome assembly GCA_021014915.2 of Artemisia tridentata subsp. tridentata. Taxonomy (NCBI): domain Eukaryota; kingdom Viridiplantae; phylum Streptophyta; class Magnoliopsida; order Asterales; family Asteraceae; genus Artemisia; species Artemisia tridentata. The sequence continues at coordinate 114,851,858 of CP139504.1, forward strand.
TTCTTCCCGTGGTTGTGGGGCCGCTAGGGTGGGAAGATTGGCTATGTGGTTCTTCATTTCCTTGAATGCTTGCTCCGCTGCTGGTGTCAAATGAAAGTCACTTTTTTTGATGCATTTCTTTAATGTCTTGAAGAACGGCAAGGACTTTTCCGCTGACTTCGATAGGAAACGATTGAGACTTGCCAATTTACCATTTAGGCTCTGCACTTCTTTAAGTGTGCGGGGAGAGGGCAACTGGGCAACCGCCGCGGATTTATCCGGGCATGCCCCAATCCCGTTTTTGTTTATCAAATGTCCTAAAAACATTCCTTCCTCTGCCCCAAAGGTACACTTCTTTGGGTTTAGCTTCATGTTAATTTTTCTCAACGTTTTGAAGGTTTCTTCTATATCTCTTAGCATCTCCGTCTCCGAATGGCTTTTAATTACTAAATCGTCCACATATACTTCTAGGTTCCTCCCAATCTGCTTCTTGAAAGCCTTGTCCACCAGTCGTTGATAGGTAGCTCCTGCATTCTTTAATCCGAAAGGCATTTTTTTATAGCAAAATATACCCTGGTTCGTGTGAAAGGCGGTTTTTTCCTCGTCTTCCGCGGCCATTTGAATTTGGTGATACCCTTTGTACGCGTCTAGGAAGCATTTGAAGGTGTAACCGCAGAGGGATTCAACTTTGTGGTCAATCTCCGGTAGGGGGTAGCAGTCTTTTGGACATGCCTTGTTTAAATCTTTGAAATCCACACACATTCTCCAAGTCCCATCACTTTTTTTGACCAAGACCGGATTTGACACCCAGTCGTGATAATGGACCTCTCGCATTATGTCTGCCTCTACCAACTTTGCCACATCTTCATTGATGGCCCTGTTTCTTTCAGGAGCTTGTCCGCGCTTCTTTTGCCTTATTGGCGCGTATCCCTCCCGAATATTGAGCCTATGCTCCGCTGCGTTCCGCGGCACGCCCGTCATATCCGACGGTTGCCAAGCGAAAATATCCAAGTTATTCCTCAGCAAATCACATAGGTCTTTCTTCCCTTGATTTGTCAAACTTCCCCCTAGTGTGACTGTTTGGTCCGCGAACTCGGGATGTATAGCAACTTTTACGCCGTCTTTAACTGGAACTTCTTCGAAATTCTGCTGCGATGACGATTCTGCTATCGTCCGGCATTCTATGGGCACTATTTTGTCACTATGTATTGTTACCACTCCACCTTTCGTGGGAAATTTAATCATACCGTGGGCCGTGGAGGGAATGAGCTTAAGCTGTCTTATCCCCGGTCGGCCTATTATGCCGTTGTATTGGGAGGGCGATCTGACAACCATGAAGTTCATCCAAGCACTTGAGGAGTTCTCTTCATCTGCTAAGGTTACTTCCAGCAGAATTTGCCCTAAAGGCCACGACAACTCTCCACTGAATCCAAGCAGGGGGGTCGCAGCAGGGATCATTCTTTTCTTGACTTCTGGACTCAAACGATTGAAGCAATGTTCGTACAAAACCTCTGAGGCGCTTCCATTATCCACATACATTCGGTGTACATGATGTCCGCCTACTTCTGCCTTTATCACCAGCGGATGATCGTCCCAATCATCCTCCCGTATGGGAGGGAAAGATATTTCCATATTGGGGTAGGCGTTGGAGGTTGTTTTTTGCTTCACATTCCGCGGCCAGGCCTGTATCATGAATATGGCCGGAGCTTTATCTTTAGCCGCGGTTTCCTTCTTTCCTCCCTTGGAGGTTCCGCCTTTTTGGGTTCCGCTCTTGATCTCTTTTACCAGATGCGCCAGCTGTCCTGATCTGACTGCTTCCTCAATTTGTCTCTTCAATTGAAAACACTCGTCAGTGTGGTGGCCTTTTTCTCTGTGAAAATCACAGTATTTGTCTTTGTTTCTGAACTCGGCCGGACTTGACATTGGCGGTGGGGCCGTAAATTTGAGTGAATCCATTGCCAGAATTTCTTTTGGTGTTTTTGTGAGGGGTGTGAATCTATCGCTCCGCCTTCGATCTGCCCTAGAGCGTTGTTTGAATTCCGTCTTCCTGTCGAAAGGTTGGGTATTGGTTGTCCGGGATCCTCCTTCACCGGATTTCCATGCGGAACGGTCATGTTTTTTCTTAGATAAGTTTGCCGCGGCAGTTTCCCCACGGACGAAGGCAGTGGTAATCTTCCACATTTTGTCCATGGTCTTTGGAATTCTGTCATTAAGCCTTTTGATTAACTCCGGGTTGTTAATACCGTGCATGAACCCTGAGACTCTCATGCATTCCGGGGCACCCTTCACTTGCATGCTTTCTGTCTTGAACCGATCAACGAATGCCGTGGTTGTTTCCCCTTCTTTTTGTTTGATATGATGGAGTTCCACCGGGTCTTTAGTATACTTCTTTTGTTGGAGAAAATAAGACATGAAGTACTTCTTGAGGTCCTCAAAGTTGTCAATGCTTTCCGCCGGCAAGTCGTCAAACCACATTCGAGCATGCCCCATGAGAGTGGAGTTGAACATGTGACACCATGTGGGCATGGCCCATCGCTCTACTTTTGCCGCGGTGCAGAAGCTTTTCATGTGGTCCTCCGGATCTCCGGTCCCATCGTAAGTCTTGACATTATTAGGCATTCTGGTTCTTTTTGGGAATTTGAAACACCGAATCCTTAATGTGAACGGATTAGCGTCTTCAACGTCGTAGGGATGATAAAGATCATCCTCTTCCCCTTTACTCCTTCCAGACCTTGCCCCCCAGTATTCCCCTGCACTGTCCTCACTTTCTACAGGTGTTTGCTTCCGCGGTCGTTCGTGTCTTGAGTACGTGGACCTGCTTCTGGTTCTATGTTCCCTAGAACGAGGGACGCGGCTAAGGGTGGGGCTGGGTGACCTTTTCCTGCTGCTTTCTGGGTATCTTTCCTCACGAGGACGCCCCTCTTGTCTGTAACGCTCTGCTTCAGCTCCGCGCTCTCTTCTTGAACGGCTTTTTGTTTTAAGTCTAGAGAATACGTCCGCCTTCTTCTCTCCTAGGCGTGACTTAACATCCCCCCTTCTTTCTCCCAACCGGGTGAAAACGGTAGATCGGGGATATTCCATTTCTTTGTCACCGCCCCTAGGTTCCTTGCTGAGCCTAGAAAAAACGCTTCTGGAGTAAGAGCTTTCAGAGGGCCCTGACTTGTAACTAGGACTGGATTTCCGCCTCTTCTCATTCTTTCGTTCCCATAGGGATCTTGACTGGGAGTTTCTGGATAGTCCTTGCGGGGAAGGATCTTCCAGCGACTCATCCTCGAACTCAAGGCGGGTCCTTACTTGGTTTAGCTTTTCTGCGTGAACCTTTTCGGACATTAGTGGCAGCAATCGGTCGTAGTGCTGATCGCAAAACTTCCTGATTGCTTCATCCGGGAGGGATTCCGCATGGAGTTCCTGCTCCTTGTTTTTTCCCTTTTCACGAGTGTTACGCACGGTGGACGGTTCCTGGGAAGGAGAAGGATTGTTTCCTTGATTGCTCATGGTAGATTTTTCTTCCTTTTGAAACGCAGTTTGTGTAACTGGTCCCACGGATGGCGCCAAATGTTAGTACAAATCTTTGGCACACTCCCAGACCTAGGTTAGACTAGCTCTTGGAGGGTAGATCTTGCACCGATTACTTCTTGTTCACTGCTAAGATAAAAGTAGCACCGTTAGTCTTACCGCGGAAGGGGGGTTCCGCGGTTGGCCTCCGGTGTGAGAGTAAGTATATTTATTTAGAGAGGTAATTTAAGTGCGGACTAGGAGTAGTAAATGCAGTTAGGTGTGGTAATAAATGAGATGGGAGTATTTATACTACCCATATACTTACTGTAGCTACCTCGAAACTCTGCGCATTAATTACTGAGTAGATAATTGTCAGAGCAGCGCATGGCTGCGCCATACCTTAGTAGGTAAATGTCAGACCAAGTGGAAGACACAATCCCACAAGATCTGGCTTTAGCTAGTCGCGGCAGGATAGCTGTCGACATCGGATTAGATCCCCGGACTTGAGAGGCCGGGGACGATCTTGTCCGGATTGCGGGATTAGAATGTGCCGTGGTATAAGACGTTAGTCATGTCCGGCCCAATGTGCTAGGATCCGGGGATACTATACACGATCAATTCTTGTAGTACATTTAAGTGTCATTTTCTGTTATCCACAATATAGTGGTCTCTATTGGGCAACCATTAAATATAGATTAAAAGGTTGCTCTTCAAGAACGTATATTATTCTACATGGATGAGAATGTATGGGTTAACAAATGACAAAAAGAAAACAAGATAAAGTTGTAACTCAATGACTTATTTTTTTATAGTATATCCCGACTATTTTTGGGTTTTAGATTAGGTGTATCTATGTTAGAAAGAATGTGGGTGGTTATATTTATTCAGTTTTTCATGACAATACGAAAACCAATAATGGTTAATGAGCTATAAGTGGATGTAACCATAGTTATCAAGACGTGTAATGTTTTATGGTTTTTTAAAAGATTAAGCATTGTATAACGCTTTAAAGTTTGTTATCCAATCTATAATTCATCACTTATTAAACCATCATATTTAGTAAAGACATAACGTTGAACACAAATATAGCACATAAAAATGATATTTATACAACGAATCATTTTTTTAACATCCCAAACCCTTTTAAAATTTTTTCTTACACTTATAAAACTACCAAGTAACTTGTAATATTTTAATAGAAGAGGTTCTGCTAATTGGATTATCGGATTATGTTCACCAATCAATCATAGACAAGTTAAATATATAAAACTTTTTTATGTAATAAATATTGTAAGCCCACTTATCCTTTTACTCTCACGATAAAACCAACATGTTCAATCATGTTTGACCCAAACTTGAAAGGATTTGATCCCTACTAGTCATAACGTTGACATCATGGTTATCATGTATAAAATAGAACTTAAGTTAAAGCTCACTAATTAATAAATACTTTGTAAGAATCTTACTTTAAAAATTGCTTTGATAAGGAGTTTAAAACCTTTGTAATTAAGTAACGCGATTTTCTCATTTTTAAACTTTATATGGTAATGGTTGACAAAATTAACGGTAGTTACAAAAGCTTTTAGTTGTGGTTGTTGTTACAAGCGGTTAGTTGTTAACTATAAAATGTAAAATACGTATATAATCTCGTATATGCTAAAAGCTAAACGCTAGATGGTTATTCCATTTCATCATAAGCAAATACTCCATACTAGTAATAATCAAATTCAAAAGCTAAAAGCTTGTTATCGAACAAGAATACAATCATAAAAAATAAAACTACTGTAAAAGCTAATGCTACAAAACATTGATCATCAAACACTCTATACATATGTTTGGCCAAACTAATAGTTAGCAAATTAGCAATAGATGTTTGTTTTATAAAAAGGTTTGATAACGTAGAGGTATCATTATTATAAAATGAAATAATAACGTAAAAGATAAAATGTTAACGTTAAATGCTACTTCAAGTAGCGTTTTAAAAAAAAGACAAAACACTAAACGCTCTTTACTGAACAAGTTTTCAATTCAAAATGCAAAACGCTAAAAGCTAATCAATCCTAAATGCTCTTAAAAAGTTAATATAGCTCCTCGCCAAAGATAGCCTATAGGCCCTATAGCTTTTCTTTTTTGTTTTGTTGCCAAACCTTTGCTTGTACGCCATATTTTGTCGGTTATAAATCACGTATCTTGCAAGTCTTAACAAGCACTCGTTCAAAAAAAGTCTTAACAGGCAAATAGTACTAGTAGTTTGTTTTGTACAAACACATACACACATAGTTGTTAACGAGATCTTCAAAAGATAGTTGACAACCTTGTTTAACTCCTTTTAAAAAACACTCACATAGACCCCACTTTCAATACTTCTATCCAATCATAACAATCCAAACAAACAAAAAAAACACTGCATAAAAAAATGCCTTCTATTGATCTTAAAGAATTTCAAGAAAAGATATCCACTCAGTTTAGACCATGGCAAAGATCATTTCAGTTTTGGGTTAGAGCTGCTGATATCTATGCTGGTTATAAAGTAAGTTTATAACCCTTTTCTTTTTTTGACCCATTTTGCTTTTTGACTGGTTTCTTGATTTGGGGTTGTTTAGGTGTTTCAAATAAAGGTTAGTTTGGAGAAAGATATGGAGAAGGCAGAGGCAATGTGGGACAGACATCATGAGTATGCTGCTGATAAGATTTATAACATGTGTTATGATATGGGTGGATTCTTTCTTAAGGTTAGTTAATTTGGTATGAATCTTTATGCTTTTTGTGGATTTAGGTACATGATTTTAGTATTGTTTTTAAGAAAAGATTGAATTTTTATTAGTCTAGTTTCAAAAGTTTTTGTATTTTAAATGTTATGAATCTTTAAAGGCTAGCCTTTATACCATTTAGTTCAGTTTAAGTTATTATGTGATGGGTACAAATCTTTATGCCTTTTGTGGCTTTATGGGTGAAGGGGTGAAGGATTATAGTAGTATTGTTTCTGAAAAGATTGAACTTTCATTAGTCTAATTTAGGCTGCCCACAGTAAGGCAACCCACTCCCCCCATTTTTCTCTGTCATGTCAGCTTTCTCTCTCCAGCGACCTACGGGCGATTAGGTGCCCCTGTAAGGGCGACCAAGTTCAAATTTTATTATTTTTTTTTATTATTATTTTTTTTATTTATTTTTTATTTTTTAACATTTTTAAACACAAACTCAAATTTTATTAAAAATTAAAACGTTACATAATAATTCAAATAAAATAAAAACATTACAATAAAATTCAAACCAAACTAAAACATCACGATACATAATAAAAACTAATAATTAAGGTTGTGTCGTTCCTTGATTTCGTTCCTTGTTGTTGTTGTTGAGGTTGTTGTGATTGATAATCAAAACTAGGAGGTCGGAAATTAATGTTTGGTGACATACCGGTTAACCGGAAATTCGGATCCGGTGTTAATTGCGGGATGTTTTGAGGCAATCAGGATTTCCGGCCTTTTGATTGTGGTGTTTTCTTAGACATGTTGAATTAAGGATTGAAGTGTGAGATTTTGATTAAGAGAATTGAGAGAGTTTGGTGTAGTGAAGTGTGTTGAATATGTGTATGTATTTATAGTGGTTTGAAAGATTTTTTTTTTTTTTTTTTTTTTTTTTTTTTTTTTTGAAGTTAACGTTGCAAATTAAATGGCACAAATATTCCTTTTCAACTCGATCGGGAAGCTGACCAAGAAGTGGAGATCGAGTGGAGCGATCGACTCCCCACAACAAGGAAATCGATCGCCTAAATCGATCCACAATCGATTTCGATCAACTGCTGCAACTAGTCTAATTTATTTTTTAATATTTTCTCTAAAGGCTTTTAGTCTTTATATCATTTAGTTGCTAAAAACTGATTCTTTATCGGACTAATATTTTCAAAATAACAATTTTGTTTAATGGTGTAATTCAAGTATCCAAAATGGGTTTGTTGAATTTGTGTTGTATGATGAATTTGGCGGGTGGGTTGTAGGATTATGAACTTGGTTCTTCTTAAAAGGCTGAGTCTTTATGTGAAATGGTGTTTTGGTTAGGTTGCTCAAGTTGTTGGGAAGCCTGACTTAGCCCCGGCTGCATGGGTGAGGAAGTTGGTCACTCTGTGTGATCAGGCTCCCGGAACACCACCTAGTGTGGTACGCCTTGTTCTCGAAAAGGAGTTGGGTAGAAGTGTCGATGAGATGTTTGAAAGATTTGATTGGGATCCTATTGGCTCAGCTTCAATTGCACAGGTACATCACTGCAATTCATCTCAAAACATAAAGTGATGCCGAAAGTCAGTAACTTTAATGTCCATCATCCAAATCTGACCTTTTATAAGCAAGATTGTGTATGTTACATATTACATATAGGTTCATCGAGCTAGGATAAAAGGTGATAAGAAAGACATTGTTGTGAAGGTATGAGTACTTAAATAGATAGTCGCTTACTCGCTTTGCAACCTAGTTTAATGTTTGACATTTTACTTATTATTTACTCTATAGGTACAACATCCTGGGGTTCAAGATTTGATGATGACAGATCTTCGTAATTTACAAGCTTTTGCATTATGTGTACAAAAGACAGACCTCCAGTTTGATTTTTTCTCCGTGTGTAAAGAAATGGAAAAACAGGTGAACACCAATCTTTCTTGGGCATGGTTTATGAAATTGGCTGATATAGATTGAATTACTAGGATTCTAGCGGGGGTGTGTGGCTGTGCATTTTCATAGTGCCTAGTGCAACATGTAGAATCAAAATGAGATAATCAGTCTGTCAGAGTAAGGGATAGTTTGGTAATATCATGTATATCTCGATAATCAGCCCTTCTACAAGAAGTCATTGTAAACCCTTTCAAATTATAGCATCATCATGAATATTGGCTTTATGAAGTATACATGGTGCACGTTTTTTTATAGTATATTCTTACATGGTAAGGTTGTTGTATAAATGTGGATAAAAGAGTGAGAGTGTGGACTGTGGTTTTGTCCCACATCGTATGCTTAAAGGAAACAGAAGGCATGGAGTTGATTATATAATGCAAGCAGCTGGTGATATGAAAGGCACTCAGCCAAGCAATGAGCACAAAGCAAACTATTCTTTCGCCTTTTACTAAAGAATACCGTGTGCTCGTTGCATAAATTGGCATACGCCTGTTTTTGGAGAGTTTCTTCCCGAAAGGAAGAGCTCCGACCAATATCAGTATAATTTTCTACAGTCCCAATTATAGATACGAGTAATTAAACTCCATTAAATTCAAATAGCTGAAATGTTATTTTCTGAAATGGTAGACTATTTGAGAAATACTTCTCCAACCGTTTAAAAAGTACAAAAACATTGGCCATTAAAGTCTACAAAATGCACTTTCATTTATTCTTACATTGGAGTTTGGAAGGTTGTTTATATGTGGATAATAATCTTATGCTCATTATTGCCATTCAAGATAGGGTATGAATTCGATTTTACAAGAGAAGCAGATGCTATGGATAGAATCAGAACTTTTTTAAGTGGAAATAACATAAAAACCGTTGTTAAAGTGCCTCGGGTGATTAAGGATGTGGTCACTAGGTAAGTATGGATGCAATCATCTTGTCATATACTCCAGTATATCTGCTCTTTTCAAATCAATCCAGTTATGATATTAAAAAAAATCTTCTAAATTGAGTAGGAAGGTCTTGGCGATGGAATATATAGATGGAATCCCAATCTTGAACCTCAAAGATGAAATTATAAAAAGAGGAATAGATCCCGATGGTAAGATTGCAGCAGCAGCAAAGCAGTAAGCTCCATGACCTTGAGAGTATGATACTTTTGTTTGCTTAGGCTTTCAACTATTTTTACGCGTAAGTGTAAATAACACCATCTATATTTGCAGGAAGATCCTAAAAAGTTTGAGTCTTGCATATGGACATATGATACTCGAGAGTGGCTTTTTTCATGCAGATCCCCACCCTGGAAACATTCTTATCTGCAAAGGGTCTGAGGTAATTAGGAAACCAAAAATTAGATACGTGTTTTTGTGTCTCGAAATTTGGCCTCATCCTGTACAGTATTAGCAACATTTCCTTAGTCTATTATTTCTACGTTGCAATATCACGTCCTTGATTTATTCTGTTCCAAAATTTTGTTGCTTAGGTTGCGTTGCTAGACTATGGACAAGTCAAAGAACTTCCTAACTCCTTGAGGCTTGGTTACGCTAACTTAGTTCTTGCTATTGCTGATAATGATCATACGAGGGCATCTGAGGGCCTCAGGTAAACATGCAATCTCACAGTGATTGCTATTTTAAGACACAAATATACATACAGTAAGCACGAGGTGTTCTGTGGTTGGTTTTGTGCTTTTTCTGATCCTAGATTTGATGTTTGTAACATTGATGATATAACAGGGAGCTCGGTATAGATACCTTGAGTCTATGTGAGGATGAACGTGCAGAATTGTTTAAGCTAGCACAGGTTATGTTTGATACAAAGCTGCCACCGGGAGTCAGTATGATGCAGCCTTTCGCAGAGGATTCTTCCCTAAAGAAGATTGCTGTTCAGGTTTGTGTTTGATACTTTGTTTCAGTTCAGTTTTTGATATTGTTCTTCATCTTATTGAAACTTTTAGGCTTAAACCATAGGTTTGAGTTCTGTAATTTACTTTTATGTTTTACTGCTATACAGGCCTTCCCGGAGGAGCTGTTTTCCGTTCTACGGACAGTGCACTTGTTGAGAGGACTTACTGTTGGCCTTGGCCTAAACTACTCGTGTGCTGAGGAATGGAGACCCATTGCCGAGGAAGCTTTGTATTTTTCAGGCAGACTAAAAGGTTTACTTGTTACCTACAAATCCTTATTCCATTCGCCACATCAATTTAAATAAAAATCATGAATCATTATTTTTAATCTCTTTTGCTGTTTTAGATGAGGATCTGAAGTCCAGAAACCGTCGTAGACGAAGGTTTTTCAGAAGATGATCAGGGTGGAGCAAGTAGCTTGAAACCATAGTTTTACATAGTGTTCAGTAATTAATTGGTCTAATAGATTATCCATTTTTCGTGATAATTTAGTCATCATTTTCTCCATTTTTGAAGGTAATAATCCCAACATTAAGTCGGGTTTGGATGGATAATTTTCTTGTAACTTTATGTATCAAGGGCTGTTTATAACTTTTGATAAGTTGGTACATCTAGGAATCTGATACATTATACAGATACTGGCAAATGAGAGGGTCATTGTGTTTACCGGGTATAACGGTTTTGGTCCAATAGTTTAAAAGGCAAAAGTTACCCCCATAGACAGTTTGGGCCTTCTATGCTCAAGGCAAATGAGAGGGTCATTGTGTTTACCGGGTATAACGGTTTTGATCCAATAGTTTAAAATTACCCCCATAGACAGTTTGGGCCCTCTATGCTCAAATAATATTTTAAGGGTCTGTTTGGTTTCTACATGAGTTTAGGATTTTGTAATAAATGTTGTTTGTTTTAAATTGAGATAGAAATTAAATTTAAAATTTATGCATATATTTAAGATTAGAAGGAAAAGAGAAATAAAATATCAATTCAAATCATCTTAGGTTTATCCATAGTAGATTTTTTTTTTTTTTTTTTCCTTCCAAAAAAAAGATATTTGACCAACGTTCCTATATCCGAGACCCAGCCTTGCAAGTTGCAACCAAATAACTCTTTTCAACATAATCCCCATCCCCAGATGGCTAAACCCTCGTTAGCCTTAAGATGTAGATGATAAAAGGGGATGATGACAAGTTATATTCAGTGTTTTTAAAACTGAATCGGCAAGCGAATCGGATTTTTTTAAGTTCCCGTTTTTTTCGGTTGAATCAGTGAACTGGCCGAACTTGCTCAGGTCTTCTTTCCAGTTGAACAAGCCGGTTCAGTCCGGTTTTCAAAACACTGGTTATTTTGGATGATTTTACTTTGCTAAACCTTTATTTCTTATAACATTTTGGTGACATCTAAAATATAATTCTTTTACGAAAGCATAGTCATATCACCTGTTTGTGAGTTCTATGACTTATTTATTCGAGGACCATATGACCTCTCCGACAAAATATATGATAATATCATGCCCATTTGACTTCAAATATACACAATATCAAGGCATCACTGAAAACTCATCGACTCGATTGATACACAAAGTAACCGTCCGATATGGACGCTCTAAAAGTTAGTTGCTTTCTGATGCATTTGGACTATAAATTAACATAAGTACAGTTAATTACTAAGAAAATTCATGTATGATGTTGGCGTATATGTCCGCTCGAGATAATCCGAACGGACCCCCAGTTCCGGACTGACCTCATCGGTCGTTCGGACTAACGGTTAACTCCAGACAAAATCAAACTATGAACGTATATGTCCGGACGGTTTACTCCGAACGGACCCTCAGTTCCGGACGAACCTCATGGGTCGCTCGGACTAACGGTTAACTCTAGACTAAGAAGTCAAACCTAACATAAGTAGTAAGCGACAAAGGCACATAAGCCATGACAGAACAGAGGAAAGACCCAAACAGAGTAAGCTTCCAGTTGCCGCTCAAAAAGGTCGCCATCACATTTGGACGCATCCGATGGAGACAAAAGTAAGTCTCCTATATAAGGAAGAACAGTTTCTAGTTAATGGTAACTTATCTTTTACACACAGTACTTAATTTACTTACCTCACTTATTATCTTACAGACCGATACTCATCCTCACGCCGGAGTTTGGTCCTGGGGTCACACCCGGGGCGAGACTAACGCGTTTACTATCTTAGCAGATATCCGAAGGGCTTGACGACATCAAGACCGAAGGAAATTCTGTAAAGCAGACCACCCCGCAAAATAATACTTAAACATTGGCGCCATCCGTGGGACCGACATTCAATCTACCAAGGCTATAGAATGTCGAGTTCCGAACATCCAGAACCATCTGGGGGAGGAGATGCCGAATCCCCTCCCGCCACTCGGGAGCAGATAGAGGGGTATATTTCTGCTCTCAAGTCCATGGTCAAAGAGCACAACAGGCAAAATACTGTACAACCGATACGCTTGGACTTTCATGAGGAGGATAGCCCAGAAAAGACTGAGGTAGTCAAGGAGAAGAAAGGGATCGTAACGGGGAACAAGGTGCCGGACGCAGATTTGGGAAAACCTTTGAAGGAAGTCAGGAAGTCACCCTTCACTCGGAGATTGATTGAATTCTCAGCACCGAAGCATAAAATGCCTTCTCATATCAAGCTGTATAACGGGTCGACAGATCCCCAAGACCACCTCAACCAATTCACCGGAGCGGCAGGGCAAGGTGAGTGGCCCATGCCCGTTTGGTGTAGGATGTTCTAGCAAACGCTGGACGGGAGAGCCCGAGGATGGTTCAACCGCCTCCCCCCGGGCAGTATAGATGAATGGGCAGACCTCAGAGCCCAGTTTGAGACCCGTTTCTCCCTACACAAAGCATGCACTAAAGACCCCACCGAAATAATGAAGATTGTGAGGAAGGCAAATGAGACACTGCCGGAATTCAAAGAAAGATGGACCACGGAGACGGGGTTCATACAAGGGGCTCCGGAAATTATGAGAATCTCTTCGTTTATGAACGGTTGCAAGTGCCCGGAATTGGCCAAACGGTTCGCCGATAAGATTCCTAGGACGGTCGATGAGATGATGATTCGGGTAGATGATTTTGTACGATCGGAGGAAGCATTCGCTAGCACAGAGTTACCTCGGGGAGAAAACTACGACCGGTCTCGAAGAGCACCAACCGGATCATTCCGGAGGGACGACAGAACTTATAGAGGGAGTGGGAATGAGAAGAGGAACGAACGGCGGTCCGGATATGCTAACAGGAATGAGGGGCGATCCGGATATTTTAGCAGAGACCGACAGGCACCCTACCCTCCACCGCGGAACGATTATCAGGGTCGTGACGCTCCCCGTCTAACACTAGATTCGCTCACAAAGCCTCCGAAAGAGATTCTGGCCAATGAGCATCAGTTACGATTACCTCCTCCAAGACCGATGCGGGACCCGCCGAAGAAGGAAAACCAAGACAGATACTGCGACTATCATGGGGAGAAGGGTCATTATACGAATGACTGTTATCAGCTGAGGAGGCAATTGAAGCTGGCTCTGGAGTCCGGGAAGCTAAATCACCTGGTTAAGGATGTTCGTCAGAAGGGAATGAATACGCAGAAAAAAGACCTCCCGGCCAAAGATAAGGTAATCAATATGATCAGTACGAGGCCGAAACAGAAGAAACGTAAGTCGCACGAACATGAAGAAGGATGGATGAACGTCCCTATCACCTTCCCTCCCATACCCCTCGGAGACGTATCCGACGAACCTCTTATTATAGAAGCTACAATGGAAGGGTATCTGGTGAGAAGGGTATTTGTGGACGAGGGAGCGTCGGTAGAAGTCATGTTTGAACACTGCTTTGATAATCTAAGTCCAGAAATTAAATCTCGGCTCAAACAAACTCAGACGGACTTATTGGGATTCGCCGGACAGGTGACAAAGCCGCTGGGAAAAATAGAGCTGGACGTATCGTTCGGAGAAGGAGGACTATATAGGAGGATGACCATGGAGTTTACCGTCATACGAGCCCCTTCACCGTACAACATCATTCTCGGGAGAACCGGATTGAAGATGCTAAGGGCAATTCTTTCAACCATACATGCTATGATGAAATTTCCGATCCCCCGGGGAATAGCCACTTTGAAGGCTCGGCAAATCGTCATCTCGGAATGCCGAAGGATAGAAGAATCTCAAAGGGCCCCTTCAGAACTAGATCATGGGTCAGCAGAAGAGGTGGCGAAAACAGGAGCCACCGAAGAAGCTATGATAAACCCAGTTTATCCGGAGCAAATGGTTACCATCGGGGGCAGTTTATCCCCGGAATGTAAGAAGAAGCTCAAAGCACTCCTCAAGAAAAATATGGATGTCTTCGCCTGGACGCCGGCAGACATGACGGGAGTCCCGAGACGCATAATTGAGCATGCGTTGAATGTCAACCCCTCGATAGAACCAGTATGCCAAAAGTGCAGAGTGTTAGCCCCGGATCGGAGTCTGGCCGTAACGAAAGAAGTGGAAGAATGGGTAAAGGCAGGCATTGTTCATCCGGTCAAGTATCCCACGTGGATATCTAATCCGGTCCTTGTCAAAAAATGCGATGGAAGCTGGAGAATGTGTATTGACTTTAAGAACATCAACTCAGCCTGTCCGAAAGATTACTATCCTTTGCCGGAGATCGACCTGAAGATAGAATCAGTCATGGGGTTCAAATACAAGTGTTTCCTGGATGCTTACAAGGGTTATCACCAGGTCCAGATGTCAAAGGAGGATGAAGAAAAGACAGCCTTTTACACAGATCAAGGGACGTATTGCTATACAAAGATGCCCTTCGGATTGAAGAATGCCGGGGCAACATACCAACGCATGGTGGATACAGCGTTCCAATCTCAGATAGGACGGAATTTGGAAGCATACGTGGATGACATGGTCATTAAAAGCAAAGAAGAAAATGAAATGTTAGGAGATATTGCTGAGACGTTTGATAACTTGAGAAGGATCAATGTTGGGAATTATCACAAGGTTCGAAGAAGACTTAATGAAGAACAGACTTAAGTTAAGTCTGGTAGCTATTTAGTTAAGTCTGGTTGTTAGTTAAGTCTGGTTTTGTAATTAGGGTTTCCTTCAAGTATAAAAGGAACCCTAAGGATCATTATTATGTACGTACAAATTGTGTGAGTTAGTGAAATATACGAAGTTAGTGATAACGCTGTGTTCTTCATTGTTCTTGTTAATTTTTCGCGTTAACACTAACAATTGTGTAAGAGTTTCTCACTTGGATTGATTTGGATTTATTCAAGTCATCCACTAAGTAATCAAAGGCTACTTAGAGATCCATATAATACGTGGACCAACAAGTGGTATCAAAGCCTTTAGAGAGACTATGAATTCGAAGAATACAATACCACAAACAAATTCTCAATCAATTCACCCTATACAATGTCTGGTTTTGAGCAACCTATCAACACTGAAACTTTTTCAAACCATAACAGCGAGGATGAGAAATCAAACCATGAAGAAGAAAACCCTGAAACCAGCACCTCTAAATCACAACCAACCATCCCTACAACCACCACCATATCCAACATTAAGCTTCCAATACTGAAGAGAGAAGAATATGATATATGGGCCATGGAGATGGAACATTACTTGGAATACATTGACAGTGAAGTTTGGAAGGTTATTCAGAATGGAAATTCAAAGAAAAGGGTTTCAGTTGGTACAGATGGGCAGATTAGAATATTACCACCATTGACTGCTGAGGAGATACGGGCTGTGGAAAAGGAGAATAAGGCGGGAACCTTGCTGCTTATGGCTATTTCAAAGGAGCATCTACAAAGGTTCCATGGTATGATAGATGCCAAGGAGATTTGGAAGGCCATTAAGAAACGCTTTGGAGGGAATGCAAACTCTAAAAAGATGCAGAAGGCTGTTCTTAAACAGCAATTTGAAACATTCAGTGTGTCAAAGGCTGAAGGATTGGAAAAGGGTTATGACAGATTTCAACATCTTCTGTCACAACTAGAGGCACATGGTGCTGCTGTATCTGATGAGGATGCCAATCACAAGTTTCTTAGGTCTCTACCTCAAGAATGGGCAAATGTGTCAATGACTATGAGGATGAAGGATGAAGTTGACTCAATGACCCCAGATGACCTGTACAACAATCTTAGGATTTTTGAACGGGACATCAATGAAACCACTCAAGCATCTCCTAGTTCTTCAAATGTTGCTTTTGTGTCTCAAAACAAAGGCAGCACTTACAAGGTTAAGTCTGGCAGTGTTAAGTCTGGTGTCTATGAAGCTTCTACAAGGGAAAGAACTGCTCCTACAGGCTTTGCAGATGAGGTGATTCACTCATTCTTCGCCAATCAACAAGAAGATGAGAGCTTTATCAGTGAAGATTTGGAGCAGATAAATGATGCTGAGGTAGAAGAGATGGACATCAAATGGCACATTGCCATGATTGCTCTGAGGGTAAAAAGGTTTCAAAAGTAGTATGGGAGGTCTATTAAGTTTAATAACAAGTCTCCAGTTGGGTACACTAGAAGGACAATTGAATGCTACAATTGTCATAAGCATGGACACTTTGCTAGAGACTGTACAGAGAAGTCTGCTGATGGGTATAGGAAGAAAGATGAACAGGATGACAAGCTGGAAAGGAACCAGATAAGTATGGTGACTTTGGAAGCTGGAGCTATTAACTGGAATGAGCACACAAAGGAGAATGAAGAGTCCAGTCATGCACTCATGGCCATTGGTTTCTAGTAATGAGGTACCATCATGTTCCAAATTATGTACTGATTCTTATAATCATGTTAAGGCTTTGTGTGATGAGCAGTTGACACTGATAGGTGACCAAGAAGCACACATTTTAGCTTATAAAAATGCTCTAAAAACATTAGAAGCACAAAAAGGCACCCTTCAGAAACAACATGCTGATTTAAATGAGAAATTATTCTTTCAGGCTAATAAAATATATGCACAAGATGAAAAAATTAAAAGATATAGACAACTTGGCCTAAGAATACAAAAAGAAAGGGATGATTTGAGAAAACGTGTTGATCAGTGGAATAACTCTAATAACAATCTGTTTAAATGTTGGGACTCTCAATTAAGGTCTAATAAGAAACATGGCTTAGGGTATGAGGAGGATGAGAAAAAGGCTATATTTAAGCATAGAGAGGATGACTATGAAGGTAAACCTTTATATAATCGGTTTGTTAAGGCTGATGATTTCAAGGGAGTTCCACATCCATTGAGTGGAGACTATACTCCTCTTGAAAAAGAGGAGTTAGATGATGTAGGAAATAACCATCTTGATTGTGTGGATGATTCGGGTGGTCTTGGTTCATGAAAGATTAGATCCATGGTTGAGTTTAGAGAGAAGTTAGAGAGAGGTAAGGGAAAACTTGTGTAATATTAGATTGTAGGTGAAATTGTGACAAGAGTTCCAACCCTTCCCAAGTGTGGGAAGGGGTTTATATACTAACTAATATTGGTGCCCCTAGTGGGCTGTGGAGTGAGCTGATAGTGGGGAAAGCCCTGACCCACTCCACAAATATAAATACGACTATTACTATTAATACTAATACTAATATTGCTACGCTAATATAAATAAGCCTACGAGCTATGTAAATGCTAAATAGATACTCGGGGTGACCGAACCTTCATATGAATATTTATATTCCTAACAATCTCCCCCTAAGGGAGGTCACCCCGGAAATAATAACTTGAATTCTAGCATTTTATCTTTAGATCTTGACTTCATAGCTCGTAGTCTTCGATTCTTCATTATCTTGAAATATAGTGCACTCAGCAGTGATCTTGAGATGACCTTTCTTTGTCTTGGATGATTTTGAGTATTCTTCGAAACTATCGTCCAACTTGAGTCTCCAAGTCATCTTTCAGCAGTATGTTTCCATGTGATGTGTTATTCTTTGAGTCGACATGCTCACTCCATTCTGGGTCATGACTTTCAGCATCAGAGTTAGCAGAAGCTGTGTTGAAGGTCTTTTAGGTTGTCATGACTTCTTTGAACATGATGATGGAGTAGAGTGAACATGTGGTAATAGATAGTGTTTGTTGCACCGTCATGCTCACACTTATCTTGATCATGATCTTCAGCTTCAGAGTTGCGGAAGCAATGTTGAAGGTCTTTTAGGTTGATCATGACTTCTTTGATGATGATGTGGTGTGAACATGTGGTGATGGATTGGCATCTTTACTGCAACCAGCTACAACTGCAACCAGCTACAGCATCCAACAGCTACAACCGCCAGAAGTTCCTGCATACGACAGTTAGCAATAAAATGTCCGGTACTTACAGGTTCGGACTTCGAGATTGTTAACAGCATAGTGTGAAAACTCTCTCTAATCCTTACCAAGACCGTTCCTAATCGAAAACCCACAGAGGGCTTTTTAAGATCGAACCGTAGCACATCAACGATTAGGTGAGTCGCTGGAGATCACTCCACGACTGTAGACCGTTTGAAACCGCCGCGATCACTAAGCGTAATCCACAGGAAATTACCGAAGTGACCTGCTTTCAGGGCTGCTTGATGTTGACCCTGGCAGGAATTTCCATTCAATCATTGAGAATTACATTAGTAGATTCTCTCATAAATGTTCTGGCAGATTGCTAAGATCTGCGTAGGACTCATAAGTTTACAACTGGTGTCCTTAATGTTGAACACCCAGTGTAGAAATAATTCGTGTTCCTATGAGATCTTTTTATGCATCTCGTGGCTCTAGACTCTATAGTGCGTTTTGATTTAGTGAGCGGAGGCTGGAGAGGACTGCCACCTATTCAATATCATCTAACTCGGAGTGAGAGAGACGATAGGAATGTATTGAACTCCGTGACAATTGAAACAAGAATCCTTTGAGGGACCTTGAGTGGCTAGGGAGGGTTGTGCAGCGTATCACTGGGTCCATGATACTTTGTCTTCAATGCCAGCAATCAACTAAGTGATTCTGACAGCATATGTATTGACCCGGTTTCTGCCTAAGTTGTAAGGAGGGCTATTTCTTTTCACCCTTTATCTTTACAATTCTTTTTCATTCTTCAACCCCTTTAGTGCTTACCGAGACTTCATAACTAACACCTTGTTGGGTTTATTCCAGTGTTAGCTCCATCTCAGTCGGCACTATTCCCTTATCCACTTTTCTCCTTTTTAATCATACCTAAGGACTTCTACACTAACTAGTGGATTATCCCTGGGTAGATCCCTCCGGCTCTGGTGGGATCGTGGGAACTTGAGCCTAACCTAACCATACTTATAACTCCATGCGTTAATTAAAATGGCCGGTCTTTAGTATTCATCCACGATAGCCAAACAAAATCTTTGAAAAAATCTCTCAAAGTGTTCATGATTCTGAAACACATTTTTGCAAACACTTGAGAGTTTTATATTTTTCAAATGCTCCCCCTCAACATGTGCTCGAGTGATAGTTTTATAAATTTGCACATGTTAGGTAGAGCTCGCACTTTTTTGAATTGATCCACTTTCAGTGAACATGACCGATTCGAGACACGCTTACATCACTAGTTAGACTAGCTTGAAATTATTACCCGGCCTGGTCAAGTCCACAGAAAGTTTCTCGAAATGGTACACTCTACTCAGACACATCCTTTTCGAGACACGCTTACATCACTGGTTAGACCAGCTTGAAATTATTACCCGGCCAGGATATGTCCTTTCGATCAATGACAGTATAGGTTTCGTCAATTCATTGGTTAAGTCTGAGTCACGATCTCATGCTATGCCAAATCCTTTTTGTCCATTCGCTCCCCCTCAATATGTGCATCGATATACGAAAGAGTTTAGCACATATGGGAGAGCCTAACGTTTAAGTCCAAAACATCACATTTTCATCAGGTTTCATATTTAAATCACATTCTCTCCCCCGATCAAAAATTTCAAACCTTTTGAGATTTGTGATCCCAATTGATTTAAATAAGTTAGAAAATGTGGGAGAAAATGTGTCCGATTTAATATATTCTGATGATGAGAACATACTATGCTCCCCCTTAATCTAAGAGGGAGATTCACTGCTTATTTTGCACATTTGATTATTATGACACATATGAGTTTGACCTTTTTGCGCAGACGATATAATCACCCGCTTTTCTGAGTGAGTCAGTGGTCAACATCAATCATCCATCCACTAACAAATCTTCTCAAGTATTGTCGATCCCTTCTTGGCGAGATCCGAGTAAGTACTTCTTTGTTGAAATGATGGTGGTGGAGGTGAAGGTGTTGTTGTTGTTGTTGCCGATGTTGTTGTCGTGGTGAATTCCGAGCCAATCAATAGAATTTGAACGTCTGATTAAATGGTTAGAATGGGAACTGGCACATTCATTTTGGCTATGGAATCTGCATAAGAATATCAACACAGATATACATGCATACAGATACACTATTCCTTAATAGCTACCCTTCAGCAGCTTGCCACATTATAATACCAAGTTCATCTTATAATCAAACCCCAATCAGGAACTACGTCAAACCACTATCTAGCATGAAGAGCAATTAGCAATCATGAGCATGGCAATTCACACAGATTTCAATATTTAATTCAGGATCTTAGGAACATGATTCTAACATAATAGCAATCTACCTAAGCGAATCCTGAGAACATATGCACAATATCAACAACCATTAAGCAGCAGAGACAAACAACATTTGAAACTCATTCACTTAGTTCATACAAATGTCAGTGGAGCATTCAAGAACATCAAACACATCGGGTTTTCTAACTTCTTTCAGATTTTGAGTTTTAATGTATCTAGGGGATTAAACGAGGATTCCAAAGAGATACAAATGAACCTTCTAGTTATATGAAGCTAGGATACTACAAGCAAATTGCACATAATGTCCTAAACTTTCTAGCAACTAACACACTTGGTCATTTGATATATTTAAGCAATATCCTCTTCAACTAATACCCCATTAACTGCAAAACCTTTTCTAAGAGTCATGAATTAATCAAGAAACCCGTTTGATGATATAAAATTTGAATTCACTCTCCCCCTCAATCAATGACCCGTATTCTAGTTGAGCCTCAACTAAAATCAAGCTTAACCCCACAACTCATCAAACAAGAACTGTCATGAGGTTTTGTAGTCGTTGATTGAGTGACAAATTTTATGCATAATCCAAGTATAAACAAATTTCATACAACACATATTCACCAAGTGTCTCACAAATAATTTTCAGAAGAATCATAGAATGAAAACTATTTGTTATACTAAGAAGATTTCTCTTCTTTTACAGGAAATGATGCACTGAAACGTACATCAAATCAGGAAACATGGATATGAAGTAATCCATGCCCAGGTGAACATCACCCAGTTGGAGGAACAGCCGTCTTTTTGGCGACGTGCTTTCCCCAATATGAAGCGCGGGTTGCTATCTAAAGTAATAGCAAGCCATTTAGACATGTTTTAACCATCCATTTTAACTTCTGCTCGAGCTTCATTTAAAGACCCGTGCCATTATTGAATGACATTTCTAAGTCCGTAAATGTTATCGATAAACAGAAGACATGCCTAGGTGAAACTATTTTTGGTCTTTTCTAATTTTTTAATTTTTATGGTTTTTCTGATTTTACGTTTCTCTATTTACAAATAGCAAGATTTACTATATATCTATTTACAAAAATGGAATAAGATATGAAAAAGAATGTAAGAAGCAAAATATATATACAAGGATACGAACCAGAAATCATTACTCCTCAGCATTCTGAATCTTCTCCGCATTCATCACTTGACTTGCTGAAGAGCAATGTGAGCACTTTTAAACAGGGATTGATTCTGGCTTTTCACTCTCCCCTAATTAGTGCTCTCCCCCAATCTGACAACCTTTCTGATGAACACCCATAATAGGAAGAAGACTTTGGATGAACGCCCATAATATGAAGAAGTCTTTTGATAACCAAATGCACGCCGTCTATAGTCTTCTAACACTCCCGTCTTTGAGTAACGCCGACAAAAACCTTAGGCATCTTTTCGGTAGTTTAAGTTGAGCCTCAACTGAAATCTAGCTTAACCCCACAACTCATCAAACAAGAACTGTTATGAGGTTAAGCTAAACCACAAATTTAAGCCCAGTAACAACTTGATTTCAGCTTAACCTCACAACTCATCAAACAAGAACTGTCATGAGATTAGGTTAAAATCAAGTTGGACCTAACCTTAAACTACAGAACAACTTGAACCTAACTTAACTCCACAAATCATCAAACAAGAACTGTCATGGGATTAAGTTAAATATCAAGTTGTAAGAAAAGAGCTCAACATTTTTTGAATGTAGAGAAGACTGTAGACTCGACCTTCTTCAGGATTGCCCAATGTGGAGAAACAAAATACCAATCATCTTCATCTCACCCAATGCCTTCCAGTAACCTTACATGTAACCCATCATCCCGCAGCATACACATGAGATGATAACTCCCAACAGAGAATGTAGAATAGACTGACGACTCGACCTTCTTCAGTCTTACGTATAACACCAAAGTAACAAGTTGAACCACTGATCATCTATAGTATGTATCCATCCTTGGATATTAAGCCCTGATCACTTGAACCTGTTGTGCGTCCTTGATGTACACATTCTCTCTCCCCTGATGGTTACGATTAATCAGCCCATGACGTAACAGTGAAACGTAAATACCAAGGTAACAAGTTGAACCACTGATCATCTCTGCGGTTTCTCAACACCGGAATATATGATTAAGCCCGATCACGTGAACCTGTTGTGCGTCCTTGGTGTACACATTTCTCTCCCCCATGATGGTTACGATTAATCGGAATCATCATCATGATGTGTACATGTAGCCTGATGACGTATACTTGAAGCATTGACTAGAAACCCATTGTTGCTGATTAGACCAACCCGTGAGACTTTGTCGATTAGCATTCCATGACCATGTTCTTCAACACCTTGATAGACGGAGGAAGAAGTAGTGTTGGAGAACCATGGTTTGCACGACTCCTGAACTGACGTATTCAGGAGTCGTATGACCATTTCTCAATCATCAACTAACATGTAGATAAATATTCACCCTTTCCCCCCCTCAAAAATTGCATATGCCTGCCAATTGCAATTTTTGATGATTGAACTTGTGAATATGAATACCATCAATGGTAAGTAGCTCCACTTGACGGATCTTGAAGACTAACATGTTGTTTATTCACCCTTCCCCCCCCCTCAAAAATTGCATATGCCTGTCAACTACAATTTTTGGTTGAATACGTGAATAAAAATATACTCCAATATGCGCCGATCCACTTGAAGATTGAATAAGCAAGGAAAGAGCATGAATCTTGTTGATGAGAATGGCCATAAATAAGAAGATTCCTCTTCTTTTGAAGATAAAGTGCACTCAAGCGTACACTTTTCTTTTCTTTGAAGAACGAGGTCTGAACTGATATGAACAGACGTCATAATGATGAATAGCGAGGCCTGCACTGATGTGTACAGACGTCATTATGATGAAGAGCGAGGCCTGCACTGACTTGTACAGACGTCATAATGTTGAAGAGCGAGGCCTGCACTGACTTGTACAGACGTCATCTGATGAAGAACGAGGCCTGCACTGAAGTGTACAGACGTCATTACTCTCTCTTTACTTCTTCTCTCATCTAACTCGTTACCAACCCCATTATCATTCTGTCGGCTTGATGTAGTGACCACTGATAGAGAAAACCTAATATGATGAACTTGATACTGAAGTAATATAACCCGAACTTGTGACTTAAACTTGTACTAATGCGTGACAAAGAGCGGTGTAGAGACTTCGTGCAACATCGAATCCCTAAGTACTCTATACTCTTCAACCAACCAACCATCAAGTATAAGACGTACATCACCTCTTGGATATCCACGACTTCGTGTGACACTGAGCACTACAACGTGACTCCTTAAAGTGATAGTTATTTTGTAATAGAGAGAAAGACAAAATAACTAGATATCCAAGTCCTCGTCATTGTATTGAAAGCTCGAACAAGGATCTCGAAGAATCTTCATCCAACCTCCCCGATATCTTCAGATACTAAGTACACGCACCCATGAAATTTCACTTCAGCCTCAAATAAATAATAATGAATTAACGCCGTAGTCACGTCTTGTGGTTAATGCCCAAATTTAGCCCTTTATGATGCTTTAACTGAACTTTGATAATGGTTTTAACCCGATCATGGTTAAGAGCGCATAGTCCATCATCACGGGATTTTACAAATCTATGATTTAAACCGAGAAATAAGTTCTTTCTCGGGATTTTACAAAATCAAGAAGAAACCGTGAGGCAGTAACAGATTGAATGTGGCATGACTGATTTTGATTTTTGGTGAACATCAGTTTGGGTAAAGAATATCTTGTGAAGATTATAGATCACATCACAACTTTTAAAACCTTTAGCCAACTAACCAACCTTGTACATAGATTAGTGACCACTCGATGAAGAAAACCCGATATACCAATACTGAAAACTGAAGTAGAAGTCCCCAAATTTGTTACTTAAGCTTGCACTAATGTTGGAAGAACGGTGTAGAGAATTAATGCTCCAAGCAAATCTCTAAGTGCTCAATACCCAACCAAAGTATGAGACATTAACACCTCTTGAGATTATCGACATCGTCATTGACGTGTGACACTGAGTACTCCAATAACTCTTAAGTGATAGTTACCCCGACTGCTGGTAAGTAGATAACCCAAGTCTTCAACTTAAATTTTACGCACGAGCAAGTTATCATTGAAGGTCATGCATCCAACCAACCCCGACTTCAAGATAAAATAAGTAGACGCCTTCGTGAAATTCAACTTCAATCACAAATAAAGAATACCTGATTAACTTCGTGATCATCTTGTGCTGTTGACTAGCCAAAAAGAGAAGAAACATGCGCTAATTCTTAGAAGTGCCCATGACTCATAGTCAGTCCTATCAAACAAAGCTGTCTGACCCAGCTACTTGGATGTGGAATAGTTGTCGTACTGTGTACAGGATTTTACAGTTCTTGAGATTTATCTGAGAAATAAATTCAAGAACTAACTGCACAACAGTAAGTATCAAACTGCTGTAGACTGAACCACTGAATCCTGAATCGCTACGATCTGACCCGCTGTAACCGAAACTGCTAAGATTCAAACCACTGGAGACTGAACCGATACGATCTGACCCGCTGTAACCGGAACCGCTAAAATTCACATCGCTGGATACGGAACTTCTAGGAAACTTGCGATAATTCTCCCCCTCAAAAAGGACATGAAATGACCTTTTTGCCAAAGCTGAGAGTCCGTGATGTTTGTGAATTTGTCAGGCACAAAACATGGAAAGAGACAAATGAAACTACTGCAACGAAGATGGTGATTAAGACTCTCTTGTAGTAACCCCTTGCTTTCCTCATCATCAATGGTTTAGTAGATTAACAATTCATTGAAGCTCGTAATATGCCAAAACCGCTTGATGAAATGCATATGACTTTAAAGTGAGTAAAAGGTTAAAACATGTCTCCAAACAAATCACCTCTTGTCTTTAAGCCTGACTACCTCTTGAGAAGATCTTGAACAACAATCCCATTAGAAGCTTGAGAAACAACAATCACTTGATGAAGCTTGATAAAGAACAAGTCCGCGACTTAAACTTGCACTAAATTATGATTTAGAACCTATATTGAGCACAACAACGTAACTCCTTTAAATATAGGTAGTGATATATACCCAACCTTCCATCCTTTATTGTATATATCCACTTCTTGAACATCCAGGTCTAATCACCTTAAATACGCTTGAGCAAGGGTCATCAAACATCGTGCATCCATCCACCCCGAGATGTTTGTGACACTAAGTACACCAACCCGTGAATTAACAAACCAACCAAGTTACCATAATTTCCCAATTCCTGCTGATCTTGAAGCACAAACTTATCCCGGAAAAAATAGTCAAACCCCGTAAGTTATATTTTGTCTAAATCCAAGTCCCGACTACTTGTCCAAAATTAATTTCACGGGATTTTACAACTCTTGTGATTTAAACCGAGAAATCGAATCTTTCGCGGGATTTTCTAAAATCAAAAAGAGAAACCGTGAAATCAACAAGAACAACCAAGAGTGAAGTGCAATACTAATCTTTAAAATTCAAGTCAAAGACGTCAAATCACAACTTGATCAGATCGCAACTCGTCAAGTCACAAGTTGTCAACTTGCAACAAGTCAGATTGCAATCAACCAAATCATAATTAGTCAAATCGCAAGTGTCAACTCGCAACATCATATCGCAACTGGTCAGATTGCTATCAGTCAAGTTGTAAAAAGTCAAAACGCAACTTAACAAATCGCAATTTAAACAAATTATTATTTGTCAGCTATAACTCAAATTGCAAATATTAAATTGCAGGCTCACTCAAGTCGTAGGCTCTAATTGGACAATGCTACCAAATCCGCAACTCTGTAATCTCTATGACATTCATATACCCAAATAACCAGCCGTGACGTGTGTATCCTCGTGAGAATAATGACCGAGATACCATTCCAAGAATGTGCATTCAGCAGACCATGAATATCAAATCCTTTAATTTACACAAATCCCTTCGACAACTATTCAAGAATATGTCCAAATCCTATGAATATCAAATCGTCCACCATTCAAGTAAATTTACACAAGTTAATGGTCAGCCCACCATTCAATTTACACAAAGTCACGGCCCACCATTCAATTTACACACAGTCACGACCCACTTCAAATCGTCCAGCCCATTCAACCAATCATAAAACCCAATCCATTTCTCTCTTAACCCTAATTATCCGGTATTTAACTCCCACTTTATACATAACTCAAACCCTAATCCTCATATACACATAATTAGACGCCTCCACTTATTCCACCAAGTGCAGTCAAACATAGATCGTCCACCTAAGATTAGTTAACCATCCATCCGTATAACTCTTTGTAAGGTCAGATAGCACAACCTTCCCATTAGTCAAATCCACCCCTCATCTCCTCATCTTATCTCCATCATAAACAGGACGAACCAACACCCACACAACAAATTTATTATACCTCTGTTCGAATAATTAAACCCACGAAGGCCTCAATATTCTTGAAGGTAGGTACAATAGTTATGTTTGATTTGTGTTTGTTTTGGTATTTTATTTAAACCGAATGAAAGGAAAGATAAAACAAAGTTGTTTTGTCTCATCCTTATAATTTATTCGGACATAAACAAAATGAGTATAATCTCATCACATATCAATGATGTTTTAATTTCGTGTGTTGGATCCTTTTAAAGATCTTGAAATATCTAGTGAGACACGAAATAAAAAAAACTGAGGTCCTTAATTTTCTTGTTTCGGATCTATGATGATGTTCTTTCGTGGTATGATCTTTTAATGGTCTTGATAAAACTAAGATTACCACGAAAAGAAAGTGAGCTGAGATCTCGTAATAGTCTCCGTGTCTTGTTGAGAAGATCAATGGTAGGTGACTTGTTAGAAAAAAATGGGATTTGTGATAGATGATATGGGTTAGGTGTTAGGTTAGAATGTGAGGATAGATGTTTGTTGATAGTGAAATGTAATTGGACGTGGTTTTGTGGATTTGTTATTTTGGACAGAATACGTAATGTTCATATTTCAATCTGATTATGTATAGATGCTCTGTTGTGATGTGAATTTGTTGTTGTTTTAATTGTTGTTGTCTGATGATTGTTGTTCAACTGGTCATCTCCTTTCTTTTTCATTTTGATATTTGATAATACGTTGACCAAAGTAGATAGTTTGACCATTTGACCGAGTGACAGACAAACCGCATCGATGAAATGGTAGACAAACCGTGTCGATGAACAGATAGACAAACCGCGTCGATGAACATTCAGACAAACAGCATTCATGAGAAACTAGACAAACCGCATTCGTGAGCATTTAGACAAACCGCATTCGTGATAATACAGACAAACCGCGTTCATGATCATACATACAAACAGCATCCATAATCACACAGACAAACCGCGTTCATGATAAATAGACAAACAACATGAACGATAAAACCAATATTATAGACACAAACCGCATCCTTGTAAGACCACAAACCGCATCTGTGCCAGACTGTATGTCACTATCACCAGTTTTGTCATATTTATCCATTTTTGGCAAACAGCCAAACTGCATCCAAAAATTATACACAAACCGCATCCAAGAACATCATTCCTCCTTCATCAAACTGCTGCTCAAAAATCCATATCAAGCTGCTATCAAGAACAACCTTGACTTTCTGTTCGAACAAATAAATGCCCATATCAACCAAAGTACTAATGACTTTTTGTTTGGACCAGTAACAGCTGTTAAGGCCCAACAGACCCACGAATCAATTATTTGACCACGATGAAATGATTCGAACAAAAAAATAGATGCAAACAGTTTGAGAAAAAAAACTGGTACGAAACAACAAAAATGATAATATCAACACACAATCAATCGGATCTAACCATGGCTCTTGATACCAATTGTAGGAAATAACCATCTTGATTGTGTGGATGATTCGGGTGGTCTTGGTTCATGAAAGATTAGATCCATGGTTGAGTTTAGAGAGAAGTTAGAGAGAGGTAAGGGAAAACTTGTGTAATATTAGATTGTAGGTGAAATTGTGACAAGAGTTCCAACCCTTCCCAAGTGTGGGAAGGGGTTTATATACTAACTAATATTGGTGCCCCTAGTGGGCTGTGGAATGAGCAGACAGTTGGGAAAGCCCCGACCCACTCCACAAATATAAATACGACTAATACTATTAATACTAATACTAATATTACTACGCTAATATAAATAAGCCTACGAGCTATGTAAATGCTAAATAGATACTCGGGGTGACCGAGCCTTCATATGAATATTTATATTCCTAACAGATGACTCTCTATTTGTGTATGGAAAAAGAGGTCCTCAAATGCCTGAGTCAACCACCTCAGAGGACAAAACTAGTGAGTATTCTACTTGTCAATCTAATGACACTGAAGGATCCATTGGTAATGTCTCTTACCACTCTAAGTCTGAGTCAAAAAGTGAAGTAAAAGAGAGTCCTGAACCTAAGATTATTAAGGAAAGTGAACCTATTGTGACTGAACCAAAACCCCAAACAGTTAAACCTAGTTGTGTCAACCACATAAAATCTCCTAGGGAATCTGTTGCAATGAATGAGTCACCCAAAAATGATAGAGTTCACAGAGAAGTTAGGAGTAGTTACACTTACACTCCTAAGAGATGTTTTGTTTGTGGAAGTCTAAGTCACTTGATTAGAGATTGTGACTTTCATGAGAAGAGAATGAAAAGAGAGGCTGAGCTTAAAAGAATGAATATGAATACTGGTAATGTCAATAGTAAACCAGTGTGGAATAAGGTTAACAGAATCAATCATGCCAACCAATTTGTCCCCAGACCAGCCCAACATGTTAACTCTACCCGACCAAACTTTAACATTAATTCTGGTAGATCAAATATTAAGTCTGGTTTGAGGAACTTTAATTCGGGTAGGCAAAATTTCAATTCTGTGAGGCCTAAAGTAAATTCTGGTTATGCTAATCAAATGAGACCCAGACAGCCTTTCCACAAACCACAGGTGAATACATATAATCAAAGAAACCATTTTCATAAATCTTATTCACCTGTGAGGAGACCAATTTCTAAGAATACAACACAACCTTCAAATTCTAATGCTGTAAAGGGTAATGGGGGTTCTGCTGTTAAGACCTTAGCATGTTGGTCTTGGGATCCATTCAAGAATGAATACACCTATAAATCCCAAAGCAACAGTGGATCAGTTTCATATAAGACTTTTAAATATGTTGATCCACAAGGAGGACCCAAGCCTACTCAGGCATGGGTTCCTAAGAGAAACTAACTTCTCTTCTTTTTGTGCAGGATCATCCACTTAGCTATATGGGAGATAGAGGAATTTTTTACAGTGGGTGCTCTGGGCACATGTCTGGTAACAAGGACTATCTGAAGGATTTCCAAGATTTCAAAGGATGTTCTGTTACCTTTGGAGGAAGCAAGGGGCAGATTACTGGAAAAGGAAGAATCATTGTGGGCAATTTAGAATTTGACAATGTATCTTTTGTAAAAGAACTTGGGCAGTTTAACCTTTTCTCTATATCACAAATATGTGATACGCAGCATAAGGTGCTTTTTACTGAAACTGAATGTCTTGTATTGACTCCAGATTTTAAGATGCCTGATGAACATCAGATCCTTCTTAAAGTTCCCAGACAACACAACATGTACAATTTTGATATGAAAGCATCTGAACCTGCAAAAGGTTCTACCTGTTTGCTTGCAAAAGCTACTTTGGATGAATCTAAGTTGTGGCACAGAATGTTAGGTCATGTAAATTTCAAGAATATGAATAAGCTTGTGAAAAATAATTTGGTTAGAGGGTTACCATCAAAAGTGTTTAAAAATGACAAAACCTGTGTAGCTTGTAACAAGGGCAAACAACATAGGGCATCATGTAAGGCTAAGTTAGATAGGTTAATCACTGAGCCTTTGCATACCTTACATATGGACTTGTTTGGCCCTACATCTGTCCAAAGTATAAATCATGCTAGCTACTGCCTTGTCATTACAGATGATTGTACTAGATATTGTTGGGTGTTCTTTATGTCTAGGAAGGATGAAACCACACCTTTGATTCAAACTTTCATTAGGCAGATTGAAAACCTACTTAATAAAAGAGTAAAAATCATTAGGAGTGACAATGGCACTAAATTTAAGAACAAGAGAATGATAGAGTTATGTGGTAATAGAGGAATAAAACAACAATTTAGCAATGCTAGAACTCCACAGCAGAATGGAGTTGCTAAGAGAATGAACAGGACACTAATTGAGGCAGCTAGGACTATGCTAGCAGATTCACTTTTACCTACATCCTTTTGGGCAGAAGCAGTTAGTTGTGCCTGCTACATCTTTAATAGGGTTAGAGTGACCAAGCCTCAAATCAAAAGACCTTATGAGCTTATGTTTGGCCATAAACCAATTGTTAGCTATATAAGGCCATTTGGGTGTCATGTGACTATTCTTGATACACTCAGTGTTCTAGGGAAGTTTGAAGGAAAGTATAATGAAGGTTTTCTAGTTGGGTACTCACTGAATAGTAAGGCCTTTAGGGTTTACAATCTAGTAACCAAGAAAGTTGAGGAAAATTTGCATGTCAACTTTCTTGAAGAAAAACCCAATGTGCAGGGATTAGGACATAGATGGATGTTTGACATTGATTACTTAACAGATTCTATGAACTATATTCCTGTCTCCAAGGAGAATCAAGCTAACCTTGATGCAGGTACCACAGAAACTACTAACCATGCTGCAGGTACCCAAGATCCTACTAATGCATGGAACACTGATCAAGAAAATGAAAGTGCAGAGCTCATTGTAATTCCTACCACAGAAGTTAAGTCTGCTGCAGCTATATCAGATACCAAGAAGTCTTCTCCACAAGTGAAGGAACCTGTGATCAAGTCTCAAGAAAAAGCAAAGAAGGCTACTTCTATCAATGATTCAGAGGATGTATTGTCTTTCAGAAAAGAGATGGATGCTTTGGCTGATAAATATCTTGGAAAGCAGGATACCAGTACTTCCAAAACTACCAGTACTTCCAACACTACCAGTACTTCCAACTTTAAGTCTGGTAGTGATGCTCAACCAGAACCTACTTCAAGTGTTGTTTTTGTTGACTCTGAGATGCCAGAACTTGAAGTGTTCACAAATCCTAATGAAGGTATCTTTGAAGGGGCTTCCTATGATGAAGAAGGTGTTATAACTGACTTCAAAAACTTACCCACAGAAGTGGCTGTAAGTCCAGTTCCCACACTCAGAGTTCACACCAATCATCCCAAAAGTCAAATCATTGGTGATCCTAAGTCTACAGTTCAAACAAGAAGCAGAGTGCAGATACATCCTAATGCTCATGCACTTGTGAGTTTTGTTAAGAAACAACAAAGGATCAACCATAAGGACCAGCAACACTACTTATTTGCCTGTTTTCTTTCTCAAAATGAACCCACCAAGGTTTCTGAAGCTTTGGAGGATGAGAGTTGGGTGGAAGCTATGCAAGAGGAGTTGTTGCAGTTCAAATTGCAGAAAGTATGGGTTCTTGTAGATCTACCTTTTAGAGCTAAGGTCATTGGTACAAAGTGGGTCTTTAGGAATAAAAGGGATGAAAGAGGGGTGGTAGTAAGGAACAAAGCAAGATTGGTAGCACAAGGGTACAAACAGGAGGAGGGCATAGATTATGATGAGGTTTTTGCTCCTGTAGCAAGAATTGAGGCTATTAGATTATTTTTAGCCTATGCATCTTATATGGGATTCAAAGTATATTAGATGGATGTTAAAAGTGCTTTTCTTTATGGCACTATTGAGGAAGAAGTCTATGTACAACAACCTCCTGGGTTTGTGGATCCTGCTAATCCCAACCAAGTATATAAGGTTATTAAGGCTCTCTATGGTCTCCATCAAGCTCCCAGAGCTTGGTATGCTACTCTCTCCAAGTTTCTAGAAAAACATGGATACATCAGAGGTGTGATTGACAAGACTTTATTCATCAAAAGAGACAAAAAGGATATCATTCTTGTCCAAATTTATGTGGATGATATCATTTTTGGATCAACAAAGAAGTCTTGGTGTGAAGAGTTTGAAGGCTTAATGAAAGGCAGGTTTGAGATGAGCTCAATGGGAGAGCTTACATTTTTCTTGGGACTGTAAGTGAAGCAAAAGGAAGATGGTCTTTTTATTTCTCAAGACAAGTATGTTGCAGAGATTTTGAAGAAGTTTGAGTTTGCTTATGTGAAGACTGCAGTCACTCCCATGGAGAATAAGGTGCCTTTGACAAAGGATGAAGATGCTGCTGATGTGGATGTGCATCATTACAGATCCATGATAGGTTCTCTAATGTATCTTACTGCTTCTAGACCTGACATTATGTATGCAGTCTGTGTTTGTTCACGTTTTCAGGTACACCCAAAGACTTCACATTTTCATGCTGTGAAGAGAATCTTTAGGTACCTAAAGGGCAAACCAAATTTGGGCCTTTGGTATCCTAAAGAGTCATCTTTTGACCTGACAGCCTATTCAGATAGTGACTATGCTGGTGCAAGCCTTGATAGGAAATCCACAACAGGAGGTTGTCAATTCCTTGGAAACATATTAATCTCTTGGCAATGCAAGAAGCAGACAATTGTGGCTAACTCAACTACTGAAGCTGAGTATGTGGCAGCTGCTAATTGCTGTGGACAAGTCTTGTGGATTCAGAATCAGCTGCTGGACTATGATTTGAATTTTATGAATACTGTTATCCACATAGATAATGAAAGCACTATCTGTATTGTTAAGAACCCAGTATACCACTCTAAGACTAAACATATAGAAATTAGGCATCACTTTATTAGAGATTGCTTTAAAAAGAAATTGATTAGAGTGGAGAAAATACATACAGACTTTAATGTTGCAGACCTGTTGACTAAAGCTTTTGATGGCCCTAGGTTTAATTATTTGGTAGTCAACATTGGTATGATGAACCCCTAGTTGGACTTAAGGGGAGGTCAAAATGTAAAGTTTGTATACTAACCAGCACTTAGGTTATTTTTAAGTCTTGTAGTTTTATTTTAATTCTGTTAGTGATAAAAAAAAAAAAAAAAAAAAAAAAAAAAAAATTATTGTTACAGTGCTGGATTAAGATGATAAGTGAGACTATTGGAACTTCTCACTTGGTGGAGGTGCATAGTACTAACACAACAAAAGGTTATCAGTCCACCTTGTCTCATCCACACAAGGACTGACTAATCCTGAGCAAACGGCTACAGGTAAAGATAGCTCAAATCCGTTTATGGCTGACAATTTGCCAAAAATTGTATGGTATTCAACTCACCATATCTGAATTTGTGAAGAGTTGACTAGCCCACAAGATTATGGCTTGTGGTAAAGGCTGTGGAAAACCATAAATGGTAATCAATTCACCATGATGAGGTGCATTCCATCAAAGAATTGGCTAGTCCAAAAGGGTACAACTTTTGGTAAAGACATCACAAATGTGTTGATAGTTGATGATTTACTAAAAATCATATGATTATCAATGTACCATGGTCTTACACACCAAAACATTTGGCTACTCCAGTAGTGATGGCTATTGGTAAAGAGACATCAAATCCATTAATTTTCAATGATTCACCTCTCACAGGAGTTTACACACCTGGAAGTGATGAGAATAGATATGAAACTTAACAGGAATTGATGTACAAAATGTCATGGTTGCTGGAAAGATCAAGTGGATGGCATATCAGATGGTGAAAAGATCAAGTTGCTGCATAAAGAATCAAATTTGCAGATTTAAAGTGATTTGAAGATCAAGATAATTCCAAGTGTTCAAAGTTTAATCCTCAAGAGCTTACACAGAAGGAACTTGAAGTTCATGGAACATGAAGATCAAGTTAGGGGAGGATTGTTGGGAATTATCACAAGGTACGAAGAAGACTTAATGAAGAACAGACTTAAGTTAAGTCTGGTAGCTATGATATTAAGTCTGGTTGTTAGTTAAGTCTCTTTTCACACGGTTTTGTAATTAGGGTTTCCTTCAAGTATAAAAGGAACCCTAAAGATCATTATTATGTACGTACGAATTGTGTGAGTTAGTGAAATATACGAAGTTAGTGATAACTCTGTGTTCTTCATTGTTCTTGTTAATTTTCCGCGTTAACACTAACAATTGTGTAAGAGTTTCTCACTTGGATTGATTTGGATTTATTCAAGTCATCCACTAAGTAATCAAAGGCTACTTAGAGATCCATACAAAACGTGGACCAACAATCAATATGAAATTAAATCCCAAAAAATGCTCATTCGGCATGGAGGAGGGGAAATTCCTGGGATATATGGTGACCTCCGAGGGGATTAGAGCCAATCCAAAGAAGACGAAAGCTCTGATGGATATGCAATCCCCCCCGGACTTTGAAAGAAATGCAAAGCCTCAGCGGCAAGTTAGCAGCCTTGAACCGATTTTTGTCCCGGTCGGCCGAAAGGTCAGTACCTTTCTTCGAAACACTGAAGAACATAACTAAGGAAAATAAAAAAGAGTACCGGTGGACGGAAGATGCAGAGAATTCTTTCCAAGAAATGAAGAAACTCATAGCATGCCTGCCATCCCTAACAACCCTAACGGCTAAAGAAACGTTATATGTGTATCTAGCCGCCTCGCAAGAAGCTGTGAGTGCCGTTCTCCTGACGGAGAGAAAGGGCAAACAGCGTCCGGTACACTATGTTAACCGGACGCTCAATGAAGCCGAGAGGAACTATGCACCGATGGAAAAGTTAGCACTATCCTTATTACATATGTCAAGGAGACTGCGGAGGTACTTGATGAAGCGAAAAGTGTACCGCTTTTAGGGGGTCATTTAAGCCCTAAATCGTATTTATTTGATCAAATATTGCCCTAAATCGTTCCTTTTGTCATTTTAGGTACTTTGGAGAAGAAATCTGGAAAAGGAAGCATTTTGGACGTTTTTGGAGCATAAAAGTGAAGAAAACGACAAAGTCTCCAAAGCTGCTGGAAAAGTACACTTGACGGCGTCAAGTATTGCTCTTGACGGCGTCATGGCTTGGCAAAAGAGGTGGATATGAAAAATACACGTGACGCGCCAGAGAGTTTTGCAATGGAAAGTCTGACGGCGTCACCCTTTAAGGTGATCAAGGCCATCACGGTTTAAGCTAAAGAGAGACGACGTCAAGCTTTATTCTGACGGCGTCAAGCCTTGATAAGCCAGGGAGGATTTTGGAGGACTAAAGAGGGACGGCGTCAGGAAGACCATCCGGGAACCCTAGACATGGCGAGGTGACGGCGTCAAGATCTATAACGTGACGCCGTCAGCTACTAAGTTCTATATATAGTTTTGCAATTTTTTGTCATTAGTGTTCAACTTTGTGAGGAGAAACCCTAAGACGAATTTCTGCCATTTTTAAGGGTTTTTATACCCTTGGATCTCCCATGTTTAATTGAATATAAGTATTCATTTAATCAATCAATATGTCTATGTGTTGTTTGATTATATCTTGTTCTTGTCTTTTAATTAACATGCTAGGCTAGATTTATCTTGTGTTTGCTTAGATCTAATGAAACCTAACTATTGATTATCGGTTGTTAATGTGTTATTAATTGTATTGGATGATTGTTTATCGATGTTAGGCTTAAGAAAATTGGCTAACTTCCTATACGGTAACTTGCTTGAACGTCTTAAGAAACATGAACCAATGCGTACTAAGGTTATTATGGTTGTATTTAATGCATGAGCGAATTCTAGTGATCCCATGTTAGGAGCTTCTTAGCCGGCTCGACATAGGAGTGAAGTAGGAGCTTGTAGAGTTGGGGAAGTACGTACGCCACCCCACGATTGGTATTAAGGAATACACCCGTCATCCACGCAATTAATACACACTAATCAACCGGTAAAAGATAGTTAGGGAGTAAGGAAATCTAAGTAAACACATTTCTCCCCATATAAGTTTCACGACCTTTTCATTTTCAGTTATTTTATTTTATTTGCATTTGTAGTTATTTGGGTTAGTTGACTAGCAACTAATTCCACCCACTCCTTCAAACCCGAGATTTTACTTGCTATCATAAAAATATAAAAAATACAAAAAGAATCTTCCCTCACCCTTAGACCTATTAGAGTAGTTTTTCAATCATAACGACACTATTCCCCTAGAGAACGATCAATCCCCCGGTACTTGCCACTTCACTATACTACATCGGTCAGGTACACTGCCTGGTGGGGATTGCAAGCCTCTTGAGATCCCTCGAGAGGTAAAACCTGTTGTAAGGTCGCAAAACCACGCATCAAGTTTTTGGCGCCGCTGCCGGGAAGTAGTTATTGCTTAGGTTGAAATTTTATTTTTATTAGGTCTACTCATTAGATTCCTATCTAGTGAGATTTTTATTTTCTTTTTATTAGCTTTCTCGTAGTCTATCTTTTCTTTGTGCTTTTGTTCGTAAAGTTTTTCCATTGACTCTTCCGTTCGCCATTATGGAGAACGTGAATCTACCAAATCCGCGACTAGAGTTTTACATGAAGAAATATAATTTTACTAATTTGGATAAATCAAGATGGTGGAATGAAGTAATGAGAACAGGATCTTACATAGATTTTAGTGAGAACCTTGAGAAAAGAGACCAAGTGCATAAAACTTTTGAGGAAATCACCTTAGGAGCCCCATCAAACCCTCAAAATACCTCATTAAGTGAAACCTATGCACCATATGAGCCTTCACCTAGGATAGTTT
Organism: Artemisia tridentata subsp. tridentata; assembly: GCA_021014915.2. Lineage (NCBI taxonomy): Eukaryota > Viridiplantae > Streptophyta > Magnoliopsida > Asterales > Asteraceae > Artemisia > Artemisia tridentata. Next base: position 114,889,189 of record CP139504.1, read on the forward strand.
CTTATGAACCCGACCAAGATTGTGAGATGGTTAATGTTGAACTACCTAGGTGCATGCTTGGATTAGATTTCACCAAGACATATGATGAGTATGAGGAATCCTTTAGGCAAATGGAACATAGTGATCAAGTTATTGAGAATGATTCTTATGAATCGGACCAAGAATTTGAGATGAATAGAAAAGGATTTGAGATACCTAGGTGCATGTTGGGGATAGACTTCAACAAATCACATAATAAGCACATAGGTAATGTAATACCCAAAAATCTGAAAGCAAGTAAAAGACAAAAATGCCCCTATGAATTTAAAAAAATTTAATAAAAGGTTTATAAAGTACCGAATCAATCCCGAACTTCTGGAAATGGACAAGTTATGTCACCAAATATTTTTGACAACTCCAATTAATATTTTTGCAAGCTATAAAATTACCAAATTGCCCTTCATGTGCCGAATAGAATTTATATCAATATTATTATAGTTTTAATGATAATTAAAACACATTAAATGACAAATTAAAGCCCAATAATTATTCCCAAACCAAAAATCCGAAATTATAGCCCATTCCCTCCCCTAAAACCAGTATCTCCCATTATTCATAATTATCCCATTTATCCTTTCCCTAAAATACAATCCGATCAAAACCAAACCACACAAATAATTCGTATATCAAAATCCGGCCACCAAGAAATTCAAGGATCATTTTTCTGGGTTGGATCTTAATCTAAAGAAGCTACGAAAAATAAGAATAGGGGCTGTGGTTCGCCGGTTTGATCTTGGTCGAGTTTCTTGTCATTTTTCCATACGTGAAGGTATAATTCACCCATCTTGTTTCTACACGATCTAAAATTCATCTTATAATTTTCTTACATTCCTTACATCATATTAGACTCAGTAAAAATAAGTACTTTGAAGCATGCAAGGGTTTTGGGTCGTTTTTGAATTTATGGGTTAAAAACACCTATTTTCCAAAATAATGTGTAACGATTTTTCTGAGGGTCATATTTATTTTATTTGGACCTTATATGATGTGTATGTTCTGGGAAAAATGTTGGAATAATTTATAAAGGCCTAGATGAGTCGTTGTAATTATTGTGGTTAAAAATATGCCTAAAATCAAATAGATACCATACGATTTTTCTGTGTTGGTTTTATAATTTTTCTGAGTTCTTTATACATCTAATAACATGGGAAAAATATTGGTTTGATTTTTGGAGGCTTATACGAATTATAGTAGAATTAATTATAAACTGGGTTTTTGAAAATCAAAGGAAGAAAAAGAAAACAAAAGTAATCGATCTGGTTTTTCTAATTAGGGTTTGAATCTGGAAGTTTAATGATGGTTTAAGGTTGATATAATGATGACCTAATTATTGGGTAATGATTGATTAAATTAGGGCTTGTAATTTTCATTTAAAAAGTATATCCGGTTTGGAATTAATTAAGAAGGGGGTGTTTTGTAATTTTCCAAACTTGTGGGTTATTTTTGTAAGTCATATTAGATCTGGGAGAATGTGAAAAATTATAATATGGGGTCCTTATGTGTAAATATTACAAGAAACGAATTTATGATAATTAAAGGGTATGTTTTGTAAATTATTAAAAGAGAGGGACTAAAAGTGTAATTTCTGGAAATTTGAAGTCAATCTGAGTAAATGATGATATTAAGGGTGTTTTGTGCAAATTTGAGTATTTATGGGCTTAATGTGTAATTAATATGGAATTATGATTTAAATTATAAGTTTTGTAAACTTAAGGGACTAAATATGTAATTTCTGAAACATGAGGGGCTGGATTCGTACAATAAGTAATTCTAAAGTTATATTCTGTATTTTGATAAAATATGAGGTTTGTTTGGTAATTATGGATAAGATAAGGATTTAAAGTGTAAAATTATGAATTAAGGGGTTTAAATGGAAATTTTGTAAACTAAGGGGTATAAAATGTAATTTGGCAAACTTGAAGTATTGAAGACGTACATTCCGAATAAATGAAGGATTAAAAAGAATGAATGTGATAATTACATATTTGACCTTTAACTTTGGAGGAATTACATTTGAAACCCTAAAGTATGGAAACTTGCCAAATAAGGAAACCTGCCTAAAATAGAAAGTTATTAAAAAGTAAAGGAAAACCAAAATGGTAATATGACTTAGAATCTTCTGTAATTCCGTCTTCTATTCCTCTAGGTGTGAAGAAGGAGAGATCCTGATCTGTTTGTGCTTCTATTTCTGTTTTTGCATTCCTAATAAGGTACAGATATTCTGCCTTTTTTTCAGTAAGGGTGTCCTCTTGCTTATTTCATTCAGTATCTATGATTCATCTTAGTATTTCTCTGAGCCGTTGTTATACTCTGATTGGGTCTTCATTATGCATATCAGTTGGTTATGATCTGAGCCTTTTATATGGGGCTTTCCTATTTGAATCTATGTCTTTGTTATGTTTTTCCCTAATTCATGAACCTTGCTTTATTTATTTTGATACATGATATGATCTGTCCATCACCCTGTAATGTGAATATTTATGACCCTGGAATACTTTGAAGGTTCATAGGATTTTATAACTAAATGTAAAAACTCTTCTTAATTACATGTGAAAATGTTTTGAAAACTTTCTTTAAAGGACCTACTTTATGAAGACTGTTTAAGGTTTACTTTCACGAAAGCTATTTTAAAAGATTACTTTTTGAACTATGATAGGAACTTTTATATAAATCTTTAAATTGAACCTTGTTATGAACCTTGAAACAAAATGATATGAACCTTCTGATTTTGGACTCCCTGATACTCGACCCTTCTGACATTGGACCTTTTGATATTGAACCTATTTTCTGATTCCTGGTTTATTGCTATGCTTCCTTGTTCTGTGAACCTTGTTTGTTTCTTTCATGATATTATTAGCGTTTGATATGATCTTTCTGATATATGATCTTTCTGATTTATGATCCTTCTGATTGATGATCTTTCTGATATATGATCTTTCTGATATTAAAACTTTCTGATATTGAACCTTTATGATATTGACCTACTGTTATGACCTTCCTGATATGAGCCTCTGATATGAACTTCTGATATTCTGAAATGGGAATTGACTTATGCAACTAAACTAAATACTTAATGCCTTGCCATAAACCTGAATACTTGAACCTGACACCTGAATACCTGACACCTGACACCTGATACATGATACTGATTTCTGATACATGATACTGATTTCTGATACATGATACGGATTTCTGATACATGATACTGATTCCTGATACATGATTCTCGATACATGATACTGATTTCTGAGACATGACACCTGACACATGATACATGATACCTGACCCTAACCCACAGTTTGATACTACGAGCCATAACTAGTCATGAGGGTTTCATGACCATGTCATTGATGCACCGATGGCATGACTCTAGGGCAGGAGAGTGATGACCTGTTCCGTCCCTTTTCTGTATTTTATTTGGTGTGTTGGGAGGTTTATGGCCACCAGGGGCGTATGGATGCATCCTAGAACTGTTCTGATTACTGATTACTGATTTCTGTATTACTGGTGACTGATGGTGTGTGCGATACACGTCTTTCACACTCTGGGAGTTGATCACTCCATATTTTCTGATTTCTGGGATTAATGAGAGGAACATCTCTCTGCATGGCGGTATGATTATGATTTCATGTTCATGTTTCTGGGCTCGTAGAGGATTTCTGTTACCCTACACCTTGTAACCTTATAACCTGATTACCTTTGCTTTCCATTACTATTACTGTCACCCGGCAACCTGGTATGTGATTTAACACTTTACTTGATTTGATCTGACCTGGTATGTGGTAGGATCTTGGATTACGTGTTTATACTTATTTTTCTGTAACAAGTGTTATTCATGTTATATCTGTATAATTTTTATATACCTGTTTCTGACTCTTGTGGTATTCATTCTTCTACTTCGCTATTTTTACCGTTACTGCTTGTTACCGTTATATCTGTTCACTGGGCTTTTTAAGCTCAGCCGCACGTTTTCTTTTCGTGTGCGGCAGGTTTAGTTGGAAGCTGGGTTATTTATAGAGAGGACCTTGGACTTAGAAGAATTTTACTAGCAGTTTGGAATTAGCTATTGATGATGGTTAGAAGAACTCATGTTAGACTTAGAAATCGTTGTATTGAAATCCTGTAATTTCATATTTTCTTTGTAACCATTGAATTCTATTGTATTATTAATGTCATGTGCTTGTATTTGTTCTGATAAGGATCCGTATTTGTGACATCTCTACCCTTGCCGGGTCGGGGTGTTACAATTTATGGTATCAGAGCACAGGCTGACGACTTGTAATACATTTACCCTGTCCTGTGCATTTAGGACCATTAGGTTTCCACTGTAAGAACATAGGAGAACACCTTGAGGACTTTCTTTAGGATTCCCTGATATGAACTTAGGTTTTAACCGGTGAGGAATGGGTAGACTATAAGGTATTCAAGTATCATCGTTTTCGCATCACTCTAATTCATGCCTTGCTATGAAATTTCTTTGGTTAACCTCTGAGATTTTAGAAGTACTAGGTGGATTAAGATAAGATGTTTAGTTCCCAACTTGAGATAAAGTATGATCATCATGATGGTATACTCATATGAGGCTGGTATTATGACGGTTCGCGAACGTGATAATACCTACGTCATATGACGTACCCTCATTGTGATCATAGGATATTTCGAGGAGTGCCTTTGAAACCTTAGAAATTCTGACATTTGGCTGAGATCATCTGTGTTTAGTAAGATGTTAAGTTCGATCTACCTATGCGTTTAATCTGCTTTCACCGTTACGAGTATACTCTGCCTGAATAAGTTGGAATTCTCGAATTGCATTCTGTTGACCTCAGTTATCAATCGTTAACCCTTTGAAGAACTCCCTACTGTTGATACAGTTGAATTAATTTGAAATCTTGTTCGCATTCCGTATGAGTATTCCGTTCTCATTTCTCTCCGCTTCCTGCAAATTTCGAGGACGAAATTTTTTTTGTTAGTGGGGAAGAAGTTGTAATACCCAAAAATCTGAAAGCAAGTAAAAGACAAAAATGCCCCTATGAATTTAAAAAAATTTAATAAAAGGTTTATAAAGTACCGAATCAATCCCGAACTTCTGGAAATGGACAAGTTATGTCACCAAATATTTTTGACAACTCCAATTAATATTTTTGCAAGCTATAAAATTACCAAATTGCCCTTCATGTGCCGAATAGAATTTATATCAATATTATTATAGTTTTAATGATAATTAAAACACATTAAATGACAAATTAAAGCCCAATAATTATTCCCAAACCAAAAATCCGAAATTATAGCCCATTCCCTCCCCTAAAACCAGTATCTCCATTATTCATAATTATCCCATTTATCCTTTCCCTAAAATACAATCCGATCAAAACCAAACCACACAAATAATTCGTATATCAAAATCCGGCCACCAAGAAATTCAAGGATCATTTTTCTGGGTTGGATCTTAATCTAAAGAAGCTACGAAAAATAAGAATAGGGGCTGTGGTTCGCCGGTTTGATCTTGGTCGAGTTTCTTGTCATTTTTCCATACGTGAAGGTATAATTCGCCCAACTTACCCGAAAGATGTAGAAGAAACTTTAGGAATTTCGATGGAGGTAGAACCCTTGGAACAAGCACCACTAGAGGATATAGGTTTGAATACTTGTAATGATAACCTTACCCTTAGTTCAAGGGAATTTCCTAGTGTTGATGAGCCGGAACCTCAATCTTTACACACCTTTCCATCCTTAGATATATTTCTAGGAGACAAAAGAGGAACCGACCCACCCATCAACCAATATTATCCGGGTAGTTTTAGGATGAAGGAAGCCATTCACTCACCCCCTTCACCTCACGTGGCATATTTCCACCCTAAGGGTGTGTATCGCTACTTTCACCCGCACTTAATCCTAAGTGTAGGGACAACCTCCCCTATTTCCGTTAAATAAGGGTAGAGTCAGGCTCGTGACTCGAACAAAAACAAGCGCTTATTGGGAGGCAACCCAAGCTTTATTTATTTGTTTGTTTGTTTGTTTATTTGATTTTATTTGTTTCCGTATGCATGTTTTATTTTTATTGTTTGTGGATCATGATTCAAAATAAATTGTGAAAATGCTTTATTTTGTTTTTAACTTCGTCTTAATTACATATAAAGGTATTTTGCAAAAGCTAAGTGTAAGGGGAGACCCAAATTTGTTTATAAGAACGAAATTGAGCATGAACCACAACAATATTAAATGAACATGTATATTAGTAATTGTTTGAGTCAAATGCTTGTATCGAGTCATAATGATGTTTTGCAGGATTTTCCAGGAAGTAAGGTAAAGGTTTTTCCAGAAATTTTCCGGAAACTTAACATGAGAATTCTGTCAGATCATTTCTGACGGCGTCAGGCTTTACAACCTGACGGCGTCAGGTTTTAATTTTCTGAAATTTTTGAAAGTTTTGTTTTCATAAAAAGTTTTTATTAAATCTCTAACTTATAAACTCCAGGAATCTGCAAAATTATCATTCCACAAGCATTATATCCTTATATAGAATTTATCCCGCCGATGTTATGCAGGTTTTCGTGTTTGTTTTCTCAGGTTTAACAGGTTATTTTAGACAAGGAAATGTATGTGGAATCAAGCTTATGGCGATGCTTTAGTCTTGGAGCTTCTACATTCTCTTGGAAGAAGATCTAACCATGTTACCTCTTTATCCACCAAACGAATCAGGGGAGTATTTGATTTCATTCTTTTACCTTATTTACTTTTACATCTTGTTATTTGAACATTGGGGACAATGTTCATCTTAAGTGTAAGGGGGGGGGGGGGGTAAAAGTACGATACTTTAGAGAATACAATTGCACTTGATTTTTGTTTGTTTAATGGTAGATGTGTAATAAAACTGAGATAAATACCTGTTAGGACAATTTTAGTGCCAAATTTAATTTTTTTTACAACATATAGGAGTGAAACTTTGATCTTAATGAGCGTCTCATGGATAGGAGTTATATGACTAGCACACAAAAACCGTACCACTAAAAAAATTTTCCACCCCCAAATATGTGAGGTTCACCCCTAGAATTGGTAGGAAAAGCATATATGCTATGATGTGTGTACCGGTAGCACTTAGATTCTAGAACTTGCGTTAGGACCATTCCGAGGCCACAAGTGAGACTACATTCGTGTAGTTAGATTTACTACATGATAAGAGGCATTAGGATTAACCCATTGTTTTACACCTATGTTTTTGTTATAATTACATTGGCTACATTGGTCAAGTAATTCTCCCACACCCTTTGCGTTGTACTCATTTTTAGTACACGATACCCCTAGTACACCCCTCAGAGCCTATCTTTTTGTTTCGACCTTTAAGCATTTTACTTAAAGGAAGAATTTGTTTACACCCCACTTAAATGTACACCCAAATCGCCTTAGCCTACCTTGTATGCACTCATTTTTAGTGCATTATTGTGACAACATTTGTTTAAACCCCAAGTTAATTATCTAATTGATTACATGGTTGCTAAGTCGAGTCATATCCTTGTACATATTGTTTTGGGACGATTGGAACTCATGGGTAAAGTACTTGTGTAATGGAGTAATGGGGAAGAACAACATTATTACCCCCATATGTGCTAAATATTTTAAAAGTACTCCAAGTGTTTCGATTATCTTAACTCGAGTCATTAGAATAGTTATTTGTAAAGTTGTGTAAAAGTTCAAGTGTAAGGGGAATGCAACGCCCCTGTGATGTATTATTTTGGATGGTAGGGCAAGAGTGTATGAAAAAAAAAAAAAAAAAAAAAAAAAAAAAATCAAGAAAAATACAAAAAAAAAATGAGAAAAAGAAAAGTAGAAAAAACATACGGACTACCATCCCGTTTCATTTTATGTTTATTTTATCTTTTTGTTATTTTTTCATTAGCTTAAGTCGAGTCTAGTCTTGGCTTAGCAACGCCATATTGTACATGTAATTAATCAAGATCTTTAACTCGCCACCAGTAAAATATCCTTTATCCAACAAAACCGTGTTTATCATATCCCTACACCTAACGTTATAACCCGTTTAAAAGCCCTCTTTGATAGTTTATCTTAGGTGCTTACGCCTAGTGGAGGAGGTTTTTGATCCTTTCCCAAGCCTATGGTAATCTATTTGCTATGACAGGTAGTGAGAGATATTATCCGTTTTCATTTATGAGATTTATTTTGATGACACCTGAGGGATGTGAGTATCTAAACACTACTTGTGAGGTGCTAGTTTGTAATCTCCGTGCTTATTATGATTAAAGTGGAACGACTATTTATTGTAATTACTTTTATATTAGCATTAAATGACCCCTAACTTGTATTTTGATTAGAATAAAAGCGCATTTGCTTGAGGACAAACAAATCTCAAGTGTAAGGGTATTTGATGAAGCGAAAAGTGTACCGCTTTTAGGGGGTAATTTAAGCCCTAAATCGTATTTATTTGATCAAATATTGCCCTAAATCGTTCCTTTTGTCATTTTAGGTACTTTGGAGAAGAAATCTGGAAAAGGAAGCATTTTAGACGTTTTTGGAGCATAAAAGTGAAGAAAACGACAAAGTCTCCAAAGCTGCTGGAAAAGTACACTTGACGGCGTCAAGTATTGCTCTTGACGGCGTCATGGCTTGGCAAAAGAGGTGGATATGAAAAATACACGTGACGCGCCAGAGAGTTTTGCAATGGAAAGTCTGACGGCGTCACCCTTTAAGGTGATCAAGGCCATCACGGTTTAAGCTAAAGAGAGACGGCGTCAAGCTTTATTCTGACGGCGTCAAGCCTTGATAAGCCAGGGAGGATTTTGGAGGACTAAAGAGGGACGGCGTCAGGAAGACCATCCGGGAACCCCAGACACGGCGAGGTGACGGCGTCAAGATCTATAACGTGACGCCGTCAGCCACTAAACTCTATATATAGTTTTGCAATTTTTTGTCATTAGTGTGCAACTTTGTGAGGAGAAACCCTAAGACGAATTTCTGCCATTTTTAAGGGTTTTCATACCCTTGGATCTCCCATGTTTAATTGAAGATAAGTAATCATTTAATCAATCAATATGTCTATGTGTTGTTTGATTATATCTTGTTCTTGTCTTTTAATTAACATGCTAGGCTAGATTTATCTTGTGTTTGCTTAGATCTAATGAAACCTAACTATTGATTATCGGTTGTTAATGTGTTATTAATTGTATTGGATGATTGTTTATCGATGTTAGGCTTAAGAAAACTGGCTAACTTCCTATACGGTAACTTGCTTGAACGTCTTAAGAAACATGAACCAATGCGTACTAAGGTTATTATGGTTGTATTTAATGCATGAGCGAATTCTAGTGATCCCATGTTAGGAGCTTCTTAGCCGGCTCGACATAGGAGTGAAGTAGGAGCTTGTAGAGTTGGGGAAGTACGTACGCCACCCCACGATTGGTATTAAGGAATACACCCGTCATCCACGCAATTAATACACACTAATCAACCGGTAAAAGATAGTTAGGGAGTAAGGAAATCTAAGTAAACACATTTCTCTCCATATAAGTTTCACAACCTTTGATGTGTTTTTTATAGTCTATAATAAACTACCAAGTTTTAAATTTATATTTTGCCGAACTAACCTATAGACTCTAAACACTAACGAGCAGTGTACCCGGTCAATGTAGATAGTTTTTAGGTAAGCAAGGGTCGTTCACTAGGAGCGAAGCTAAAATGATCTAAAGGTATTCTAATTATTAATCTAACTGAACTAAACTAGAAAGCAATTAAAGATAGATGGGGGTTTAGCCTGAGAGGCTATCACGAGTTTGTGTGTATAATTAAACTAAATACAGGAAAGTAAATAACTAAACTAAAGATAGATCAATATATAGAAGAACGGGTTAGCCAAGCCTAATCCATCTAATAGTTATACATGCTTATGTCTACTTGTTTTAATTCATTCAATTGTTTTGCCATCAATCCGATTATTAATCCTGTCACAATTGAATAACCTACCATCGTGGTGGGAAATAGGACATGATCATAGTGACCTATCTAGCATCAATACTAACTTATCGCTTTAAACCGTCTAACCTAGTTTGGCATTACGCGCTACTAGTCCTAATAGTGGCATAAGGCACGGTTCCGGTGTGTTCCCTCTAAGCCGTCTAATAGGATTCGGATTACTACACTTTATGATCAATTAAAGTAACCACAATTACAGATAGTTAAGTTACCACATTAAACCAATAAGTTCATAATCTAGTTACATAGACTTTTACTAGTTATAAGCAATAAACGAGTTTTTATCGATAAGCACCCAATCCAATAACAAAGTAAACACATCAACACAAGCATAAAAACTAATAAAACTTCATAAACGTGGCTAACACCTAAGGGTGTTAGCCCATAATCTCAGTAACAATACATAAAGTTATAATCAAAGCAAACGAATAAGAATTCATAATGAAAACGATACGCTAACCAAACGATTAAACTTAATATAAGGTTCTTGAGTTGATCTTCTATGATGATTGGATCTTCAAGGAGGTCTTCTGCTGTTTGGAGGAGTTTTTGGTCTTCTGGGAACGACCCCAAGGGTCCCCAATGATACCCTAATTCGTTAATGAGCTCGGTATTTATAGATTCTGAAATCTGGGTCGATACGGCGCATCTAGAGAGTTAACCCTTTCTCGTTGGTCCTAATCTTATCGGCGAGTAAACCCTTAATGATTACTTATGTCTAAAAGTTATTCCTAAGTGATCAATTTAGTAATAACCGTGGGAGCCACATTATGTCCCGCAGTCAAATGCCCGCAAGCCACTAATAGACACAGAGGTTATCAATGCACTAATAAGTAGTAACCAAAGACATCAACATATAAACTTTAATTGATGGGAAAGCAAGTATTAAAGGGAGTGCAATCTTTCGTTGTCACATTACACAAGCCACCAATCCTGATGAATTAAAGTTTGCTAACACAATAAAACAAAACTACTTAATGAATTAAACACATGCAGCACCTTCTTACAGCTCTTGTATCTTTGATTTGGGTGTGTCTTGTGCTGCCTCCTTGACTGAATTCGTCCTTGGTTTCTGCTGTTCGGTCTTAGGTTAAAACTTTGGAACTTTTAATTCGTCTGGTCTACGGGGTATTTATAGTTTCTGTCTGAGGGAAGATGCGGCGCATCTAAGGAGTAGATGCGGCGCAGTACTTAACTTCGCGTGGGGTCCAAGATTATAATATTCAGGAATATTCGTACACCGCCAGAAGATGCGGCGTAACTCCATGATTAGATGCGGCGCATGTCCTCTTGTATCTTGGATCGTATCTGGTGATATCTTGATAGAGATGCGGCGCATGTCATGAGTGAGATGCGGCGCATCTGGAGCAGATTAGTCTTGATCTTCTTCATTTCAGTAGACTCTTAACTTTATGCATGTTTTGCTCCATAATCAGTCCAAAATCGCTAAGTTTCACCAAATGCTTGTTTTTACCTGAGAATTACAAAAGTAAACGATTAAGTATCAATCCTCATACATAATATAGTAAAACAAGTCAAATTAATAGGATAAATGATAGTAATAAAATGTACTTATTTGAGTTCATCAAATATCCCCCCACTTGAACTTTACTTGTCCCCAAGTAAACCTTAGAATTTCTTTTATGAAAATGTATCCTAAAAGATGTTAGGATTTATTTTTATATCAAGCATGTATTCGTTTATTTCATAATCACACAACTAAACACTTAACGAATTAGAAGTAAAATAAAATAAGTCGATAAAAGCAAATCTAATCGTTTAACTGTCCAGTCGCGACGAATATTCTATCATAAGCTTGGCAAGTATACACATCTCCTCCACTAAAGCTAAGGAATAACAAGTCTAAAGCGGTAAAAAGGGTTTGTAGGTATAAGGGTTAATTATTCTCTTTTCACTATCGATCTCAAATTCCAGATAAGGCGACAAAATCACAAATACATGATCGAATCCACGAACACGATACTTGCAATTGCTCAAATCCTTAACTCGAATAGGCTAAAGATAGGTCCAAACTTCACCAATAATAATATATCAAAAAGGGCGACAAAATCATAAATACATAGCCGAATCCACGACTACGATACTTAAGATTGCTCAAATCCCTAATCTCAATAAATTAAAGGTTTGGTTGGATAAAGAATAATACAGGGTATGGATAACATTTGGGATATAAATGGGTGTAAAATGAAAAATAAACAAAACAAATAAATTAAAATCCTAAGTGTGGTTAATCACTATCCCAACCATCCCATGAATAAGACTCATATCATCGAATAACTCACGCTTTAACACTTGAAACACACGCTTTAGGTAGACACGAATTATACTCAACAAGATCTTAATCAAAGAATAAACCTTAATTGGCGTTCCCGTAACTGCCAATTCCCATTCAATCCATAAATATAGTACAACAAATAGTGGTGATATCGACCACTTACATAACTTTACATAAGTTGGTTAAAACTAACTTCCAACTTTTCTTTTTCTTTCTTTTCTTATTTTTTTTCGATTTTTTTTTTTTTTTTTTTTTTTTTTTTTTTTTTTTTTTTTTTTAAACTTGAAACATAAACATAGATGTGTAAAATTTCACCACATCACTATAACTTTCTTTCCGGATAATTTTTTTCATACTTTTCATACTTCAGAAATAATGGTAATAGTGAAAGTAGTAAACACACGAAAAACAAACTCAAAGATATACAATATTTACTTTCACTCCAATTGCATTGTGCAATTTCCCGACCTAACCAAAGATAATGAATTACGCACGCGAACACAGGTAATGTAAGGAAACACACTTTGCCTATAGCAATTAACCAACCACGGATTCTAATCTACAGGGTAGGCTAAGGTGTAAGGGTGTAACGAAACATTTTAAACATAGGTGTAAGAAACGAAAGGAATGGCTCTGAGTGTTTTTTCTAGGGGTATCTTACTCTAAAAATGAGAGTAACAAAGGGTTTATACGGGGGTTAACTAACCAGTGTAGTTAGCTAATAACACATAACATATAAAGGCTATTTGGGTGTAATCCTAGAATTTTACCAATTTAGACAAGTCATTCCAATTATATAAAATAATACTCATTATGGTGGTCTCGAATAGTATACAAGCCAAGTTCTAAAGTTTACAAGTCACCGGCACACTCATAGATTTGTGAATTTTGAAAAATCACAATTTTTGAAAATAACGTCATGTGTGCAGCTATGCAACTTAGATCTTAAACAAAAACATGCTAAAAATTTTTAAGTTTGATATATTAAGCACATTTTAAGCATAATTTTTGAAAAAGTTTAGGACAAGTAAATGTTAAGTGTTCTAATTCTCCAATCCCCCCACTTAAGTTAAACAACGTCCTCGTTGTTTGTATAAAAGGTTAAAAACTGGAAAATATAAGAATTAGAACAGAAAAACTCCCCTGAGATTTGCTCGGTATGATCCTCCATTAGTATAAGAGCAAAAATCATCTTTCTTGTGGATGAGAACGTTAAAGCTTCATACTTGATGTATCCACAGGAAATCCAGGAAACTATAATACCACCAACACTTTAAAACACACCTAAGATAAGAAAGGTTCAAACTTGCATAATACATTAGTAGTTAGGAAAAATAAAACTTAAAAATAAAAACTGAAAATCATCAGGTCAGTCGATGCGCCGTATCTTATTGAAGAAGATACGCCGTATCGAGCCTGGAATAAATACGGATCAGAATAAAGATGCGCCGCATCCTTAACCAGGGATGCGCCGCATTAAAATAAACTGATAAATAGTTTTAAAGTCGAAAATAAAAATGCAGAAAAATAAAATAAGATATGACCATTGCAGGAGATGCGTCGCATCTCAGAATTGAGATGCGCCGTATCCTCATGCGGGCCTGACTGACTCGACACAGAATAAGAAAATAAAATAAAAGATAAGCATGGGTTGCCTCCCACGAAGCGCTTGTTTTTGTTCGAGTCACGAGCCTGACTCCACCCTTATTTACTAGGTAATAGGGTGTACGTCCCCCCACTTGGAATCAAGTGCGGGTGAAAATAGCAATAAACACTATAAGAGTGTAAATTTGCTACTAGAGATGGAAGAAATATGTAAATATCATACCTTGGCAATATTTTCATTACCTTACCCTGTTTGGTTGATAAATTGGATGACGTGAGCATTCCATGTGAAAGAGTAGTATCTTGAGGATCAATGAATCTCCTTTCTTCTTTAAATGTTTCATTGGTAGTAAGGCGTCCCTTGACTTCCATAAAAGATGAGAAAGGGTCTTTGGCTAGTAAAAGTTCGAGTTCCTTTATATCCTTCATAGGATTGAAATCATCCTCTTCAATCATGGTCGTGTCCACCAGCTCATCCTTGAATTCTTTCTCGAGTTCAACCAAAAATGGGTTGAGAACAGGTGCCTTATATGATTCATTAAGTGTAATAAATTCCACCTCATCATTCTTTCGTTTTGCAACCTGTTTAGGGAAACTAGCAAGATTATTAGTAACGGGATTAATAATATTAAATAAATTAGTACCACTTTTTGTTGTAAGTGACTCCAATTCATCTTGTGAGTCTCCATCTTCAACTAGTGGTCTTGTAATTTCATCCTTTTCCCGAATAGCCGCCTCAAATAAGTCATCCCACATTTCTTCAAAATCCTTTGTGGGGTCATAATCTGGCTCATCTATTCCACACCTAAATATTTCCTTTTGTTGTGGTAATTGCGGTATGCCATCGTACGCAATAGCATCAAACTTTTCAATATTGGAATACTCATTATCTTCATCCGAGGGAATATTATCATGGTGTTTTTGATATGATGAGAATATATTTTCCATCTCGGGTGGAAAATTACAAGTAATAGCACTATACACCATTGTCCCACATTCATCTTCATTTTCATCATAAGCACTTTCGGATAAATAAGCTTCTTTGTAAACAATTGCCGGATTTTCATTTAAATCAAACACTTGTGACTCTTCTTCATCTTGGGCAACTTCCGGAGAAATAACATCATCAATAACTATTGCCGGAAACCTAATTGCACCAAAATCGTATGATTCTTCTTCATCATCATTTGATAAAGTCCAAGTGTGTCGAAATGGCAATTTGTTTCTTTCTTTCCCTGACTTTTCCTGCTTCAATAACAAGTATTCTTCCATCGTGAGTTCCTTATCCTCGATGACTTGTGCACCATATCTTGCTCTTTCCCAATCGTAGATCCCATTATTGCTCAAGGCTATTTCCTCTTCAAGTCTCATATATTCTTCCATAGTAATGTCTGGATTGTCCATCTTCATTATTACCTGAAAGATAAACAACCAAGAACAGCAGTAGACGAAACAAAAATAAAAACTAAACTAATAAAAATTAAATAAACACAAAAAATAAAAAACGAAAAATATTTTTAGGTCACAGAAGATGGATACGCCGTATCCAACAGACAATGGATACGCCGTATACGGCACAAGTTAATACGCCGTATCCAACAGACAATGGATACGCCGTATTAGCTTCCTGCAATCTTTTTTTTTTTTAGAAAATTTTAAAATTAAAAATCACACAAACTAAAAAAAATTGTCGCAGAACTTCGATGCGCCGTATCGATAGAGATCGATACGCCGTATCTGTTTAATAATTCGCAAACTGTTTTTAATTAAAATAATAGATACGCCGTATCTGCGAAAGCAGATGCGTCGTATGGCGTTAACGTTTAGAAATTTTTTTTTTATCAAAAACAGATACGCCGTATCTGCAAAAGCAGATGCGTCGTATTACTTTATCGCTTTTTGAAAAAAATTTCGTATTAAAAACAGATACGCTGTATCTTGGGGAAAAGATGCGTCGTATCGAATTAATTAAACGCGTTGTATTTTTAAAAATTAAACGCAATACGCCGTATCTGATAAATCAGATGCGCCGTATCGTTTGATTTAGCACAGTACAACGATAGCAGAACAGAAAAATACGAAAAATAAAAACAAAAATAAAAACACACGACGAAAATAAAACACACAAAAATAAAAGAAAACAATTAACACACAATACAACAAATATGCAAAATAATACAATGATGCAATTAATCTAATAAAAAGAAAAACCTAATTAAAATACTAATCAAATTAACAGATAATAACAATTCACTCCCCGGCAGCGGCGCCAAAAATACAATTGTTTTGCCGCCAATCCGATTATTAATCCTGTCACAATTGAATAACCTACCATCGTGGTGGGAAAGAGGACATGATCATAGTGACCTATCTAGCATCAATACTAACTTATCGCTTTAAACCGTCTAACCTAGTTTGGCATTACGCGCTACTAGTCCTAATAGTGGCATAAGGCACGGTTCCGGTGTGTTCCCTCTAAGCCGTCTAATAGGATTCGGATTACTACACTTTATGATCAATTAAAGTAACCACAATTACAGATAGTTAAGTTACCACATTAAACCAATAAGTTCATAATCTAGTTACATAGACTTTTACTAGTTATAAGCAATAAACGAGTTTTTATCGATAAGCACCCAATCCAATAACAAAGTAAACACATCAACACAAGCATAAAAACTAATAAAACTTCATAAACGTGGCTAACACCTAAGGGTGTTAGCCCATAATCTCAGTAACAATACATAAAGTTATAATCAAAGCAAACGAATAAGAATTCATAATGAAAACGATACGCTAACCAAACGATTAAACTTAATATAAGGTTCTTGAGTTGATCTTCTACGATGATTGGATCTTCAAGGAGGTCTTCTGCTGTTTGGAGGAGTTTTTGGTCTTCTGGGAACGACCCCAAGGGTCCCCAATGATACCCTAATTCGTTAATGAGCTCGGTATTTATAGATTCTGAAATCTGGGTCGATACGGCGCATCTAGAGAGTTAGATGCGCCGCATCTATAAGTAAACGTAGCCTCCAAGTCTGAAACTGACCCAATACGGCGCATCTAAAGACCAGATGCGCCTCATCTCCCAATACGGCGCATCTAAGGACCAGATGCGCCGCATCTCCTTCAAATTCAGATAGATTTTCTTTTTCTCTTCGCGTGGCCGCTTGAATCAACTAAATCGGAGTCCGGATGAAGATTTTATGGCCAAAATACGAAAGCATCTTCAAGTGTCGACTTGTAATCTTGACTTCTTCATTAAGCTTCTAATCTCCACTTGATTTCTTGGTAAGGATTGTGTATGGCCGATACGGCGCATCGGATTGGTCCGATGCGGCGTATCTGGAGTAGAACAAGTTGGTTCTTCTTCGTTGACCAAAGTTTCATATGCGACGCATGATAAAATCAGATGCGGCGCATGCTTCAAAGTCAGGCAATGGTCTTTAATCTCTTCAATTCAGCAGACTTTTCCAACTTGATTCATTTTGCTCCAATTTCTGTCCGAAATCATTAACTTTCACCAAATGCTTGTTTATAACTGAGAATTACAAAAGTAAACGATTAAGTATCAATTCTCATATAAAATAATACAAAACAAGCAATATACATAGGATACATGATGCTAATAAAATGTACTTATTTGATGTCATCAAATATCCCCCCACTTGAACTTTACTTGTCCTCAAGTAAACCTTAGATTTAAACTTATGAAAATGTATCCTAAATAGGATGTATTTTTACAATTAAGCATTTATTCGTTTTATCATAATTGCACAACCAAACACTTAACGAATTAGAAATAAAATAAAATATTTTGATAAAAGCAAATCTAATCGTTTAACTGTCCAGTCGTGACGAATATTCTATCATAAGCTTGGCAAGTATACGCATCTCCCCCACTAAAGCCAAGGAATAACAAGTCTAAAGCGGTAAAAAGGGTTTTGAGGTTTAAGGGTTAATCATTCTTTTTAATCTCTATCGATCTCAAATTCCAGAAAAGGCGACAAAATCACAAATACATGATCGAATCCACGAACACGATACTTGCAATTGCTCGAATCCTTAACTCGAATGGGCTAAAGATAGGACCAAGTAATCTTTACCAATAATATTATATCAAAAAGGGCGACAAAATCATAAATACATAGCCGAATCCACGACTACGATACTTAAGATTGCTCAAATCCCTAATCTCAATAAATCAAAGGTTTGGATAAAGAATAATATAGGGTATGGATAATATTTGGGATACAAATTAGTGTAAAATGAAAAATAAACAAAACAAATAGATTAAAATCCTAAGTGTGGTTAATCACTATCCCAACCATCCCATGAATAAGACTCATATCATTGAATAACTCACGCTTTAACACTTGAAACACACGCTTTAGGTAGACACGAATTATACTCAATAAAATCTTAATCAAAGAATAACCTTAGTTGGCGTTCCGTAACGGCCAACTCCCATTCAATCGATATATTTAGTACAACAAATAGTGGCCATATGAACCACTTACATAACTTTACATCGTTGGTTTAACAAACTTCCAACTTTCTTCTTTCTTTTTCTTTTCTCATTTTTTTTTCTTTTCTTTTTTTTTTTTCATTTTTTTTTCTTTTCCTTTTCGGTTTTTTTTTTTTTTTTTTTTTTTTTTTTTTTTTTTTTTTTTTTTTTTTTCATAACATAAAACATAAATAGCTATTGGTGTAAAATTTCACCACTTCACCATCACAAAAAATCGTCATAACTTCAGATAAAATAATAGTGAAAGTAGTAAACACACGAAAATAAAAAATACAATATGTACTTTCACTCCATTTGCATTGTGCAATTTCCCGACCTAACCATAGATAATGAATTACGCATGCGAACACAGGTAATGTAAGGAAACACACTTTGCCTAAAGTAACTAACCACGGACTTTAATCTACAGGGTAGGCTAAGGTGTAAGGGTGTAACGAAACATTTTAAACATTGGTGTAAGAAACGAAAGGAATGGCACTGAGGGTTTTTTCTAGGGGTATCTTACTCTAAAAATGAGAGTAAACAAAGGGTTTATACGGGAGTTAACTAACCAGTGTAGTTAGTTAATAACACATAACATTTATAGGCTTTTTGGGTGTAATCCTAGAAATTTACCAATTTAGACAAGTCACTCCAATTATATCAATAATACTCATTATGGTGGTCTCGAATAGTATACAAGCCAAGTTCTAAAGTTTACAAGTCACCGGCACACTCATAGATTTGTGGATTTTGATAAGTTCACAATTTTTGAAAATAAGGTTATGTGTGCAGCTATGCAACTTAGATTAAACAAAAACATGCTAAAAAAAAAAATTTAAATTTTTATAATTAAGCATAGATTAAAGCATATTTTTGAAAATTTAGGACAAGTAACGTTCTAATTCTCCATCCCCCCACTTAAGTTAAACAACGTCCTCGTTGTTTGTATTTAAAATTAAAAACAAGAGATAGAAAGAATTAGAACGGAGAACTCCCCTGAGATTTGCTCGGTATGATCTTCCAATGTAAACGTGCGAGCGTATATAATGCGGGAGTCCATCAACCTCTTCAATTGTCCAGACCTGTAAAAATATAAAGACCACAGAAAAAGAATCTCGAGAGCATCTAGTTAATCATTGGTTCGGAAAATAAAAACTACGAAAAATTACAGGTCAGAGTGTCGATGCGCCGCATCCATGGAATATTGGATACGCCGCATCAACAACCTGTAGGAAATACTAAACTGCATGCAATGGGATAATACGCCGTATCAATAGAAATTGATGCGTCGCTTCTTATTTTATTAATTCGAAGTCTGTTTTTAATAAATAATTAGATATGCCGTATCTGTACAACAGATGCGTCGTATGTCGGTTATGGTTTAAAAATTTTCTGATTAAAAACAGAATACGTCGTATCTAGGGGATAGATGCGCCGTACTCGAATTATTAAATGCGCTGTTTATAAAATTAAAACGCCATACGCCGCATCTAGAATACAGATGCGCCGTATCGTTTGTATCAGCAGAATACAGCGACAGCAGTCATGCAGAAAAAAACAAATAAAAATAAACACAAGAAAATAAAATAAACTAAAAAGAAAATAAAAGACAAGCATGGGTTGCCTCCCACGAAGCGCTTGTTTTTGTTCGAGTCACGAGCCTGACTCTACCCTTATTTACTATGTAATAGGGTAATGTTCCCCCCACTTGGGATCAAGTGCGGGTGATAGTAGCAATAAACACGAAAAGAGTGTAAATTTGCTAGTAAAGATGGAAGAAATAAATAAAAATCATACCTTGGCAATATATGTACATCTTTTCTATCCTTACCCGGTTTGGTTAATAAATTGGATGACTTGACCATTTCATCTGAAAGAGTAGTATGTTGAGGAAAAATGAGTCTCCTTTCTTCTTGGTTATTCTCTTCGGTAGTAAGGCGTCCCTTGACTTCCGCAGAAGATGAGAAAGGGTCTTTAGCAAGTAAAAGTTCGAGTTCCTCTATAACCTTCATAGGGTCGAAATCATCATCTTCATCAATCATAGCAATGTTTAAGAGCTCATCACCAAACTCTTCTTCGAGCTCCACCAAATACGGGTTAATCACAGGTGCTTCAATAGGTAGTGTAATATACTCCACCTCATTATCCTTTTGTTTTGCAACCTGTTTAGGAAAACTAGCAAGATTATTAGTAACGGGATCAATAGTATTAAATAAATTTGTACCACTTTTTGTTGTAAGTGACTCCAATTCATCTTGTGAGTCTCCATCTTCAACTAATGGTCTTGCAATTACATAACCGTCCCGAATTTCATCCTTAAATAAGTCATTCCAGATTTCTTCAAAAACTTGCGTTGGATCAAAATCTGGTTGAGGAATGTCATCATAAACTATGGCGTCAAATGGTTCAAACTCAAAATCAGAATACTTTTCATCTTCATCCGTTGGATTGTCTAATGGCAGTAACACGATTGCAGAATATTCTTCAATGTAAGGTTCCGTATACACATCATCTTGTTCAATCTCCGGAGAAAAAGTACTATCAATAACAATCGCCGGAATTGGTTTTACGGTGTATGACTCCTCCTCATCATCATTTGACATACACCAAGTGTGTTGAAACGGCAACCCATTTCTTTCTTTCTTTGACTTAACCTTTTCCTGCAACAAGTATTCTTCCATAGTAATTTCATTCGTCTCGATGACTTGTGCACAATATCTTGCTCTTTCCCAACTATACATCTGATTATTACTCAAGGCTTTTTCCTCTTCAAACCTAATATATTCTTCCATTGTTATGTCCGGATTGTCCATCATCATTATTACCTGAAAGATAAACAACCAAGAACAGCAGTAGACGAAACAAAAATAAAAACTAAACTAATAAAAATTAAATAAACACAGAAAATAAAAAAAAAAACAAAAAAAACAAAAAAATATTTTTGGGTCACAGAAGGTCGATACGCCGTATCTAACAGACAATAGATACGCCGTATGCGATACAAGTTAATACGCCGTATCCAACAGATAATGGATACGCCGTATTAGCTTCCTGTAACAAATTTTTTATTTATTTTTTTATTAAATTTAAACACTAAATCACACAAACTAAAAAAATTTTGCCCACAGAACGTCAATACGCCGTATTCACAGATAAGAATACGCCGTATTGAAAACAGACAGATGCGCCGTATTCACAGACAAGAATACGCCGTATCTGTCTTTCTGAGACAGAAACACAGAAACAAAAAAAAAATAACACACAAAAACAAATAAAACTAACTAAAATACCAATAAATCAAATTAAAACAATCACTCCCCGGCAACGGCGCCAAAAACTTGATGTGTTTTTTATAGTCTATAATAAACTACCAAGTTTTAAATTTATATTTTGCCGAACTAACCTATAGACTCTAAACACTAACGAGCAGTGTACCCGGTCAATGTAGATAGTTTTTAGGTAAGCAAGGGTCGTTCACTAGGAGCGAAGCTAAAATGATCTAAAGGTATTCTAATTATTAATCTAACTGAACTAAACTAGAAAGCAATTAAAGATAGATGGGGGTTTAGCCTGAGAGGCTATCACGAGTTTGTGTGTATAATTAAACTAAATACAGGAAAGTAAATAACTAAACTAAAGATAGATCAATATATAGAAGAACGGGTTAGCCAAGCCTAATCCATCTAATAGTTATACATGCTTATGTCTACTTGTTTTAATTCATTCAATTGTTTTGCCATCAATCCGATTATTAATCCTGTCACAATTGAATAACCTACCATCGTGGTGGGAAAGAGGACATGATCATAGTGACCTATCTAGCATCAATACTAACTTATCGCTTTAAACTGTCTAACCTAGTTTGGCATTACGCGCTACTAGTCCTAATAGTGGCATAAGGCACGGTTCCGATGTGTTCCCTCTAAGCTGTCTAATAGGATTCGGATTACTACACTTTATGATAAATTAAAGTAACCACAATTACAGATAGTTAAGTTACCACATTAAACCAATAAGTTCATAATCTAGTTACATAGACTTTTACTAGTTATAAGCAATAAACGAGTTTTTATCGATAAGCACCCAATCCAATAACAAAGTAAACACATCAACACAAGCATAAAAACTAATAAAACTTCATAAACGTGGCTAACACCTAAGGGTGTTAGCCCATAATCTCAGTAACAATACATAAAGTTATAATCAAAGCAAACGAATAAGAATTCATAATGAAAACGATACGCTAACCAAACGATTAAACTTAATATAAGGTTCTTGAGTTGATCTTCTACGATGATTGGATCTTCAAGGAGGTCTTCTGCTGTTTGGAGGAGTTTTTGGTCTTCTGGGAACGACCCCAAGGGTCCCCAATGATACCCTAATTCGTTAATGAGCTCGGTATTTATAGATTCTGAAATCTGGGTCGATACGGCGCATCTAGAGAGTTAGATGCGCCGCATCTATAAGTAAACGTAGCCTCCAAGTCTGAAACTGACCCAATACGACGCATCTAAAGACCAGATGCGCCTCATCTCCCAATACGGCGCATCTAAGGACCAGATGCGCCGCATCTCCTTCAAATTCAGATATATTTTCTTTTTCTCTTCGCGTGGCCGCTTGAATCAACTAAATCGGAGTCCGGATGAAGATTTTATGGCCAAAATACGAAAGCATCTTCAAGTGTTGACTTGTAATCTTGACTTCTTCATTAAGCTTCTAATCTCCACTTGATTTCTTGGTAAGGATTGTGTATGGCCGATACGGCGCATCGGATTGGTCCGATGCGGCGTATCTGGAGTAGAACAAGTTGGTTCTTCTTCGTTGACCAAAGTTTCATATGCGACGCATGATAAAATCAGATGCGGCGCATGCTTCAAAGTCAGGAAATGGTCTTTAATCTCTTCAATTCAGCAGACTTTTCCAACTTGATTCATTTTGCTCCAATTTCTGTCCGAAATCATTAACTTTCACCTAATGCTTGTTTATAACTGAGAATTACAAAAGTAAACGATTAAGTATCAATTCTCATATAAAATAATACAAAACAAGCAATATACATAGGATACATGATGCTAATAAAATGTACTTATTTGATGTCATCAACCTTTTCATTTTCAGTTATTTTATTTTATTTGCATTTGTAGTTATTTGGGTTAGTTGACTAGCAACTAATTCCGCCCACTCCTTCAAACCCGAGATTTTACTTGCTTTCATAAAAATATAAAAAATACAAAAAGAATCTTCCCTCACCCTTAGACCTATTAGAGTAGTTTTTCAATCCTAACGACACTATTCCCCTAGAGAACGATCAATCCCCCGGTACTTGCCACTTCACTATACTACATCGGTCAGGTACACTGCCTGGTGGGGATTGCAAGCCTCTTGAGATCCCTCGAGAGGTAAAACCTGTTGTAAGGTCGCAAAACCACGCATCAGTACTTCGAAGCGCACCCAATCAAAGTAATCACTGATCAGCCAATTAAGCAAATACTCAACAAGGCAGAGGTGTCCGGAAAGCTGGCCAAATACTCGGTCGAGCTAGGTGCATACAATATCACGTATGAACTACGGAGTGCAATAAAAGGACAAGTGTTGGCCGATTTTCTTTCAGAAACACCTATCGGAGATTGTTCCGACAGATATTTTAGCCAACCGGCCACGAAGGCAGAAAAGGATGTGGGAAAATGGTTGCTATTCACCGACGGAGCGTCCAACAGGAAAGGTTCCGGAGCAGGGCTGGTCCTGGTAAGCCCAGACGGAACTGAGTATACCTATGCCCTCCGACTAGATTTTGATAGCACCAACAACGAAGCAGAATACGAAGCCCTCTTAGCAGGACTTCGGATGGCCGAGAGAATGCAAGTACGACACATCAAAGTACGGGTGGATTCCAAGTTGGTATCGAATCAGATAAACGGGGACTACGTGGCAAGCAACGAAAGCATGATTAAGTACTTGGCCAAAGCAAAAGAATGCATAACAAAGTTCCAGCATTTCTCCATTCAGAACATTCGCAGAAGTCAGAATCAGAAGGCCGATGTATTAAGTAAATTAGCTACGGTAGCTTTCGATCATTTGACAAAGGAAGTATTGGTGGAAGTGTTAAGAGAAAGGTCCACCGAAGGAAAAGAGATCAATGACATTGTGGCAGAAGAAGGGGAAAATTGGATGACCCCCATCATCCGATGCTTGGAGGAAGGAATATGGCCGGAAGATCAGAACGAGGCTCGAGCATTGAGGATGAAAATAAGCCAGTACGTGATGGAAGACGGGATACTCTACAAGAAGGCCTACCTGGTTCCTATGCTGCGATGTGTCGGGCCCCTACAAGCCAACTACGTTATCCGGGAGATACACATGGGGGCATGTGGCATGCATTCAGGGCCAAGGTCAGTAGTGGCGAAGGCCATGCTGCAAGGATACTACTGGCCCACCATGCACCGGGACGCCCGCAATGAAATCCAGAAATGTGACTCATGCCAAATACACGCTCCAGTTCCGAAGCTCCCAAAGACCATGCTCACACCAATTATGGCCCCTTGGCCGTTCTATCAGTGGGGAATGGACATCCTAGGTCCGTTACCACAATCCGCAGGGAAGGTGAAGTTTGTTATAGTAGCCATCGACTACTTCACCAAGTGGATGGAAGCCAAACCGTTAGCCAGGGTGACGGGGAAAGACGTGAAAAAGTTCGTCTGGGATAATATAGTTTGCCGGTTCGGTCTACCGAGTTTCATTGTCACGGATAACGGAAAGCAGCTTGTTGAAAATCCCTTCAAAAGCTGGTGTGAGAAGCTGAACATCTGGCAAATCAACACGGCTGTGGCTCATCCGCAGGCCAATGGTCTTGTGGAAAGGGCAAACAAAATCTTATTGGCAGGAATCAAAGCAAGGTTAGGACAAACCAAAGCCGGATGGGTAGATGAGCTACCAAATGTCTTGTGGGCCCACCAGACATCTTTGAAGCAGAGCAATGGGGAAACACCTTTCAGCTTAACCTATGGTAGTGAGGCAGTCATACCGGCTGAAATTGGCATGCCAACTCATCGAACGATGGTCATCAGAGAAGGAATAGATGAGGACGATACCCGTCGGATTGAAGAATTGAATGAGAGGGAGATGCGTCTGAACTTGGATCTACTACAAGAAAGGAGGGAAGAGGCGGCAATAAGGGAGGCCCGATATAAAACAAAGATGGAACGGTACTATAACCAGAAAGTTCGTCCGGTATCTTTCAAACCGGGTGAGTTCGTGTACCGGAAAAACGAAGCCAGCCGAGTCGAAGATCAAGGCAAATTGGGTCCAAAATGGGAAGGACCGTATCGGATCGTTGAAGCATATCAGTGCGGATCGTATAAGCTAGAGACTATGGACGAAGAAGAGGTGCCACGGAAATGGCACGCAATTAACTTAAGAAAATGTTTTCTGTAGAAGTATGTAAGGCTATAAGCCATCATGAACAAAGTATGATTATGAAATGATAGTATATTCTCCTCCGGTTTGGAAGGGAGAAAATTTTCCCACATATGTCCCTAAACAAAGACAAGGCATCAACATGGCTCCGGCAGAGATTAGCTACCTCTATCCGGCCCATGTAGTCAAAATTCAGCCATAACGGCACGATATCCCTAAGTGCTACGCCACTAGGAAATAATTAATCCCAAAAATGTCTAAAAACGTTAGGAATAAGCCGAGGCGTATCCGCCCCCAACGGCAATATTTGCTCCCAAAAATGTTTTAAGAACAATAGGGAAAGGTCGAGGCGTATCCGCCCCCAACGGCAATATTTGCTCCCAAAAATGTTTTAAGAACAATAGGGAAAGGCCGAGGCGTATCCGCCCCCAACGGCAATATCTGCTCCCAAAAATGTTTAAAGAACAATAGGGAAAAGCCGAGGCATCCGTCATAACGGCACACAATTATCCTACAAGTGTAAAAACACTAAGGATGAGCCCCCAGGTAACTTACCACGGGCAATTGCAAAACAAGTCGTAGCACATGTCCAAACGAAAGCGTAGAAGGAAAGAAACATTTGAACACAACCCATGTATAAATAACAAAACACGAAATAACTATCATAGACAAAAAAAAACATAGTACCGTCCGTCACAAAAACCATTACAGCCATCCAGATGTTCTAGTACAAATAAACCATCACCACGGCTATACTAGCCTTACAAACTAAACTATTTCTAAAAACGACAAGAATTAACAAGCTTCACGAGGCACCCGGAACAGTCTTTACCCATAGTCAAAATGGAGACGCCCGGACCCCACAATAAGAGGAGTTAAGACACAACATTCTCTTCCACAACGTTTTCCCCAGTCACATTTCCTTCGGCCGCAGTATTCCCACCACCGACATCCGCATTAACCGCTTCAGAAATAACATTAGGACCTGCGGAATTATCAATCGTTGAAACTTCGGTAGGTTTGGTAGGAGCAGGATCCGGAAAGAGCTCCATGATCTCGGCCAATGGCTTGTAACAGGCATCACTAACCTTTCGCACGTACGGATATTCAGTTACGAAAAGCTGGTCGTATAAAGGCTGATACTTGGTTTTCGCGTCCATGTCCAAATTCTCAAAGTCTGCCAGAACCTCGGTCACCTTATCCGGAGTACGATCAAGACTAACTCCATCCAGAAACCCCGCCATAGAAGAAAGACTAAACGGAATAGCCAGAGATTGTTTATATTCGTGACTGTCGAGAAGGCGACGAACCATTTCCGGTACAAACTCTTTAATCACTTTAAAATGTTTCATCTCAGCAGTTCCCATTCGGACCTCCAGATCCTGTTTCTCCTTTCGGAGATCCTTGTTGTCTTTCTCTTCATCGATGAACAAAGCTTTGGTTTTGCTCAACTCCGCCTCCAACGACTTGATCCTCGCAGCTTGTTCTTCCTTTTCTCTTTCCAGCACGGAAACACGATTGTTTAGGTTCAACACTTTGACATCACAGCCCGCATGCTCAATCCGTAACCTTTTCAACTCCTCCGGATCCCTCTCGGCACATTCTTGGTGAACCATGGGAAGATTGTTATATTCCTCGAGAAGAGTCTCGAACCGGATGAGAATGTCAGACTGAGCTGCCGAACCTTTCCCCAACAACATCCATGCACGACGGCATGCATCTTCATCATTCAAACCTTCTAGGTATTGCTCCTCTCGGGGAGTCGGAAGATGAGCCATCATGTCACGGCACACCGAAGAACCATTCAAGCGAGCGTCTGTTTTTACTGACCATCCGGGCACAAAGATCTCACCGGAAGTAAACTCATCCTTATCCGTTTCATCCAAACCCTCCATGTGTTTCTTATCTTTACCTCGTCCATAGGAAGTTATCAAAGGACTCCCTGAAAAACAGATAATAAACGGCACGCACAAGTAAGAATTATGCGTAGTTAAATAAACGGATGGATAAAAAGGAAGAAAGAGACGTACGTAACTCACCATCATCACCAGCTCCGAACAGGCTACTCGCACCTTCTTCACCCTCGGGCTGTTTCACCGACCCATCCGGATGAACATAACGGATGGGCATAGGAACTCAAATGTGCTCAGAAGAATCCAACTCTATAACAGGAGTCTCAACAGATGATCTTCCCTTCTTGATAGGACGATAGGCAACCCCCTCTCCGGCAGAATGTTTACCCATACCTTTGACTCCCTTGCTTCCTCCGGCAACTCCATCTTTAGATTTAAAGCCTAATCATGCAGCGGCCTGTTCTTGCTTTCTCCTCTTAGCCTCCAATACCTTCTCATTCGGCACTTCAACCTGCTTCAACACCTCCGTCTTATCCGGAACGTCTGCATTAGTGGCAGCAGGTTCGGTTACATGCAGCGGCTGTTTCTGACCTTCTGGGTAGGGGTCTCCTTTGACCATACCGGCACCCTTTCGAAGCGTAGGCTTGATCAGATATTCAGACATAGTCAAAGCTGCAAAGCAAATAATCAAGAACACACATCATTCGGAAGCAAACATACATAAACCGAGTAGTCAAGGGATAAACAAAATGGCAATAACAAGAAGCAAAGGCTATACCCTTTCCCTCCGCATCTCGGAGCGCCGCCCGGAATCCGGGATGATCCCAATGGGAAGTCAACCCAACGGCATAAAGGAATCCCCGTGGAATCTGGATAAGGTCAATCACATGTTCAGACAATCTCTCGGCATCCTCAATACTAAACTCGCCCTTCGGAAAAGGATCAGAAATATCCGAATCATGATGCCTCCAGGGCATCGCGAAAGGGATGGCTCGTCTATCTATAAAAAAGAACTTATTCTTCCACCCCTTCAGAAAAGTCAAGATCTCATTAAAACAAACCTTCCTATCTTTACCGCCCCTCTTCTCGAACGAAAACCAGTGACCCTGCTTACTCAATTTATAAAATGCCCGAAAGAGGGGGTGGTGGGTGTAATATGCAGGCTCCGACTATACACTTCGAAAAGGGTAGCACGATGCAAACCCAACGGAACCATTTGGGAGATATGAACTTTGTAATACTTGATAATATCTAACAAGAAAGTCGAGAAAGGAACGCTAATGCCACCCTCATAAAAATACTCCAAATAGAGACCTATGGCGTCAGACGGTAGTTGGTCCATAGTCATATCGGCAGGAGAGAGCCTCGGGTTTAAATCATCCAGAATACCGCACTCCATCACTACTAATGTTACATCCGTTTCGTCCATATGAGTGGTATACTTTTGAATGTCAAACTTAGGGAGAAATCCCTCAGTTTCCGGAGCATCCTCTTCAGGATTCGAAACAGACGAACGAGACATGGCCTAACCGGAGGGAAGAAGGGTATAGCCGAACAACAAAGATAACAGAATAAGGATAATACGGAACGTACCTCTTAAAACGTAAGAATCGCGTGGAATACGTTCGGAAAAGTTCGATCGAAAAGTATTAATCGGAAAAGACTGACGGACAATGTGTCAGAGGCGTCTAGAAAATTACAGTGGTAAAAATGAAGCGAAAAGGACTATTTATAGGCGAAAAGAAGGAGGTGCGAAACGTCGCATCGTGTCAGATGCTGATGTGTCAATTTTCAACCCACACGATGAAGCACGCACCCACGTGTCACAATCCTAATGACACAGTAAAAACGACGGCACCTCTAAGTGTGCGCAATTATGACCTTTGGCATATTATACATAAATACCGATATACAGAACCTCACAGACCAAACACATCGGAAATTCCAGAGCGAAAATTCGACAAAATATCACACTATCGTTAAACGATACTATGATACTGGGGGGGGACATGTTGGCGTATATGTCCGCTCGAGATAATCTGAACGGCGGTTCCAGACTGACCTCATCGGTCGTTCGGACTAACGGTTAACTCCAGACTAAATCAAACTATGAACGTATATGTCCGGACGGTCTACTCCGAACGGACCCTCAGTTCCGGACGAACCTCATGGGTCGTTCGGACTAACGGTTAACTCTAGACTAAGAAGTCAAACCTAACATAAGTAGTAAGCGAAAAAGGCACATAAGCCATGACAGAACGGAGGAAAGACCCAAACAGAGTAAGCTTCCAGTTGCAGCTCAAAAAGGTCGCCATCACATTTGGACGCATCCGATGGAGACAAAAGTATGTCTCCTATATAAGGAAGAACAATTTCTAGTCAATGGTAACTCATCTTTTACACACAGTACTTAATTTACTTACCTCACTTATTATCTTACAGACCGATACTCATCCTCATGCCGGAGTTTGGTCCTGGGGTCACACCCGGGGCGAGACTAATGCGTTTACTATCTTAGCAGATATCCGAAGGGCTTGACGACATCAAGACCGAAGGAAATTCTGTAAAGCAGACCACCCCGCAAAATAATACTTAAACATATGACATTTCAATAACCGTGAACCACTAAATAAATGGGGTTTTTGCATATATATCCTTCCAAAAATGCATAATTGCATATATATCCAAAGCATGCATAAAAACCATTGTACTATGTGCATCAAAAACTTGTACAAAAGATATATATATATATATATATATATATATATATATATATATATATATATATATATATATATATATATATATATATATATGCAATTATTCACTTTGGGAGGGATATATATGCAATTCTGCCCTAAATTTTATAAAGTGGTGATTTGTACACCTCCAAAATTTTGTTTCATACACCATTAACAAGTTAGTTATACAGACTTACATTATGTTTCATGTTGCATCGATTATCATCAGCTTCTCTTGTTAATATACATGTTTTAACATTTTAGGAAAGTGTTATACTTACCTTGTCTCAAAATAAATATTCATATTTTTATTGTGGTTTGTTTATAAATAAATGTCGACATCAATTAAAAGGAACTTTAGTTGATAAAAGTGACATTTTATCAATTAATAGTGTAACTATTAAGTTTTTTGAATTTATTATATTTTTTTAAACATACATTTATTTTTAAACAAAGTTAACTTGTAAATAAGGATCAATTTCATGTTTACCTAACTTAAATACTATACTGTCATATATACCAAAAACATTTTTAATTACATTAAAGAGTAAATTACATCGTTCGTCTTTGTGGTTTGGCCAAAATCACTAAGCTCGTCCCTCCATTTTCATTTTTGCATTGTGAATCCTTATAATGAAGTTTTGTAACACTGTTAGTCCTTATCGCTAACTGTCGTTATCTTCTCCGTTATCTCTCTGTCGTCAAGTGGCAACGTTAGTCCATTAACCAAACGATCGTTTGCAACGTTAGTCCTTTATACTAACAGTCGTTTATAATTAAATAAAAATTTGGTTTTCTAACGTAACTCGTCCGTTTTCATACGTTTTTGTCCGTTTTCGTCCGTTTTTATACGTTTTCGCCCGTTTTGCAACGTTTTCGTCCATTTTTATACGTTTTCATCCGTTTTTATACGTTTTCGCCCGTTTTTACACGTTTTCGTCTGTTTTTATACGTTTTCGTCCGTTTTTACACGTTTTTGTCCGTATTCACACGTTTTCGTCCATTTTTCTTACGTTTTCGTCTGTTTTTATACGTTTTCGCTCGTTTTGGTACGTTTCCGTACGTTTTCTTATGTTTTCGTCTATTTTTATAGGTTTTCATCCGTTTTTATACGTGTTCATCCGTTTTTACACATTTTTGTCCGTTTTGACACGTTTTCGTCCGTTTTTATATGTTTTCGCCCGTTTTGTTACGTTTCATCCGTTTTTATATGTTTTCGCCCGTTTTGCTACGTTTTCATCAATTTTTATATATTTTCGTCCATTTTTCTATCGTTTTTACAAGTTTTCATTTGTTTTTATACATTTTCGTCCGTTTTTATAGGTTTTTTTTCCTGTTTTGTTACATATTCTTCCGTTTTTATACATTTTCGTTCGTTTTTACACGTTTTTGTCCGTTTTTATAAGTTTCGGCCCTTAATAAAATGAACGAAAACGTATAAAAACGAACAAAAACGTAATAAAAACGGATGAAAATGGATAAAAACGGACGTAAACATAAGAAAACATAACAAAACGGGTGAAGACTTATAAAAACGGACGAAAGCGTGTAAAAATGAACGAAAACGTGTAAAAACAGACGAAAACGTATAAAAACATACGAAAACGAAAGAAAAACTGACGAAAACGTATAAAAACGTGTGAAAACGGACGAAAATGTGCAAAACGGACGAGAATGTATAAAATACGACAAAAAAGTGTAAAAATGGACGATAATGTGAAAAAAAAAGATGAAAACGAATAAAACATAAGAAAAACGGGCGAAAACATATAAAAATAGACGAAAACGTAAGAAAAACGGGTGAAAACATATAAAAATAGACGAAAACGTGTGAAAACGGACGAAAATGTGCAAAACGGACGAGAATGTATAAAAATGAACAAAAACGTGTAAAAACGGACGAAAATGTGTAAAAAGGACGAAAACGAATAAAACGTAAGAAAAACGGGCGAAAACATTTAAAAATAGACGAAAACATATGAAAACATAGCAAAACAGGCGAAAACGTATAAAAACGGATGAAAACGTAACAAAACGGGCGAAAATGTATAGGAATGTAAAAAACTGATGAAAACGTATAAAAATGGACGAAAACGTAGCAAAACGGGCGAAAACGTATAAAAACAGACGAAAACTGTAAGTTACTCATTAATCAAAATGTTGATATAAATAATGCCTAAACACGCTATTAATATTTTTTGATATCTCTACGTTTTGATAATTGATGCGCGTGCGTGTCGTTGCGGTTTAGCAGTATTAATGCTTACTCAAGTTTTAAATTTATATTTAGCCGACTTATCAATAACACACACACTTAACGAGCAGTGTACCCGGTCAGTATGAATATAATGGTAAGTAGAGTGTCGATCACTAAGAGTGGAACGTATTATCTAGTTATTCTAATCAGTATTTTAACATCCTAAGTTAGCTATACAACCTAATCTAACGCAAGGGGGTTTCAGCCTGAGAGACTGGCACGGTTTGGTTATGATTAAATAGTAACTAAACTAATGAGCACGAATCAGCGATTAGCACACACGTACACAGATAGATACTCGAGACAATAAGAAGACCTGTCCTGATAATTAAGTAGCTTGTCACTTGTTTTATTGCTAGTTTTATATGAAGTGTATATAATTAAACCTTTCTCGTTGGCTCTAATCTTATCGGCGAGTAAACCCTTAATGATTACTTATGTCTATCCTATTTATTAAGCGTCTCATAAATAGGCGAGGAAGGGGCATGGCGACCCAAGCAATGCTCAGCTAGACACAGAGGTTATCAATGCACTAATAAAAGTCACCAAAGACATCAACATATAAACTTTAATTAATGGGAAAGCAATATTAAGGGGAGTGCATGATTTTCCGTAGTCACATAACACAAGCCCATCAATCCTGATGAATTAAAGTGTACTAATACAATAAAACAAAACTACTTAATGAATTGAATACATGCAGGACCTTCTTACAGCTCTTGTATCTTCGTTTAGGTGTGTCTTGTGCTGCTTGGTCGTCTGAATTCGGCTCTAGGGTTCTTCTGTCTTCGAAAGCTTCGTCTGTCAAAAGGATCTGAGAACCCTTAAATTCGTCTGTCCTTGGGGTATTTATAGTTTCTGTCAGAGGGATCGATGCGGCGCATAGAATTGTTAGATGCGGCGTATTGACTTAACTTCGCGTGGGGTCCAAGATTAATATATTCAGGAATATTCGTACACCGACTTCAGATGCGGCGTATCTTGACTTTGTATGCGGCGCATGTACTTGGATTGTAACTTGTGAAAACTTGATAGTGATACACCGTATGTTAGAAGTATAATGCGGCGTATCTGGAGTAGAACGAGCTTGATCTTCTGGATTTCAGTAGGCTTTTGACATCTTGCTTGTTTTGCTCCATAATTAATCCAAAATCGCCAAGTTTCACATAATGCTTGTTTTTACCTGAGAATTACTAAAGTAAACATTAATGTATCGATTCTCATAGATAATATAATAAAACAAGTCAAATAAATAGGATAAATGATGATAATAAAATGTACTTATTTGAGTTCATCAAATATCCCCCCACTTGAACTTTACTTGTCCCCAAGTAAACCTTAGAATTAATCATATGAAAATGTATCCTAAAAGATGTTAGGATTTATTTTTATATTTAAGCACGTATTCGTTTTGTCATAATCACACAACCAAACACTTGACGAAGTAGAAACCAAAATAATTTTTAATGTAAAACAATTCTAAATCGTTTAGTTGCTTAGTTGTGACGAATATTCTATCATAGGCTTGGCAAGTATACGCATCTCCCCCACTAAAGCCAAGGAATAACAAGTCTAAAGCGGTAAAAAGGGTTTGTTGGTTAAGGGTTGATCATCCTTTTTAATCTCTATCGATCTCAAATTCCAGAAAAGGCGACAAAATTACAAATACATGATCGAATCCACGACCACGATACTTGCAATTGCTCAAATCCTTAACTTGAATAGGCTAAAGATAGGACCAAGTAATCTTCACCAATAATATTATATCAAAAAAGGTGACAAAATCATAAATACATAGCCGAAACCACGACTACGATATTTAAGATTGCTCAAATCCCTAATCTCAATAAATCAAAGGTTTGGATGAAAAATGATATAGGGTATGGATAATATTTGGGATACAAATTGGTGTAAAATGAAAAATAAACAAAACAGATAAATTAAAATCCTAAGTGTGGTTAATCACTTTCCCAACCATCCCATGTATAAGACTCATATCATTGAATAACTCACGCTTTAACACTTGAAACACACGCTTTAGGTAGACACGGATTATACTCAACAAGATCTCAATCAAAGAATAACCTTAGTTGGCGTTTCCATAACGGGCAACTCCCATTCAATCCATAAATATAATATACAACAAATAGTGGTGATATCTCCCACTTAATACAAAACTTTACATAAGTTGGTTAAAACAAACTTCCAACTTTTCCTTTTTCTT
This sequence comes from Artemisia tridentata subsp. tridentata, assembly GCA_021014915.2. Classification (NCBI taxonomy): domain Eukaryota; kingdom Viridiplantae; phylum Streptophyta; class Magnoliopsida; order Asterales; family Asteraceae; genus Artemisia; species Artemisia tridentata. Next base: position 114,924,108 of record CP139504.1, read on the forward strand.
TTTCTTTTCTATTTTTTCGATTTTTTTTTTGACATCAACATATATGTGTAAAATTTCACAACTTTTCTATCACTGTTTTTCCGAATAATTTTTTCATATTCTTCATACTTTCAGAAATAACTGTAATAGCGAAAGTAGCAAACACACGAAAAATAAACTAAAAGTTATACAATATTTACTTTCATACCAATTGCATTGTGCAATTTCCTGACCTAACCAAAGATAATGAATTACGCACGCGAACACAGGTAATGTAAGGAAACACACTTTGCCTAAAGCAATTAACCACGGATTTTAATCTACAGGGTAGGCTAAGGTGTAAGGGTGTATCGAAACATTATAACAAAGGTGTAAGAAACGAAAGGAATGGCTCTGAGGGTTTTTCTAGGGGTATCTTACTCTAAAAGTGAGAGTAACAAAGGGTTTATACGGGGGTTAACTAACCAGTGTAGTTAGTTAATATCACATAACATATAAAGGCTATTTGGGTGTAATCCTAGAAATTTACCAATTTAGACAAGTCATTCCAATTATATAGATAATACTTATTATAGTGGTCTCGAATAGTATACAAGCCAAGTTCTAAAGTTTACAAGTCACCAGCACACTAAAGTTTTAATATTTTTGAAAGAATAGAGTTATGTGTGCGGTTATGTAATTTAGACTTTAAACAAAAACATGCTAAAAATTTTAAATTTTGATATATTAAGCGCATTTTAAGCATATTTTGAAAAAGTTTAGGACAAGTAAGTGTTCTAATTCTCCAATCCCCCACTTAAGTTAAACAACGTCCTCGTTGTTTGTGTCAAAGGTTAAAAACTGGAAAATAAAAGAATTAGAACAGAAAAACTCCCCTGAGATTTGCTCGGTATGATCCTCCATTATTCGTATAAGAGCGAAAATCAACTTTCTTGTGGATTAGAACGTTTAAGCTTCATAGATGATGTATCCACAAAAATTGCAGGAATCTATAATACCATTTAGACTTTAACATACCTGAGTTAAGAAGGTTCAAACTTGCATAATACATTAGTAGTTAGTAAAAATAAAACATAAAAAAAATTAAATTGTAAATCATCAGGTCAGTCGATACGCCGTATCTTATGGAAAAAGATACGCCATATCGAGCCTGGAATAAATACGAATCAGAATAAAAGATGCGTCGCATCCTTAACCAGGGATGCGCCGCATTAAAATACTGACAGAAAGTTTTAAAGTCAAAAAAAATAAAAATGCAGAAAATAAAATAAGATATGACCAGTGCAGGTGATGCGTCGCATCTTATGATGGAGATGCGCCGCATCTTCTGCAGGTCTGACAGACTCGACACAAAACAGAAAAGTAAAAATTGTTTCTTTCGGGTTGTCTCCCGGTCAGCACTTGTCTTTATTCCAGAGTCTTCAAGTTAGACTCACGTTCAGCTCCTTAATACCGATCACTGAAAGAGTCGGAAGCATCGCGCTCCCTCATCGCCAGTCCAGTAATATTGAACACTCCTTGCTCGTCCTTAATTTCCACGCCATTCTTCTTTAATATCTGTATAAACAAAGTTCTGTCCTTTTCGGGCAGAGATGACAAAATGATAGACGGGAATTTCTTATTATTATATAGGCATAAATATGCAAGGTGTGGTGGTAGTTCAATAAATATATCATTATTCAAATTTGTATTCTCAAATATTCTCCTACGTTTTTAATCACTTCGCAATCATACCACTCATCATCAGAATCATTAACAATATCGCGCCTAAGTTCGGTAGGTACATTAAGGTCAATAAATTCCTCGAAGTTCTCATGATTAGGATTAGTTGAGTTGTTTTGAATCAATGTTTCTCCCATAAGCCTAGCTTCTAGATCGAGGTCCATACGTTATCTTAATCCTAGCACATAGATGCCTCTAATTATGCTCTTAGCAGGATTTTGACACTCATAGACTAGTTTATTATTCCCTACCTTTAATGAGATTTTTCTTTTAAACACATTAATCTTAGCATGGGCAGTAGACAATAAAGGTCTTCCAAGGATTAAAGGAATCTTAACATCCTCGGGCATATCTAATATAACAAAGTCTACGGGGAAAACAAACTTCTCAACCTTAACTAACACATTTTCAGCAATCCCTTCAGGTCGTTTTACCGTTTTATCAGCCAATTCAATAAGCAGCTTAGTGGGTGCTAACTCTCCTAGTCCTGGGGTAGTGAATGTCTTAAGGGGCATAACACTAACGCTAGCACCTAAGTCAGCTAATACATTATTGAAAGATATGTCATTAATTGAACAAGGTAAAGTAAAACTTCCTGGGTCCTTTTCTTTATGAGGCAAGGCACGTAAGTCGGTTGCAGAGCTCTCTTCTTTTATTGTAGCCTTGATCTCCTCTTCAATCTTTGCCTTCTCTTTGAGTAACCTCCTTAAACTGATTGAAGAATTAAAGAAAAATTCGGGCTTTGCAGCATCATTACCATTCATCAATCTTCTAGGAAAAGGTATGTTAGGCGTGACTTCTTTAGTAGTGCATATGGCCTTGACATGATCTCTTGGGTTAGTTTCAGTTGAGCTAGGTAAACTTCCGTATCCCCTTTCTTGAAGAACTTTGCTCATTTGTCCGATTTGTTGTTCTAATGCTTTGATCGAAGCTCCTTGATTTCTTGTTAAAGTATCCGTTGAGGCTCGGATTTCTTTGATCATAGCGGTGTTCTCTTCATGTATTTTAGCAGCATCGGCCATAATTTGCTTTAAAGTGTCATCCAAAGTCTGCCTCCTTTCTTGATAAGTGGGATTATAGTTGTTCTTTTGATAATATCCCGGAGCAGCTTCCCTAAATCTTCCTGAAGGTCGGAATGGTGGTCCAAATTGTGTGTAGTATGCTTCTTCAAAAGTCTCACTTTCATTCTTATTAGGGCAATCTTTAGTGTAGTGAGGTCCTTCGCATTTTTCACATCCAACTTGGGCAGCATAAACTTTCTCATCACGCTTCTTCATCTCTCTACTAATTTTATCCAATTGAGCTTGAATTGCAGCAAACCCGTCAAAATTAGTGCTGCTCTTAGATCTAGTAGAGGCTCCGTCGTGCCATTTTTGAGAATGATCAGCAGCTTCTTGGATAGCTTTTCTAGCATTGGTTGCACTCATTTGAGGCACAGCTCCCTTAGCATCCAAGATTTGTCTAGTAGGCACGTCCAATCCTTGATAGAACAATATTATCTCCTGCATTGGACTTATATAATGTTGAGGGCATTTCATCAATAAGTCTTTAAATCGTTCCCAAGCTTGATAAAGAGTTTCATCAGGCTCTTGCTTGAAACTGTTGATAGCCTCCATCTTTTTAGCAGTTTTAGCAGGTGGACAATATCTTTTCAGGAATTTGCTCTTCAAATCTTCCCATGTTGTGATTGAACTAGCAGGTTCATTCCTTAGCCACTTATTAGCAGCTCCTTTAAGTGAAATTGGAAAGATTCTTAGCATAAGTTGATCGTCAGAGACTCCTTCTGTAGTAAACAAATCTGCAATCTCGAGGACTTTTTCAACATGTTCATTAGCATCTTCATGTTCTGTTCCACTGAAAGCATTTTCTCTTAGCTCCTTGAGAAACTGACCCTTCAACTCAAACTTTGACTTTTCATCAAACTTTGGTCTAGCAACTCCTGAACTATAATCATCACGGGTTTTGTTCATGTATTCCTCCATAGTAGTGTTTTCCGCCATTGTTTCTGTTTCTTCTTCCTCCTTCTCTTCAGAAAAGTAATCAAGCTCGAACGAACTCGAAATTTCAAAGCTTTTTGTGTTGAAAAGCCTTTTAAGCGAATGTAAAGCTCGTTCAGGATCTTCGAAAGGTTTAATCAAGTTCTTAGTTGAACTCCTGGTCATGCACTTCCTGAAACCATCACAAAAGCATCAGTAGGGTATGTTCAAGAAAGTATGAAATCAGAAAATTAACAACGAAAATGAAATACGAAAAATAAAAGTTACTGATATCTGCAAACGATGCGCCGTATCCAGAAAGTTGGATACGCCGTATCTTGTTTCATTAAAATTTAATCAGACTTTTATTCAGAAAACAGATACGCCGCTTATGATTTTAGAGTGCGCCGTATCCAGTCTAAATTATCAAAAATCGATTATATTTATTAAAATTAAATGCGTCGTAATAACAAAAGCTAATGCGCCGTATTTTCGTTACGTTTCAAAATACAAGATTTTTGATTCAGTAGATGCGCCGTATCGATAAAAATCGATGCGTCGTATCTGTTTAAAAATTCAAAAAATTGTTTTTAATATAAATAGAAAATACGCCGTATCTGTGAAAACAGATGCGTCGTATGGCGTTAGGGTTTAGAAAAATTTCTTATTAAAAACAGAATACGCCGTATCTTGAGGAAAGATGCGTCGTACTCAAATTTATTAAACGCGTTGTATTTTATAAAAATTAAACACAATACGCCTTATCTGTTAAAACAGATGCGCCGTATCGTTTGTGTCAGCACAATACAACGATAGCAGAATGCAGAAAAATACAGAAAAGAAAAACGGAAAATAAAAAACAAACAAAAAGAAACAAAAATTACAGAAAACAAAAACACACAAAAACAGAAAATATGCAAATTACACAATGAATGCAATCTATCTAATATATAACAGGGTTAGTGGTTAGAATCTAAAAAAAAAACTAAAAAAAAAACTAATTAAAATACTAATCAAATTAACAGATAATAACAATTCACTCCCCGGCAGCGGCACCAAAAACTTGATGCGCCTGCGTGTCGTTGCGGTTTAGCAGTATTAATGCCTACTCAAGTTTTAAATTTATATTTAGCCGACTTATCAATAACACACACACTTAACGAGCAGTGTACCCGGTCAGTATGAATATAATGGTAAGTAGAGTGTCGATCACTAAGAGTGGAACGTATTATCTAGTTATTCTAATCAGTATTTTAACATCTTAAGTTAGCTATACAACCTAATCTAACGCAAGGGGGTTTCAGCCTGAGAGACTGGCACGATTTGGTTATGATTAAATAGTAACTAAACTAATGAGCACGAATCAGCGATTAGCACACACGTACACAGATAGATACTCGAGACAATAAGAAGACTTGTCCTGATAATTAAGTAGCTTGTCACTTGTTTTATTGCTAGTTTTATAAGAAGTGTATATAATTAAACCTTTCTCGTTGGCTCTAATCTTATCGGCGAGTAAACCCTTAATGATTACTTATGTCTATCCTATTTATTAAGCGTCTCTTAAATAGGCGAGGAAGGGGCATGGCGACCCAAGCAATGCTCAGCTAGACACAGAGGTTATCAATGCACTAATAAAAGTCACCAAAGACATCAACATATAAACTTTAATTAATGGGAAAGCAATATTAAGGGGAGTGCATGATTTTCCGTAGTCACATGACACAAGCCCATCAATCCTGATGAATTAAAGTGTACTAATACAATAAAACAAAACTACTTAATGAATTGAATACATGCAGGACCTTCTTACAGCTCTTGTATCTTCGTTTAGGTGTGTCTTGTGCTGCTTGGTCGTCTGAATTCGGCTCTAGGGTTCTTCTGTCTTTGAAAGCTTCGTCTGTCAAAAGGATCTGAGAACCCTTAAATTCGTCTGTCCTTGGGGTATTTATAGTTTCTGTCAGAGGGATCGATGCGGCGCATAGAATTGTTAGATGCGGCGTATTGACTTAACTTCGCGTGGGGTCCAAGATTAATATATTCAGGAATATTCGTACACCGACTTCAGATGCGGCGTATCTTGACTTTGTATGCGGCGCATGTACTTGGATTGTAACTTGTGAAAACTTGATAGTGATACGCCGTATGTTAGAAGTATAATGCGGCGTATCTGGAGTAGAACGAGCTTGATCTTCTGGATTTCAGTAGGCTTTTGACATCTTGCTTGTTTTGCTCCATAATTAATCCAAAATCGCCAAGTTTCACATAATGCTTGTTTTTACCTGAGAATTACTAAAGTAAACGTTAATGTATCGATTCTCATAGATAATATAATAAAACAAGTCAAATAAATAGGATAAATGATGATAATAAAATGTACTTATTTGAGTTCATCAATAATCACAAAATGTAAAATCATTAAACGAAAGATTATGACGTAAACAAGTATTTAGTTGTAAATATCTATTTTAACAACTTAATCACTTAAGGTATGAATAAACAAATGCCTAATGCATTATATGATCAAATGAACTTTTTCTTAATCACTAGATTTTTTATAAAATGACACAAACATTTTATATCTTTTACAAAATCATTTTTGAAAATTAAAGGAAAATGTTTAATCCATAATAAATTTATGAATTCAAATTTTCAACCAAAAATGGCAAAAATGTTCCAGAAAAACCTTCCCCACAAAAAGACAAAGCTGGGCAACGGATATAAGGGGCGGCCCCCTTAATAATTAAGGGGACCGGCACCCTAATTAAGGGGACCGGCCACGCTCCTCCAGTCCCCAGCTTTGCCTATAAATACTGGTTTATTCCTGGACTTTTTCCTCACCTTTTGCACTAAAACTTTCTGTCCAAATCTTTCCTATTCTTTCTAATTAATCATTTGATCATATAATTATAAGCTTTTGTTTCAAGTGATCCAAAGCTTCAACCTCTCAAGTGCAAGAGAAGAATACTTCTATCCCTCAAGACAAGAAGTATTACAACTTGGTGTATCTCTTCCATCCAAGTTGTTGGTGTATCATAATTGTAAATCATTTTTTCATTTGTATAAGTTGTGTATATTTGTTAGATAGGTGTGAACATAATTGCTTAGGCTAGTTTAGTGTGTAAGTAGTGAAGTTGTGAAGAAGTTAAGGTGTGTAAGTAGTGAATGTGTGAAGAAGTAGAAGAGTATATAAGTAGTGTTAGGTCGTGAAGTAGTTGTGAAGCCGTAGTGAATAAGTTGTGAAGAAGTAGTGAAGAAGTCGTGAAGAAGTTGTGATTGAAGTTGTGAGATTGGTTCTAGCTACGATTAGAACTCGATATTTAGCTTTGTGTCGTAAAATTGGTGTAAGCGAAAGTTGTGTAAGGTTTTCTCCGCCATAAGGGAGCTTGTTGACATAGTGAAGAAAACTCTCGAGTTAGGTGCTCGAGGAGTGGAGTAGGGCAAGGAAGGTGTCCTTGTAGCCGAACCACTATAAATCCTTTGTCTCGCGGTTCGATCTTTCCATCTCTATCTTTCATTTCATTTCATTACTTTACTTGCATTGTTAATTTAGATCTACTTATATTTGTTCATATTGTTCAAGAGTTGAGTTCACATAAATTCGAATCTAAGTTTTTAAAAGTAAACAAAGTTTTTATAATAAATTAAAAAGACGGAAAACTATTCAAACCTCCCCCCCCCTTATAGTTTTCCACAATTGGTATCAAGAGCCAGGTCAAACAAGATTTTTAAAATAAATTGTATTTTAAAACTTGAAACGATCTATGGAATCCGAAAAATATTTAGAAGGGCAATCTATGCAAAGACCACCACTATTCGAGAGTGATGATTTTCTTTATTGGAAAAATAGATTCGAAACTTATGTGAAATCAAAAGATCTTGATCTTTGGCATGTTATTACCTATGGTGATTTTTCCCCTATTCAAAATAATCTTTTAACTAAAATAGATGAAATTGTACCTATTGAAAAATAAAATGATGATTTGAAAAAGAAACTAGCAAAAAAATAATGAGGCTAAAATGGTAATTTATAATGCATTACCACGCAAAGAATATGAACGAATTTTTATGTGTCAAACCGCAAAATAAATTTGGGATTCTTTGTTAATCACTCACCAAGGTAATAGTCAAGTCAAAGACAACAAAATAGATCTTCTTGTTCAACAATATGAACAATTTACAATTCCTGAAGAGGAATCTATTGATAATGCATTTGCTAAATTTAACACTATTATCACAAGTTTAAAAGCATTTGATGAGACTTTTTCTAGCAAAAATTGAGTAAGGAAATTTCTTAGGGCATTACATCCAAAATGGCGCGCGAAGGTCACGGCTATTGAAGAATCGAAGAACTTGATGACGTTATCGCTTGATGAACTTATCGGCAACTTGAAGGTCCATGAAGAAATTATAAAGAGAGACTCGGAAACGGTCAAGAGCAAGAAAGATCAAATCAAATCTCTTGCGCTAAAAGCCAAAAAGGAACTTAGTGATGATGACGATTCAAGTGACTATAGTGAAGACGAAGAATATGCAATGGCCGTAAGAGAGTTCAAGAATTTTTTCAAGAGACGAGGAAGACTCACAAGACAACCACGAGATGAAAGAAGATCGCTTCAAAGAAATAGGAATGATAACTACGGGAAAAGAAAGTATTTTAGATGTGGAAGCCCAAACCATCTCATTGGCGAATGTCCAAAGCCACCGGGTTATGATTACCAAAGCGCCTTTGTTAGTGGAGCATGGAGTGATAGCGACAAAGACGAAGCGGACAAAGCAAACGACGAAAAATGTCTTGTAGCTCAAGCTACCGATGAAATATGTTTAGGAATAAATTTGGAGCCCGACGAATGGATTAAGGATAGTGGATGCTCAAAGCACATGACGGGGAATCGCAAGCTATTTTCCTCCTACAAGGCATACAACGGAGGTAATGTTATTTTCGGTAGTGACTTGCGTGGAAAAATCATTGGCAAAGGTACGATTTCTCAAGACTCCCTAACTATTGAAAATGTTGAGCATGTAGATAATTTAACATACAACTTGCTTAGTATAGGACAAATATGCGATAATAAGTGTAGGGTTACCTTTACCGATAAAGATAGCGAAATAGTTAAGGACGGAAAGGTCATAGGTAGAGGAATTAGGAAAGGTGGCGTATATGTCATGAAACTAGGAAATAAACCGGAAGATAAAATATGTCTAGCAACCTTAGATGAAAACTCTACATTGTGGCATAGAAGATTAGGTCACGCAAATATGCAACAAATATAATCCCTAGCCTCTAAGGAATTAGTTAAAAATTTGCCAAACCTAAGATATGATCAACATTTTTGCGATGCTTGTGAAATTGGAAAACAAGCACATGCTAATCACAAAGCTAAGAATATAGTCTCCATTACTAGATGCCTAGAATTATTACACATGAACCTTTTTGGTCCATCCGCTGTGCGGAGTTACAGAGGTAACCGTTATACCTTAGTAATTGTAGACGACTATTCACGATACACGTGGACTAGATTTTTAAGTGATAAAACCGAAGCCTTTAATAAGTTTGAAATATTTATTAAAATGATTCAAAACAAATTAGGATGTTCTATAGTATCTATTAGCACGGATCATGGTCGGGAATTTGATAACGAAGTGCAGTTCGGAAAATATTGTGATTTAAATGGAATATCTGATTCGCTAGAATCAACACATAAATATTTCCGAGGAATACAATGGAAGTTGTATTCCCGGGTCGTTATCCCCAACGAAGGCGTGAATGGAATTCGTGTTCTCGAATCGTGATTGCGTGTGCTGAATGGTGAATAAGATGTGATTTTGGGATTTTATGCTAAGATATGTGAACATTAACTAAAAACGATTTAAAAAGCAAGAAAAACAATTTAAGAAAAACAAACGTGATTAAAAACGTAATTGGACTAAAAAAACGCGAATTAAAGAAAACGGGAACTAAGAACGAACCTAAAAACGTCAAAATAATGAAATATTAACTCTACGGGTACAAAATTATTTTCCTACATCCTAAATGATAAAAGAAAATTTTACAAAAAAGAAAAATATTTTTTTTGACTTTTTAATTAATTAATATGAATTTAAAACTAAATTAAACTATTTAAATGATTTAAAAATAGTAAACTGAATTGGAAAATTATGAAAATTTGCAGATAAATCTAAAATAAAACTAAGAAGCTAGGAAAAATGAAAAGAGAACTTAGTTCACCCCAAATAAGCAGAATGGGCTAATAAGCAGTTTTTAAATAAGCTAAAAATAAGCTAAAGTTAACTAAAAATTACCAAAATCTTAGAAACAGTAGAACATACTAATTTAAACTTAAAAAAACTGGAAAAGATCAAATAAGCACAGGAAATATGCAGTTAAGCTGCTGATCAGTTTCACAAAATGGACAGAAATGAATGAATGAGAAGCAGTTTTGCAGCTGTCCTATAAGCTAGGAATAAGCTTATTTGGGAAATCCAAAAGCAGGCACTAAAAGCTCATACTACAAGCTACTAAAATTCCAAAAAGTCCCAAAATCTAACACCAATAGCTTATCAAAATCTATCCTAGATCATATGGCATAGAACATACAAACTGATGTGCAGAGTCAGAACAGTCCTAAGGGCTAATTTGCAGACTAAAATTAAGCTATAAGATAAGCTACAAATTCAGAATTAAGTTGAAACAGATAAGGATAACCATGTAAGCTATATATAAAACAAAAATTAGAAATTAACAACTACTGTAGCTAACTTAAAACTGAGATTAAAAGGGGCTAGTTGGGGCACTATTGATACTGATGCAACTGTTTTGGCTGTCTGGCCTTAAATACTTTAAAACACAATGAAATTCTCCCAAACTCTGAACAACTATCTTAACTACTGTAATGCATCTAAACATGCCACAAACAAGGACCAAAATAAGATTTGGCTTATAAGAAGCTTCTATGAGCAGCCTACTTTCTATCAGATTGCATAATAACTCAAAATCATAACCAACCTACAAATTAACTAGAGCACTACTCCTAAATAATCATACAAGCAAGATTAAACATGTTCTAACATTTAATCAAGAGCAAATGAACAATGGGTGCAATTTTTACCCGTTTGACTTATAAAGCCAAACAACCCTTAAAGTATACTGATATTAAAATTAAACTAAGGATAACAAGTTAAAGCCAAACTATCAGAACATAGATGAATTAAAAACCACAATGAGATTAAAGGAGCAACAAAAACAGAAAATGAAGCATAGAAAATAAGCTGATAAGCAAAGTTGACTACGGTTGACTTTTTAAGAAAAACTGAGAATTGCATTAACTGAAAATTGAAGTTACATAACTGGAAGTTAATGACAATGAAAATTAAAAGTTACCTAACAAAAAAGCTAAAACCTTGAATTCGAATTAATTCTAGAACTACACTACGAAAGTGGTCTAAAAACAGTGACAAGCAACTTTGTGTGTCTTCATTCTTTTTTATATCACTCCAAATCTTCCCTTCGTTACTCTGAACAAATTCCATTCGTTCAAATTTCTTCAATCAATCTTAGCCGTCCAATTGTAGTTTTGGCGGGAAAAATAGGAGATAGTGGGATTTGGAATTTTGAGCACGTGAAGAGGGTACTCACGTGAAGCTTGTACTAGCTAAGAGCTAGAGGAGGGGGGAGGCGTGTTTCAGAAAAAGGGTATGGGGGAGGGTGGTTTTTTTCAGAAGCCATGGTATTGGTTTGTGGTTTTGGCGGGGTGGTTTTGGGGAGAAGATATTGACCGAAGTCAAAATTGGGTTTAGCTAAAATACGGGGTAGGGTATTTGGGCTTGGGATTGGGCTTGGATTTGTTTTGGGTTTAGGTTATTTAGCTGGGTTGGATAAGGGGGTAAAGGGTTTTATTAGTTTAGGTTATAAATGGTTAAGGTTTGGTTTAGGTTTAGAGTTTAGGGACCTATTTTGCCAATTCTGAAAATCCACGGACCATATTTGTCATTTGTGCAAAATTAATTCCAAAGGCCCATCCTGACAACTTGATATTCTTGAAGGTAGAATTTGACATCTTGATCAATTTCCCGGTCCAAACTCGTAAATTTCTTCCCCGTCCTCGGCTTTTCACGCTTTTCCAATCTTGTGCTCGGTTTTGTCTGTTTTTGCCCTGTTTTCGATCCTTTTGTACCTGAAACACATAAAAACACAAACCAAGAATATTTGCAGTATAATATGGTCTATTTGGGTGTTTTTGGTCATTTTCTAGTCTAAATGGGTATCAAAATGATGAGTATTTACACACTCATCAATCCCCCACACTAAACTATTGCTAGTCCCTAGCAATCCAATCATATGAAGTAATGAAAGGATCAAAAGAATTCCAAGTATACCCCGTTTCGACTTTTTATTCAATGCGAGAAATTTAAATTAGAACAAAAATATATAAATGCTTGATTATATAAAATTTTGACTAATACTAGTTGAAAGATAGATTTAAAATTCACAACAAGCAAGTTTCAAAACACATCAAAACTTATTGCATTTTGCAATATCATTCCATTTTTGCATTTTGCAATATCATTCCAATTTATTTTATTTATTTATTTATTTTTTTCTTTTCATTTTTTTCTTCATTCATTTTTTTTTAATTTTTTTTAATTATTTTTTTAATACTTAACTTTGTGCAATATAAACTAACGGAGTTTCACGGGAACCAAGACCTTAAACCTTCCTGGAATAAAGGATCCAAGGGCCGTTACAACGGAGAGTTCCGAGACCTCAACGCCTTTCAGAATTAAGGGTCCAAGGGCCGGTGTAAGAGGGCAGCCAAGACCTAAACGCCTTCCGGAAATAAGGATCCAAGGGCCGATCTTGAACCTTAGCTTTTTAGCACATTTATTTATTACTTAACTTTTACATTACTATGACATATGCTTGTTCTGAAGTTTAAATAAATCTTTGAACTAGTAGTTTTCAAAATCGTATGAAAAAATGATTTTGTGTGTTCAAAATTGAAAATAAGCACTTATTAAGTCAGATTAGGAGCTACTGGGAGGAAAAGCCATAGATTACTTATATAAGCTCTAAAGAGAACCAACTACTCTACGCTTAGCATTTTCATTTGCACAAATTGTAAAATCTTAGTCTAACCGTTAAGGGAGCAGCCAGATCAACACTCTGGCAGAGTCGGGATTCCCTTTGTTCTAACCTAATCAAGACTAAACACTTTTTTTTATTGCAATTTCTTATCTAAAAACGAAAAAAAAAATTAAAATTTTGGCCAAAACGGGGGTACTAGGGCACTAGAAGGTACAAATGTGACAAAATTCGCGAGAATTCCCCCCACACTTAGAATTGAATATTGCCCTCAATATTCAAAGTACCGGCTATTATGCCGACACTTAGAACGTAAAAAGGTAATACTAATAGCCAAGTGTGGAAAAGAAATCTCCATTTTTCACAAAAAAAGGATTAAAAAGATATCCCTAGATAATCGTTAGCAAAAGGATAAGATATTGGGCGGCTGGATTGAAAACAGGCGCGTCAATCATCACAATCCAAGGGAAACCTGCAAACAAGGGCAAACAACACACAAACAAAGCACAACAGTGGGATCCCCCCACACTTAGTGTCAGAAAATAGAAAGAAGTCAGAAACATGGGCGGTTACCCATGCGGTGCTAATGTTTTTGTTCACCGAGTCACTAGCTTGACTCGACCCCGAATTCATTTGTTCATGGGGAAGCAAGTGGAAGAGAAAATCTCCATCGGACTTTCGTTCAAAATGTTTGGATAAACATTGAAGTACATGAAAGTTCCACTCCGATGAGATACAACCGGCTCAAAAGAATGATAAATTAAGATGCCGGTATCAAAAACTTTGTCCTCATTCCCAAACAAGAGAATGAGAGGACAATCTACCTTATAGGAGAAGAAAGGTAGAAAAACTCGAACGACATATGTGAAATCAATATAATGGCGATCCACAGAAGGAAAAGTCACATATGTCGGAGAAAGAATGTCGGGATTGATATTTGAGGTCACATCATCAAGATTTGAAATAATAGAGTCCTTGACCTCATCGTTCTCTAACTCTTTATCAAAGAGAGGATTATTGCTAGAAAAGTACTCGTTATCAAATTCAAAAAGAGAATTTGAATAGATTTCGAGACTTTCATTTTGAACTTCCTCATCAGAAAGTGATTCGTCATCACTAGAGGAAAAATCATCATTTGAATTGAAAAGAGGGTTAGAAAACATCCCGAAAAAATCATCAGTAGTGTCAAGAGGATGATCACTACAAATAGACGAATCACATTCACTGTCCGATATATCCTCAGACTCACTTGGGATTGGGATAAGGTTCTCAGCACTAGACTTTATGAATTCGTCCGATTCCTTTTCAGGAATAGTGCTAAGATGCTCATCCCCCATAATACGAGAGTCCTCGGGTTTAGACTGAGAGGGAAGGATGGACGTGATTGCAATAGACTGAGGGAGTTGAGAAATAATATCACTCAAAGGAATAGTACTCTCCTCGTCCTCGTCATCTTCGTCATCGAGCATGCACGCCTGATTAAATAAGAAACGGTTATGTGTTGCACGTTCAATGGCGAGTAAATCTTCCATAGATTCACCATGACGATCTTCTTTGGTCTGTTTAGCAGCCCAAGAATTAAATACATTCCTCACATCATGAAGTTTTTGGAATACATCTTTGAAAGCAGAATCCAGAAGATCATTCCTAATATTATGAATTTCTTGGAATGATTCTTGAGGAAATGGCTGAGGCTGCGTTTGAATTGGTTGATACTGTGGAGGTTGGTCATGATACGAATAATCATAATTGTTACAAGGACCATCCTCATAGACAAGCGGGGTCCTTGTTTGACAATCGGAATTATAGTGCGGACCTCCACAGTATTCACAACAGTAAAACTGTGGTGGCGGTGAATAATATGAAGATGTGTCAAATCCGGATGGTGTCTGATTGTTATAAGGGTTCAGCTCATAGACAAGCACGTCTCCCGTTCGACAATCATATCCCGGATGAGGACAACCTCCACAAAATTCACACAAGTATGTCTCCATATGATGTTGTGGGGGTTGGTTGAAAAGGTCGGGTGTTTCATTGTAGGGATTTTGGTCATAGACAAACCCGTTTCCCGAATTTACAATGCTACAACCGGAACAATTTCCACCATTTAGAGGTCCCCCACACCATTCACAACCATAGTTGTAAGATGAAGACATAAAAAGAATTAAACGGATAGAGGGTGAGAAAAAGAATTAAACGGATAAGAGGGATACGAAGAATATTTTTGGTTTTTTAGAAACATTTTGAAAAATATAAAGGGAAAATAAATTTTGAAATGAAAATCTTTTTGGGTTTTTTTTTTTTTTTTTAATGAGAAAATATTTACGAAGATTCAAAACACGCAACGATAAACGAGAATTCAAAATTCGCGTCAGCCCTCCCCGGCAACGGCGCCAAAAATTGATTCGCTGGAATCAACACATAAATATTTCCGAGGAATACAATGGAAGTTGTATTCCCGGGTCGTTATCCCCAACGAAGGCGTGAATGGAATTCGTGTTCTCGAATCGTGATTGCGTGTGCTGAATGGTGAATAAGATGTGATTTTGGGTTTTTATGCTAAGATATGTGAACATTAACTAAAAATGATTTAAAAAGCAAGAAAAACAATTTAAGAAAAACAAACGTGATTAAAAACGTAATTGGACTAAAAAAACGCGAATTAAAGAAAACGGGAACTAAGAACGAACCTAAAAACGTCAAAATAATGAAATATTAACTCTACGGGTACAAAATTATTTTCCTACATCCTAAATGATAAAAGAAAATTTTACAAAAAAGAAAAATATTTTTTTTGACTTTTTAATTAATTAATATGAATTTAAAACTAAATTAAACTATTTAAATGATTTAAAAATAGTAAACTGAATTGGAAAATTATGAAAATTTGCAGATAAATCTAAAATAAAACTAAGAAGCTAGGAAAAATGAAAAGAGAACTTAGTTCACCCCAAATAAGTAGAATGGGCTAATAAGCAGTTTTCAAATAAGCTAAAAATAAGCTAAAGTTAACTAAAAATTACCAAAATCTTAGAAACAGTAGAACATACTAATTTAAACTTAAAACAACTGGAAAAGATCAAATAAGCACAGGAAATAAGCAGTTAAGCTGCTAATCAGTTTCACAAAATATACAGAAATGAATGAATGAGAAGCAGTTTTGCAGCTGTCCTATAAGCTAGGAATAAGCTGATTTGGGAAATCCAAAAGCAGAAGCTAAAAGCTCATACTACAAGCTACTTAAGAACTGAAAATGCCCAAATCTTAACACAATAGCTTATCAAAATCTATCCTAGATCAGATGGCATAGAACATACAAACTGATGTGCAGAGTCAGAACAGTCCTAAGGGCTAATTTGCAGACTAAAATTAAGCTATAAGATAAGCTACAAATTCAGAATTAAGTTGAAACAGATAAAGATAACCATGTAAGCTATATATAAAACAAAAATTAGAAATTAACAACTACTGTAGCTAACTTAAAACTGAGATTAAAAGGGGCTAGTTGGGGCACTATTGATACTGATGCAACTGTTTTGGCTGTCTGGCCTTAAATACTTTAAAACACAATGAAATTCTCCCAAACTCTGAACAACTATCTTAACTACTGTAATACATCTAAACATGCCACAAACAAGGACCAAAATAAGATTTGGCTTATAAGAAGCTTCTATGAGCAGCCTACTTTCTATCAGATTGCATAATAACTCAAAATCATAACCAACCTACAAATTAACTAGAGCACTACTCCTAAATAATCATACAAGCAAGATTAAACATGTTCTAACATTTAATCAAGAGCAAATGAACAATGGGTGCAATTTTTACCCGTTTGACTTATAAAGCCAAACAACCCTTAAAGTATACTGATATTAAAATTAAACTAAGCATAACAAGTTAAAGCCAAACTATCAGAACATAGATGAATTAAAAACCACAATGAGATTAAAGGAGCAACAAAAACAGAAAATGAAGCATAGAAAATAAGCTGATAAGCAAAGTTGACTACGGTTGACTTTTTAAGAAAAACTGAGAATTGCATTAACTGAAAATTGAAGTTACATAACTGGAAGTTAATGACAATGAAAATTAAAAGTTACCTAACATAAAAGCTAAAACCTTGAATTCGAATTAATTCTAGAACTACACTACGAAAGTGGTCTAAAAACAGTGACAAGCAACTCTGTGTGTCTTCATTCTTTTTTATATCACTCCAAATCTTCCCTTCGTTACTCTGAACAAATCCTATTCGTTCAAATTGCTTCAATCAATCTTAGCCGTCCAATTGTAGTTTTGGCGGGAAAAATAGGAGATAGTGGGATTTGGAATTTTGAGCACGTGAAGAGGGTACTCACGTGAAGCTTGTACTAGCTAAGAGCTAGAGGAGGGGGGAGGCGTGTTTCAGAAAAAGGGTATGGGGGAGGGTGGTTTTTGTCAGAAGCCATGGTATTGGTTTGTGGTTTTGGCGGGGTGGTTTTGGGGAGAAGATATTGACCGAAGTCAAAATTGGGTTTAGCTAAAATACGGGGTAGGGTATTTGGGCTTGGGATTGGGCTTGGATTTGTTTTGGGTTTAGGTTATTTAGCTGGGTTGGATAAGGGGGTAAAGGGTTTTATTAGTTTAGGTTATAAATGGTTAAGGTTTGGTTTAGGTTTAAAGTTTAGGGACCTATTTTGCCAATTCTGAAAATCCACGGACCATATTTGTCATATGTGCAAAATTAATTCCAAAGGCCCATCCTGACAACTTGATATTCTTGAAGGTAGAATTTGACATCTTGATCAATTTCCCGGTCCAAACTCGTAAATTTCTTCCCCATCCTCGGCTTTTCACGCTTTTCCAATCCTGTGCTCGGTTTTGTCTGTTTTTGCCCCGTTTTCAATCATTTTGTACCTGAAACACATAAAAACACAAACCAAGAATATTTGCAGTATAATATGGTCTATTTGGGTGTTTTTGGTCGTTTTCTAGTCTAAATGGGTATAAAAATGATGAGTATTTTCACACTCATCAATATCTCACAATTTCTCCGCTCCTCGCACTCCACAATCAAATGGGGTAGTAGAAAGAAAGAATCGTTCCTTACAAGAAATGAGTAGAACAATGCTAAATGAACAATCTATTCTACAAAAATTTTGGTGTCACGCCGTAGATACATCAACATATATAATAAATACAGTCTCAATTAGGCGAATTTTAGGAAAAACCCCATATGAGTTATTAAGAGGTAGAAAACCTAATCTAAATTACTTTAGGGTATTCGGGAGCAAATGTTTTGTTCTCAATACAAAGGATTACCTTACTAAGTTTGACCCTAAGTCGTACGAAGGAATTTTTCTAGGGTATTCGCAAAATAGTAAAGCTTATATAATACTTAATAAACACACTATGAAAGTAGAAGAGTCATTGAATGTAACATTTGATGAAACTCCACCACCACCTAAAACATTGCCTCTAGAAGATGATGACCTAGTTGAAGAAGAAGCTATTGAGGTTAGTAAAACTAAACCCTTAGGTGATGATAATGAAAATATAACAATAGGAGAAAACAAAATAGTAAATGTTAAGGAATCTAAATCACACCCATTAGATAATATAATAGGAAGCCTAAATCAAAGAACTCTTAGATCACAAGCTCAAGATAAAAATAACTTCTTTTGTTTCCTCTCAACAATAGAACCAAAAAATATAAATGAGGCTTTAAAAGATGAAAGTTGGGTTATTGCTATGCAAGAAGAACTAAATCAATTTAAGACAAATGACGTTTGGGAACTAGTCCCAAATCCCATGAACATGACCATCATAGGAACTAAATGGGTATATAGAAATAAATTGGATGAAAATGGAATTGTTACTAGGAACAAAGCTAGGTTAGTTGCCCAAGGTTATAATCAACAAGAAGGAATTGATTATGACGAAACTTATGCCCCCGTAGCTAGATTAGAATCTATAAGAATACTCCTTGCCTATGCATGCGCCCTAGACTTTAAGTTATTTCAAATGGATGTGAAAAGTGCATTCCTTAACGGTTTTATCAATGAGGAGGTATACGTGGCACAACCTCCAGGATTCATTGACTTCGCAAAACCTGATTATGTTTATAAACTCAAGAAAGCTTTATATGGACTCAAACAAGCTCCTAAGGCTTGGTATGATCGATTAAAAGCTTTTCTTATTAAACATGATTATTCCATGGGAATGGTAGATGATGAAGCGAAAAGTGTACCGCTTTTAGGGGGTCATTTAAGCCCTAAATCGTATTTATTTGATCAAATATTGCCCTAAATCGTTCCTTTTGTCATTTTAGGTACTTTGGAGAAGAAATCTGGAAAAGGAAGCATTTTGGACGTTTTTGGAGCATAAAAGTGAAGAAAACGACAAAGTCTCCAAAGCTGCTGGAAAAGTACACTTGACGGCGTCAAGGATTGCTCCTGACGGCGTCATGGCTTGGCAAAAGAGGTGGATATGAAAAATATACATGATAAGCCAGGGAGTTTTACAAAGGAAGTCTGACGGCGTCACCCTTTAAGGTGATCAAGGCCATCACGGTTTATGTTAATGAGAGACGGCGTCAAGCACTATTCTGACGGCGTCAAGCCTTGATAAGCCAGGGAGGATTTTGGAGGACTAAAGAGGGACGGAGTCAGGAAGACCATCCAGGAACCCTAGACACGGCGAGGTGACGGCGTCAAGATCTATAACGTGACGCCGTCAGCTACTAAGTTCTATATATAGTTTTACAATTTTTTGTCATTAGTGTGCAACTTTGTGAGGAGAAACCCTAAGACGAATTTCTGCCATTTTTAAGGGTTTTTATACCCTTGGATCTCCCATGTTTAATTGAAGATAAGTATTCATTTAATCAATCAATATGTCTATGTGTTGTTTGATTATATCTTGTTCTTGTCTTTTAATTAACATGCTAGGCTAGATTTATCTTGTGTTTGCTTAGATCTAATGTAACCTAACTATTGATTATCGGTCGTTAATGTGTTATTAATTGTATTGGATGATTGTTTATCGATGTTAGGCTTAAGAAAACTGGCTAACTTCCTATACGGTAACTTGCTTGAACGTCTTAAGAAACATGAACCAATGCGTACTAAGGTTATTATGGTTGTATGTAATGCATGAGCGAATTCTAGTGATCCCATGTTAGGAGCTTCTTAGCCGGCTCGACATAGGAGTGAAGTAGGAGCTTGTAGAGTTGGGGAAGTACGTACGCCACCCCACGATTGGTATTAAGGAATACACCCGTCATCCACGCAATTAATACACACTAATCAACCGGTAAAAGATAGTTAGGGAGTAAGAAAATCTAAGTAAACACATTTCTCTCCATATAAGTTTCACGACCTTTTCATTTTCAGTTATTTTATTTTATTTGCAATTGTAGTTATTTGGGTTAGTTGACTAGCAACTAATTCCGCCCACTCCTTCAAACCCGAGATTTTACTTGCTTTCATAAAATTATAAAAATACAAAAAGAATCTTCCCTCACCCTTAGACCTATTAGAGTAGTTTTTCAATCCTAACGACACTATTCCTCTAGAGAACGATCAATCCCCCGGTACTTGCCACTTCACTATACTACATCGGTCAGGTACACTGCCTGGTGGGGATTGCAAGCCTCTTGAGATCCCTCGAGAGGTAAAACCTGTTGTAAGGTCGCAAAACAACGCATCAAGTTTTTGGCGCCGCTGCCGGGGAATAGTTATTGTTTAGGTTGAATTTTTATTTTATTAGGTCTACTCACTAGATTCCTTTCTAGTGAGATTTTATTTTATTTTTCTAGGATTTCTTTAGTCTATCTTATTTCTTTGTACTTTTGTTTGTGACACCTTCCACCTACCTCATGAGTAATAGTGATCGTTTGATCCCTGTCATTCGTATTTTCCGCCGTGCAAACTTCCAACTACCCGTTCCCGCCCCCATCGTAGAAAACAACAACCTTTCACCCGACCACCACTTTGGTAACAATTCTGAGATGGAGGAGTCTGACCGTGAGAATGACTATGTTAGTCCATTTTACGACTCAGACTCCGATGAGGATGCTGGTAATGGAGAAGTAGTTAACGAGGAATGGGGAAAAGAGGAAATTGATCCCTTTAAGTATGTTGACCCTAGGACTAAGATCGAAAAGGATAGCCTCTTTAACATGCAATTTCCATGTAAAATTGGTTATCATAGTTTTCATGCTTATCTTAACTCATCGTTGCCTATGAACATTATCTCTCGCGGTAATTATAATAAAATCATGGTAGATGAGCTAGAATATCAAGGAGATAACATTGTTGCTAGGATTAAGCCACTACACGTATTCGTAGGAAGTTTTGTGTATTTGGTGGATTTTATGGTTATGGAGAACTTAGGAGAATTTATTGATAACAAATTAACCCAAGTCATTTTTGGAGAACCCTTCAAAAGGTTGACCAACCTTGACGAAAAACTTGTGGACGGGTTAATTACATTCTCGGATGGGGATGAAGATTTTTTTTACCAAATGCCCCGATCACATCCTAGGTTTAAGAACTTCTCCATTGAATCTTGCAATAGACTTGTGCCTATTGACTTGTTAAGTGAGAATGATAAGAGAAAGGGGCTCAAATATCCACATGAGAAAAATAAGAGATATTATCATGGATGTCTGGAGCTGAATGATGAATACAAGAAGGATGAGGCAACAATTAGATGGCTCACACTAGGATACGTGAGCATAAGCGACACTAGATGAGCGTGACTTTGAGTCTAGCTACAAGACTCGTTAATAAAGAAAAGCGCTTCTTGGGAGGCAACCCAAGCTTTATTTGCTTTGTGTGTTTATTTATTTGTTTGTTTGATTTTATTTGCTTCCGTATGTATGTTTAATTGTTATTATTATTGATTCATGTTCAAAACTAAATTGTGAAAATGCTTTATCTTGTTTTTAACTTCGTCTTAACTACATATAAAGGTATTTTGCAAAAGTTAAGTGTAAGGGAAATCCAAATCGGTTTATTAGAACAAATGAACATGAATCATAACAATAATAAATTAACATACATATTAGTATTTGTTTGAGTCAAATGCTTGTATCGAGTCATAATGATGTTTTGCAGGAATTCCAGGAAGTAAGGTATAAATTTTTTCCAGAAATTTTTCGGAAACTTAACATGAGAATTCTGTCAGATCATTTCTGACGGCGTCAGGCCTTACAACCTGACGGCGTCAGGTTTTAATTTTAAGAAAATTTTTGAAAGTTTTGTTTTCATAAAAAGTTTTTATTAAATCTCTAACTTATAAACTCCAGGAATCTGCAAAATTATCATTCCACAAGCATTATATCCTTATATAGAATTTATCCCGCCGATGTTATGCAGGTTTTCGTGTTTGTTTTCTCAGGTTTAACAGGTTATTTTGGACAAGGAGATGTATGTGGAATCAAGCTTATGGCGATGCTTTAGTCTTGAAGCTTCTACATTCTCTTGGAAGAAGATCTAACCATGTTACCTCTTTATCCACCAAACGAATCAGGGGAGTATTTGATTTCATTCTTTTACCTTATTTACTTTTACATCTTGTTATTTGAACATTGGGGACAATGTTCATCTTAAGTGTAAGGGGGGTAAAGTGCGATACTTTAGAGAATGCTATTACGCTTGATTTTTGTTTGTTTGATGGTAGATGTGTAATAAAACTGAGATAAATACCTGTTAGGGCAATTTTAGTGCCAAATTTAAAAATTTTTACAACATATAGGAGTGAAACTTTGATCTTAATGAGCGTCTCACGGATAGGAGTTATATGACTAGCACACAAAAACCGTACCACTAAAAAAATTTTCCACCCCAAATATGTGAGGTTCACCCCTAGAATTGGTAGGAAAAGCATATATGCTATGATGTGTGTACCGGTAGCACTTAGATTCTAGAACTTGCGTTAGGACCATTCCGAGGCCACAAGTGAGACTACATTCGTGTAGTTAGATTTACTACATGATAAGAGGCATTAGGATTAACCCATTGTTTTACACCTGTGTTTTTGTTATAATTACATTGGCTACATTGGTCAAGTAATTCTCCCACACCCTTTGCGTTGCACTCATTTTTAGTACACGATACCCCTAGTACACCCCTCAGAGCCTATCTTTTCGTTTCTAACTTTAAGCATTTTACTTAAAGGAAGAATTTGTTTACACCCCACTTAAATGTACACCCAAATCGCCTTAGCCTACCTTGTATGCACTCATTTTTAGTACATTATTGTGACAACATTTGTTTAAACCCTAAGTTAATTATCTAATTGATTACATGGTTGCTAAGTCGAGTCATATCCTTGTACATATTGTTTTAGGACGATTGGGACTCATGGGTAAAGTACTAGTGTAATGGAGTAATGGGGAAGAACAACATTATTACCCCCATATGTGCTAAATATTTTAAAAGTACTCCAAGTGTTTCGATTATCTTAATTCGAGTCATTAGAATAGTTATTTGTAAAGTTATGTAAAAGTTCAAGTGTAAGGGGAATGCAACGCCCCTGTGATGTATTATTTTGGATGGTAGGGCAAGAGTGTATGAAAAAAAAAAAAAAAAAAAAAAAAAAAAATCAAGAAAAATACAAAAAAAATGAGAAAAAGAAAAGTAGAAAAAACATACGGACTACCATCCCGTTTCATTTTATGTTTATTTTATATTTTTGTTATTTTGTTTTTAGCTTAAGTCGAGTCTAGTCTTGGCTTAGCAACGCCATATTGTACATGTAATTAATCAAGATCTTTAACTCGCCACCAGTAAAATATCCCTTATCCAACAAATCCGTGTTTATCATATCCCTACACCTAACGTTATAACCCGTTTAAAAGCCCTCTTTGATAGTTTATCTTAGGTGCTTACGCCTAGTGGAGGAGGTTTTTGATCCTTTCCCAAGCCTATGGTAATCTATTTGCTATGACAGGTAGTGAGAGATATTATCCGTTTTCATTTATGAGATATACTTTTATGACACTTGAGAGATGTGAGTATCTAAACACTACTTGTGAGGTGCTAGTTTGTAATCTCCGTGCTTATTATGATTAAAGTGGAACGACTATTTGTTGTAATTACTTTTATATTAGCGTTAAATGACCCCTAACTTGTATTTTGATTAGAATAAAAGCGCATTTGCTTGAGGACAAGCAAATCTCAAGTGTAAGGGTATTTGATGAAGCGAAAAGTGTACCGCTTTTAGGGGGTCATTTAAGCCCTAAATCGTATTTATTTGATCAAATATTGCCCTAAATCGTTCCTTTTGTCATTTTAGGTACTTTGGAGAAGAAATCTGGAAAAGGAAGCATTTTGGACGTTTTTGGAGCATAAAAGTGAAGAAAACAACAAAGTCTCCAAAGCTGCTGGAAAAGTACACTTGACGATGTCAAGGATTGCTCCTGACGGCGTCATGGCTTGGCAAAAGAGGTGGATATGAAAAATACACATGATAAGCCAGGGAGTTTTACAAAGGAAGTCTGACGGCGTCACCCTTTAAGGTGATCAAGGCCATCACGGTTTATGTTAATGAGAGACGGCGTCAAGCACTATTCTGACGGCGTCAAGCCTTGATAAGCCAGGGAGGATTTTGGAGGACTAAAGAGGGACGGCGTCAGGAAGACCATCCGGGAACCTTAGACACGGCGAGGTGACGGCGTCAAGATCTATAACGTGACGCCGTCAGCTACTAAGTTCTATATATAGTTTTACAATTTTTTGTCATTAGTGTTCAACTTTGTGAGGAGAAACCCTAAGACGAATTTCTGCCATTTTTAAGGGTTTTTATACCCTTGGATCTCCCATGTTTAATTGAAGATAAGTATTCATTTAATCAATCAATATGTCTATGTGTTGTTTGATTATATCTTGTTCTTGTCTTTTAATTAACATGCTAGGCTAGATTTATCTTGTGTTTGCTTAGATCTAATGAAACCTAACTATTGATTATCGGTCGTTAATGTGTTATTAATTGTATTGGATGATTGTTTATCGATGTTAGGCTTAAGAAAACTGGCTAACTTCCTATACGGTAACTTGCTTGAACGTCTTAAGAAACATGAACCAATGCGTACTAAGGTTATTATGGTTGTATTTAATGCATGAGCGAATTCTAGTGATCCCATGTTAGGAGCTTCTTAGCCGGCTCGACATAGGAGTGAAGTAGGAGCTTGTAGAGTTGGGGAAGTACGTACGCCACCCCACGATTGGTATTAAGGAATACACCCGTCATCCACGCAATTAATACACACTAATCAACCGGTAAAAGATAGTTAGGGAGTAAGGAAATCTAAGTAAACACATTTCTCTCCATATAAGTTTCACGACCTTTTCATTTTCAGTTATTTTATTTTATTTGCAATTGTAGTTATTTGGGTTAGTTGACTAGCAACTAATTCCGCCCACTCCTTCAAACCCGAGATTTTACTTGCTTTCATAAAATTATAAAAATACAAAAAGAATCTTCCCTCACCCTTAGACCTATTAGAGTAGTTTTTCAATCCTAACGACACTATTCCCCTAGAGAACGATCAATCCCCCGGTACTTGCCACTTCACTATACTACATCGGTCAGGTACACTGCCTGGTGGGGATTGCAAGCCTCTTGAGATCCCTCGAGAGGTAAAACCTGTTGTAAGGTCGCAAAACCACGCATCAGTAGATAACACTCTTTTCACGAAAAAGAAAAGCCTAAATCTCATCATTGTCCAAATATATGTCGACGACATTATATTTGGATCGACTTGTCAGGATATGTGTGATGAATTCGCCAAAATCATGCATGATGAGTTTGAGATGAGTATGATGGGTGAACTAAATTTCTTTCTAGGATTACAGATAAAACAATTAGAAGATGAAATATTTTTTAATCAATCTAAGTACATTAAGGAGATGCTTAAGAAATTTGGATTAGAAGACTCTAAGCCTATGAAAACACCGATGTCTACGGAAGTAAAACTCACAAGAGATGAAGTAGGTGAGTCCGTAGAAAACACTAAGTATAGAGGAATGATAGGTAGTTTACTATACCTAACGGCAAGTAGACCGGATATCATGTTTAGTGTCTGCCTTTGTGCTCACTTTCAAGAGGATCCCAAAACCTCTCACCTAGAAGCGGTTAAGCGTATCTTCCGATACATTAAAGACACTATACACTTAGGATTATGGTATCTTAAGGGATCCGGCATAGAAACCATCGTCTATGCGGATTCGGATCATGCGGGAGACTACGTGGATAGAAAGAGCACTAGCGGTATTTGCACGTTCATGGGATGTTGCCTAACATCTTGGTTTTCGAAGAAGCAAACCGCTCTTGCTATTTCTACTACAGAAGCCGAATACGTAAGCGCTGGAAAGGCATGTCAACAAGCATTATGGATGAAACAAGCTCTCGTAGATTATGACATTAGGTTAGATAATGTCCCAATTATGTGTGATAACAAAGGTGCTATAGATTTAAGTAAGAATCCCGTTCAACACTCTAGGACTAAACATATAGAAATACGTCACCACTTCCTTCGCGATAACCTTCAAAACGGAAACATGTCTATAGAAAAGGTTGCATCGGAAGATAACATAGCGGACATATTCACTAAACCCCTTAAGTGCGACTCTTTAACCACTTACGTTTAGGCCTAGGAATGATGGAACAAATTGACTGAATTTTCTGCATTTTTGGTACATTTTTAATCGTCGGATGGGCGGACCCCTTAATGTTATAAAGGCGGCCCCTTAATTATTAAGGGGACCGGCTGTCACACCTCGCCAATGGCGGAAACGCGAGTGCAACATCATGGATATCATCACAACACATGGCGTCTATATAGAGAATTACTACATGCAAATAAATAAAGCAAAGTACAGACACAAAGTGTCGTAACGATACCCCAAAATAAAATAACCAAAAACAATCTCCAAAGGTATCTTCATTAAAACATAAAGTAAAAATGAAAGATTCAAGTATCGCAAACAAAAAAATCCAACTTATTCCAATTTAAAACTTAAAAATAGTCATCCTCAAATGCAAACTAGTCTCTTCTAGTCACGTCCTTCTACCTTAGCCTTAGAATTCTCACCTGAAAATGATGCTTAAAAACGTCAACATAATATTGGTGAGATTCATAGGTTTAAGACACATGAAACATTTCTCCGATAATAGTTCACTGTGATTACAAAACATAGCAGGACAGTAAAAATAGTTATCACACAACTAGCATGCAATTGGGACGGAACGTGCCCACCGATCCAAGTATAAATTGGGACGGAACGTGCCCACCGATCCAAATACCACCACAATTGGGACGGAACGCGCCCACCGATCCAAGATAATGGGTAAATTAATACCCTCCGGCCGGACCACACAGAATAATAGTGAGTAGAGCCACTAGGACTTGCTACTCTCCAAATGGATAATGGGAGCATAGCTACCCTCCAAATGGACCACACAGAATCACCACAATAACATCATCACATGCAATATACGTATAATAACAATTACAAGTCCATGCATTTTTATAACCACATAATCACAGTAACTCAAAAACATTTAAACACAAGCATCATTCCCATCCCAAGTTAAAACAAAGTTAAAAATGGGACTATGAACTCACCTCAACCTTGTAGCTTCCAAATTATCTATACACAAATCTATACAAACAAAATAATACCACATTACACGTGACCAAGCTAAAAGCTATAGTCCATGTAACACATATATGATGGATGTCTAAGGTTCATATAACCCTCCATGGATTACCTAGACTCCATACTAATCACTACCAAACATATAGTCCATGTAACACATATATGATGGATGTCTAAGGTTCATATAACCCTCCATGGATTACCTAGACTCCATACTAATCACTACCAAACACCTATACTCACTAAATCCCTTAAATAAAACATCTCAGAAAACGCAGATTTTTAGGGTACTTTCACCCACATAAAATCACGACCAAAAATCATCCAAAACACACACCAAAAATTCACCATGATCCTTCATAAGCATAAAAGCTTCTCCCAGAAGGTCATGCATTAAAAACACACACAAGTACACAATGAAAAATCAAACATGACAACTATCCAGATTCGGATCTGAACGCACACCAAAAAGTTTTGACCTAGTAGACATACTTGTACATCTTATTATCGTCCAATTTTCGCGTGGAAGTCAAAGATAATATAGAACTAAATTCCCCCAGAAGGGCTAACCCAAACTACACTTTTAAACCACTTTTGATCTCAATACTTCTAACCTAAATCTGTCCCGGTTTAACTGTTTTGACACCTTAACTTATAAAATTCGTTTGACTGACTTCCCGACCTCGAAAACACTCGTGGCCGGACTTTTTGGAAAGCTCTTTCTCTGAACTACAATTTAGACATAAAATTTGTGATCTAACTCATCTTCATCTATTAAATATCATCGAATCTCTACAGCCTTAATATTCTGTCAGAATCTTAACTCATTAATTATCAAGTTTTAAACCCTAATCTCTTCACCAATCAACATAATATTACTAATTAATGATCCCAATATGTTTTATAATAATAATTTACAGATTTTAACATAAACCCTAATCCATCATACTATTGCTACATGAATCATAAAAATTAATTAAGCATAAGTATTAAAAATTATACCTTAATTCTTGAAAGATGAAAACCCTAAAAAAAAATCTCTTCTTCCCTTCTCCTTAGTCTTGGCCCCTAATCGCCGCCCCTATTAATATATATATTTTATTTTTAATTTTTTTATTAAATTTAATTATTACACTTAAAACCTTGTACTCTTGATATTTTATAAAAACCCTATACCGAACTTAACACCTTACGCGATAAACTTTCGTTTTTACGACAACCCGGAAAAATATCATTTTCAAAATAAAGTTTCCAAAAATAGATTTTCACACTTATATTTAATATAACCCATAAAAACAACCTCCACGTAACTTACTAACGCTCAAATATTTGAACGGAGACTTGTTACGCAAAATCACGAACACCAAAACTACACAAGTCATTTTTACACCACCAAGGCGATCAAAATGAACTTATCCCAAAATTCAACGCTACTCAAACATGACGAAAATCTCACACCAAGGGATTTAGTGCTAACACACGTACATATACCGCTCATATACCACATATATACCACATATAACACATAATACACACCAAAAAAAAGTTAGATAGGTTGAGACTATTAGTCAAACTAACCTACTAAAATCACGGTTGTTACACCGGCCCCTCATTAAGGGGACTGGCCATCTGTCTGACAAAAATTCTTCTTCTTCCTTTCTTCCCTCCTCTCATCTGTGTCTAGAAATCTGTTTTACACAAAATTAAAATTGGGAAACATTTTTCTTTTGCATGAACATATTTATATACAAAACCCAATCTATTTTATTCAAATCATTCTCACATCTAGAAAAACACATGAAAACCATATTCCTTGCATTGTTGAATAATGCTAAAAACATTTTTCTTTCATACATAAAATCTCAAATGAATTGTCAAATATATATAACCTAATATATATCTTTGATATTCATAAATTGAGCAAAATCAAATCAAGGAGACTTTGGATTGTTTCTTAGGAAATTTTTGCATTTAGGAGTCGAAACAATCGCATCTCCACATTTGTTGCATATAGGCACACACTAGAACAAAATTGCTAATCACATCTCCACATTTGTTCCATCACCAATTTCTTGTTAGTTTCTAGTGCCTTTGTTCTATTATCCTTGCCTTATATGATTACTCGTTTTAATATTCTTGATTGCTAGATAGAATTTCTTGCTTGCTTATTTGTTTAATTAATATGTCTTGAATGCATAATTATTAATATATTACATACATTTTTGCCTCAAAGAGTTGGACTTGCCTAAAACCAAAAACTCAAAACATAGAGCTAGACTTGCCTAAAACCAAAAACTCAAAACATAGCCCTCCTTACCTATCCCTGCAGAAAAAACCCATTTCTGGAACTCTGAATAACATCAGATGGGCGACCCCCTTAATTCATTAGGCGACCCCCTTAATTATTAAAGGGACCGGCCCATAGCTAAGGGGACCATCCATCTAAAGGTAGAGTTCACATAATCTTTTTCTGCTTTTTAGCCCATTTCATCCTACTCTTCCCTAAATTTAAAAACATATTTTGTCCTAATCACCCCAACAATTTTATCCATCCTTAATCACATCAATCCTCCACTATAAATAACCCCATTCCTCACCATCTTCACTCATCTCATCATGTCTTCTCCCATCAAACCAAAACCAAAAACCTCAAGGTTAGCAAGGATGACCGAAAAACCCGTGTGGAAAAGAAAAACTAACCCTCACAACAAGTCCATCTCAACAAATGGTGTGACTAGACAACCAACACCTCCATCCTCATTTGTTCCCAACTACTCTCCAAGATCTCAAGCTCATTCCATTGAACCATTTTACAAACCCTATCATGTTGGCCAAACATCCACATTCATTCCAAACTACACTTCTAAACCTCAAACCAACTTCAACGAAACCTTCAAAAATCCTCATCATATTGGTCAAACATCAAACTTTACCTCAAACCACACACCCCAATTTCATCCATTCCCACCAAATGATCAAATCCACATTCCCACGGAAAAGCAAAAGTTTCATGAAGAGATTAACCAAATCCACGACCTTAGTGATCTCCTTGCTATGCACCTTGCACAACGCAACAAGGGACAACCTCCATCCTCACCCTACTCAAATTACTTACCCCACTCTCTCAACTTGGATCAAGTTACAAACCACACCCACTATTGTCCTTGTTGAATCTTCCTTCAAAAACAAATTCTCCACTTGAGTGAAGATATTTCTTGGATCGAATATCTACTCACTCGTCCTCATCCTATTCCTCCCCTAACCCAATATAACATCGTTAGATCCACTCCATCCGCTCCATTTCCCTCACCATCAAATAACTAAGTCTTGTTCACATGCTTTCAGCCCCAAAATAAAATCCCTCACCCTTTTGTGTCGCAAGCAAGTCCAATCGCTCTCTTTGGCAATATTAGGACCATTAGTATCTTTTACTTATGTTGTAATCCTTATGTTTTAAGCATATTGTGTGATGTAATGATGATTCATGTGTTATACATGATCATCTTGAATGCATGAATAGATTAGTTGTTTGTTCTAAATATTTTTGCTATGCATATATATGTCTTGTGTTCTTAACTTGTTTTTGCAGCCAAGATTTTCATAGCTCGTCTCCTTGGTGCCCTCAAACGAGGGGGAGCACACATCACGGAGGAGCATTCGTCACACACGCACCTCGTCGGCCATACTTTTTTGATTCTACAAAAAGGGGGAGAAGTAGATATAAACTCACTAAATACTTGTCTAAAAATTAATTTTTAATTTAATGAGTTTAGATTTTGTAATCATCAAAAAGGGGGAGATTGTTGATATAAATAATGCCTAAACACGTTATTAATATTTTTCGATATCTCTACGTTTTGATAATCACAAAATGTAAAATCATTAAACGAAAGATTATGACGTAAACAAGTATTTAGTTGTAAATATCTATTTTAACAACTTAATCACTTAAGGTATGAATAAACAAATGCCTAATGCATTATATGATCAAAGGAACTTTTTCTTAATCACTAGATTTTTTATAAAATGACACAAACATTTTATATCTTTTACAAAATCATTTTTGGAAATTAAAGGAAAATGTTTAATCCATAATAAATTTATGAATTCAAATTTTCAACCAAAAATGACAAAAATGTTCCAGAAAAACCTTCCCCACAAAAAGACAAAGCTGGGTAACGGATATAAGGGGCGGCCCCCTTAATTAAGCAGGCGGCCCCCTTAATAATTAAGGGGACCGGCACCCTAATTAAGGGGACCGGCCACGCTCCTCCAGTCCCCAGCTTTACCTATAAATACTGGTTCATTCCTGGACTTTTTCCTCACCTTTTGCACTAAAACTTTATGTCCAAATCTTTTGATGAAGCGAAAAGTGTACCGCTTTTAAGGGGTCATTTAAGCCCTAAATCGTATTTATTTGATCAAATATTGCCCTAAATCGTTTCTTTTGTCATTTTAGGTACTTTGGAGAAGAAATCTGGAAAAGGAAGCATTTTGGACGTTTTTGGAGCATAAAAGTGAAGAAAACGACAAAGTCTCAAAATCGGCTGAAAAGTGCCTTTGACGGCGTCAGAAATGTCCCCAGACGGCGTCATGGCTTGGCAAGAAAAAGGTGGATATGAAAATTACTCATGATAAGCCAGAGAAATTTGCATGGGAATTCTGACGGCGTCACCCTTTGGAGTGATCAAGGTCGTCACGGCTTAATTTAAAGAGGGACGGCGTCATGCCTTTATTCTGACGGCGTCAGCTTCTGATAGGCCAGAACGGATTTTGGAGGTTTAAAGGGAGACGGCGTCAAGAAGGCCATCACGTGTTATCTAGTCACAACTTGCGCGCGTGGTAGCTGTTACTGTTTTGGCCATAAAATCCTCATACGAACTCGGATTTAGGTGATTCAAAAGGCCACGCAATCGGGACGAAAAGATCTACAATTTGGTGAAAAATTGGATGTGACGGCGTCACTTGTTAAGGCTGACGCCGTCAGAACCCCTCGGACAGCAAACTGCCTATAAATACAACATCATAACTTCATTATTTGTAAGCCCTAAACCCTAAGTCCGATTCTAGGGTTTAGGTAGGTGTTTTTTCAGCAACTTAGAGGGTCCTAATCATGCCATAAACATCTTGTAATGGTTTGTTTATCGATTCAATCTTATGTTATGTCTTCAATTATGATTATTGTTGATTGCTCTTCATTAATTATGCTTGGCTAAATCACCTTGTGTCTACTTATAATTGTGTGAAACTTGTGTATAACTAATTAGATCTTATTGATTTCTTGTTGATGTGTGTGTCCATCTCCATCAATTAGGGCGTGACAACTTCAATAGATCTAGTTGGTTTAGTTTATAATTCTTGTTTCCTATTGTCTCTTGTTTGATTGGGTGATATCGATGTTAGGCTTAAGAAAACTGGCTAACCTCCTATACGGTAACTTGCTTGAACGTCTTAAGAAACATGAACCAATGCGTACTAGGTTTATTTGGTTGTATTTAATGCATGAGCGAATTCTAGTGATCCCATGTTAGGAGCTTCTTAGCCGGCTCGACATAGGAGTGAAGTAGGAGCTTATAGAGTTGGGGAAGTACGTACGCCACCCCACGATTGGTATTAAGGAATACAACCCGTCAATTAAAACAAGGTGTGACAATTCAATAGGTAGAATTGGATAGCTAGCAAGGAGTAACATATCATAGGTAGACATGCTTCATTTCCCTTGTAGAACCCTAGTTTACTTTTCTTGCATATTAGTTTAATTAGTAGCTTTTGGGTTAGTTGATTAGCAACTAATTCCGCCCCTTCTTCCAAAACCAGAGATTTTTACTTGCTTACCATAAAAATATAAAAACATAAAAAAGAATCATCCCTCACCTTTAGACCTAGTTAGATTAATTTCAATCCTAACGAACACTATTCTTTGAGTTGAACGATCAATCCCCGGTACTTGCCACTTCACTATACTACAACGGTCAGGTACACTGCCTGGTGGGGATTGCAAACTTCTCAAGATCCCTTGAGAGGTAAAACCTGTTGTAAGGTTGCAAAACCACGCATCAAGTTTTTGGCGCCGCAGCCCGGGGAGTAGTTATTGCTTAGGTTGAAATTTTATATTTATTAGGTCTACTCACAAGATTCCTATCAAGTGAGATATTTTCTTTTTATTTTGTAGCTTTCTCGTAGTCTATCTTTTCTTTGTGATTTTGTTTGTAATTTGCTTCAAATGGACTTTTCACTTAAATTTCTAAGATTGCAAGATATGGTTGAGTGGCTAGAACACCAAGAAGTTCAAAATACCTCATTTAGAGACACTTATGAATCATATGAGCCTTCACCTAGGATAGATTCTTATGAACAACCTCCATGTTTAGGATCTTGTTTTAGTGAGGCTAATAGGAAAAGCGACCTAGTTTGCCAAGGAATTGTGGATAGAGCCGTATCAATAAATCATAAGTTGGATGAAGCACTAGGTTTGTTATTATCACTACCTAAGAAAATAATTGACGAGGATATAGGTGATCTTGACACGTGGAATAATGAGGTAAACACCATAAGCCCACAAAATACTCAACCATCATTTGAGGCACCCACACCGCCCGTGACTTACCCGGAAGAAGTAGTAGAGACTTTAGGAATCCCGATGGAGGTAGAACCCTTGGACCAAGCACAACTAGAGGATATAGGTTTGCACACTTTTAGTGATGACCTTACTCATATTTCTAGGGAATTTCCTAGTGTTGATGAATTGGAACCTCAACCTTTACAGAACTTTTCATCCTTAGATTTACATCTAGGAGAAAAAAGAGGAACCGACCCACCCATCAACCAAAATTATCCGGGTAGTTTTAGGATGAAGGAAGCCATTCACTCACCCCCTTCACCTCACGTGGCATATTCACACCCTAAGGGTGTGTATCGCTACTTTCACCCGCACTTAATCCTAAGTGTAGGAAAAACCTCCCCTATTTTTGTTAAATAAGGGTAGAGTCAGGCTCGTGACTCGAACAAAAACAAGCGCTTATTGGGAGGCAACCCAAGCTTTATTTAATTGTTTGTTTGTTTGTTTATTTGATTTTATTTGTTTCCGTATGCATGTTTTATTTTTATTGTTTGTGGATCATGATTCAAAATAAATTGTGAAAATGCTTTATTTTGTTTTTAACTTCGTCTTAATTACATATAAAGGTATTTTGCAAAAGCTAAGTGTAAGGGGAGACCCAAATTTGTTTATAAGAACGAAATTGAGCATGAACCACAACAATATTAAATGAACATGTATATTAGTAATTGTTTGAGTCAAATGCTTGTATCGAGTCATAATGATGTTTTGCAGGATTTTCCAGGAAGTAAGGCATAAGTTTTTCCAGAAATTTTCCGGAAACTTAACATGAGATTTTTGCAGGAACATTCTGACGGCGTCAGGAGTTATAACCTGACGGCGTCAGGTACATAAATTCTGAAAAATTTTGCGAGTTTTATTTATACAGGAGTCGTAAAAGTTTTTTGTTAAATCTTTAGTTTTATAAACTCCAGGAAATCTGCAAATATTCATTCCACAAGCATTATATCTTTAATTGTTTTGTTTTTATTTCTAAGTCTGGAATTACATCTAGTTGTGAGTTTTCTTTGTTCGGTTTGATGCTTTGGTTTTTCTTGTTTGTTTTCTCAGGTTTAACAGGTTATTTTGGACAAGGAAATGTATGTGGAATCAAGCTTATGGCGATGCATTAGTCTTGGAGCTTCTACATTACCTTGGAAGAAGATTTAACCATGTTACATCATTATCCACCGAACGAATCAGGGGAGTATTTGATTTCATTCTTTTACCTTATTTACTTTTACATCTTGTTATTTGAACGTTGGGGACAATGTTCATCTTAAGTGTAAGGGGGGGGGGGTAAAAGTACGATTTTAGAGAATACAATTGCGCTTGATTTTTGTTTGTTTGATGGTAGATGTGTAATAAAACTGAGAGAAATACTTGTTAAGGCAATTTTAGTGCCAAATTAAATTTTTTTTTACAACATATAGGAGTGAAACTTTGATCTTAATGAGCGTCTCACGGATAGGAGTTATATGACTAGCACAAAAACCGTACCACTAAAAAATTTTTCCACCCCCAAATATGTGAGGTTCGCCCCTAGAATTGGTAGGAAAAGCATTTATGCCATGATGTGTGTACCGGTAGCACCTAGATTCTAGAACTTGCGTTAGGACCATTCCGAGGCCACAAGTGAGACTACATTCGTGTAGTTAGATTTACTACATGATAAGAGGCATTAGGATTAACCCATTGTTTTACACCTGTGTTTTTGTTATAATTACATTGGCTACATTGGTCAAGTAATTCTCCCACACCCTTTGCGTTGTACTCATTTTTAGTACACGATACCCCTAGTACACCCCTCAGAGCCTATCTTTTCGTTTCTAACTTTAAGCATTTTACTTAAAGGAAGAATTTGTTTACACCCCACTTAAATGTACACCCAAATCGCCTTAGCCTACCTTGTATGCACTCATTTTTAGTGCATTATTGTGACAACATTTGTTTAAACCCCAAGTTAATTATCTAATTGATTACATGGTTGCTAAGTCGAGTCATATCCTTGTACATATTGTTTTGGGACGATTGGGACTCATGGGTAAAGTACTAGTGTAATGGAGTAATGGGGAAGAACAACATTATTACCCCCATATGTGCTAAATATTTTAAAAGTACTCCAAGTGTTTCGATTATCTTAATTTGAGTCATTAGAATAGTTAATTGTAAAGTTATGTAAAAGTTCAAGTGTAAGGGGAATGCAACGCCCCTATGATGTATTATTTTGGATGGTAGGGCAAAAGTGTATGCAAAAAAAAAAAAAAAAAAAAAAAAAAAAAAAAAAAAAAAAAAAAAAGTAGAAAAAACATACGGACTACCATCCCGTTTCATTTTATGTTTATTTTATCTTTTTGTTATTTTTTTCATTAGCTTAAGTCGAGTCTAGTCTTGGCTTAGCAACGCCATATTGTACATGTAATTAATCAAGATCTTTAACTCGCCACCAGTAAAATATCCGTTATCCAACAAAACCGTGTTTATCATATCCCTACA
Source organism: Artemisia tridentata subsp. tridentata (assembly GCA_021014915.2). Classification (NCBI taxonomy): domain Eukaryota; kingdom Viridiplantae; phylum Streptophyta; class Magnoliopsida; order Asterales; family Asteraceae; genus Artemisia; species Artemisia tridentata. The sequence goes on from CP139504.1 coordinate 114,960,606, forward strand.
CCTAACGTTATAACCCATGTAAAAGCCCTCTTTGATAGTTTATCTTCGGTGCTTACGCCGAGTGGAGGAGGTTTTCGATCCTTTCCCAAGCCTATGGTAATCTATTTGCTATGACAGGTAGTGAGAGATATTATCCGTTTTCATTTATGAGATTTATTTTGATGACACTTGAGAGATGTGAGTATCTAAACACTACTTGTGAGGTGCTAGTTTGTAATCTCCGTGCTTATTATGATTAAAGTGGAACGAATATTTGTTGTAATTACTTTTATGTTAGCATTAAATGACCCCTAACTTGTATTTTGATTAGAATAAAAGCGCATTTGCTTGAGGACAAGCAAATCTCAAGTGTAAGGGTATTTGATGAAGCGAAAAGTGTACCGCTTTTAAGGGGTCATTTAAGCCCTAAATCGTATTTATTTGATCAAATATTGCCCTAAATCGTTTCTTTTGTCATTTTAGGTACTTTGGAGAAGAAATCTGGAAAAGGAAGCATTTTGGACGTTTTTGGAGCATAAAAGTGAAGAAAACGACAAAGTCTCAAAATCGGCTGAAAAGTGCCTTTGACGGCGTCAGAAATGTCCCCAGACGGCGTCATGGCTTGGCAAGAAAAAGGTGGATATGAAAATTACTCATGATAAGCCAGAGAAATTTGCATGGGAATTCTGACGGCGTCACCCTTTGGAGTGATCAAGGTCGTCACGGCTTAATTTAAAGAGGGACGGCGTCATGCCTTTATTCTGACGGCGTCAGCTTCTGATAGGCCAGAACGGATTTTGGAGGTTTAAAGGGAGACGGCGTCAAGAAGGCCATCACGTGTTATCTAGTCACAACTTGCGCGCGTGGTAGCTGTTACTGTTTTGGCCATAAAATCCTCATACGAACTCGGATTTAGGTGATTCAAAAGGCCACGCAATCGGGACGAAAAGATCTACAATTTGGTGAAAAATTGGATGTGACGGCGTCACTTGTTAAGGCTGACGCCGTCAGAACCCCTCGGACAGCAAACTGCCTATAAATACAACATCATAACTTCATTATTTGTAAGCCCTAAACCCTAAGTCCGATTCTAGGGTTTAGGTAGGTGTTTTTTCAGCAACTTAGAGGGTCCTAATCATGCCATAAACATCTTGTAATGGTTTGTTTATCGATTCAATCTTATGTTATGTCTTCAATTATGATTATTGTTGATTGCTCTTCATTAATTATGCTTGGCTAAATCACCTTGTGTCTACTTATAATTGTGTGAAACTTGTGTATAACTAATTAGATCTTATTGATTTCTTGTTGATGTGTGTGTCCATCTCCATCAATTAGGGCGTGACAACTTCAATAGATCTAGTTGGTTTAGTTTATAATTCTTGTTTCCTATTGTCTCTTGTTTGATTGGGTGATATCGATGTTAGGCTTAAGAAAACTGGCTAACCTCCTATACGGTAACTTGCTTGAACGTCTTAAGAAACATGAACCAATGCGTACTAGGTTTATTTGGTTGTATTTAATGCATGAGCGAATTCTAGTGATCCCATGTTAGGAGCTTCTTAGCCGGCTCGACATAGGAGTGAAGTAGGAGCTTATAGAGTTGGGGAAGTACGTACGCCACCCCACGATTGGTATTAAGGAATACAACCCGTCAATTAAAACAAGGTGTGACAATTCAATAGGTAGAATTGGATAGCTAGCAAGGAGTAACATATCATAGGTAGACATGCTTCATTTCCCTTGTAGAACCCTAGTTTACTTTTCTTGCATATTAGTTTAATTAGTAGCTTTTGGGTTAGTTGATTAGCAACTAATTCCGCCCCTTCTTCCAAAACCAGAGATTTTTACTTGCTTACCATAAAAATATAAAAACATAAAAAAGAATCATCCCTCACCTTTAGACCTAGTTAGATTAATTTCAATCCTAACGAACACTATTCTTTGAGTTGAACGATCAATCCCCGGTACTTGCCACTTCACTATACTACAACGGTCAGGTACACTGCCTGGTGGGGATTGCAAACTTCTCAAGATCCCTTGAGAGGTAAAACCTGTTGTAAGGTTGCAAAACCACGCATCATCTTTCCTATTCTTTCTAATTAATCCTTTGATCATATAATTATAAGCTTTTGTTTCAAGTGATCCAAAGCTTCAACCTCTCAAGTGCAAGAGAAGAATACTTTTATCCCTCAAGACAAGAAGTATTACAACTTGGTGTATCTCTTCCATCCAAGTTGTTGGTGTATCATAATTGTAAATCATTTTTTCATTTGTATAAGTTGTGTATATTTGTTAGATAGGTGTGAACATAATTGCTTAGGCTAGTTTAGTGTGTAAGTAGTGAAGTTGTGAAGAAGTTAAGGTGTGTAAGTAGTGAATGTGTGAAGAAGTAGAAGAGTATATAAGTAGTGCTAGGTCGTGAAGTAGTTGTGAAGCCGTAGTGAAGAAGTTGTGAAGAAGTAGTGAAGAAGTCATGAAGAAGTTGTGATTGAAGTTGTGAGATTGGTTCTAGCTACGATTAGAACTCGACATTTAGCTTTGTGTCGTAAAATTGGTGTAAGCGAAAGTTGTGTAAGGTTTTCTCCGCCATAAGGGAGCTTGTTGACATAGTGAAGAAAACTCTCGAGTTAGGTGCTCGAGGAGTGGAGTAGGGCAAGGAAGGTGTCCTTGTAGCCGAACCACTATAAATCCTTTATCTCGCGGTTCGATCTTTCCATCTCTATCTTTCATTTCATTTCATTACTTTACTTGCATTGTTAATTTAGATCTACTTATATTTGTTCATATTGTTCAAGAGTTGAGTTCACATAAATTCGAATCTAAGTTTTTAAAAGTAAACAAAGTTTTTATAATAAATTAAAAAGACGAAAAACTATTCAACCCCCCCTTTTAGTTTTCCACACAAAACTCGTATGGTACTTGTGATTTTGCCGAATCTAGAGAGAGAAAAAGAGAGAAGCGGAACCTTAGTGAGAGAAAGTGAGATATGTTAGATTGAAAATAAAGAGAGGTCCAACCCTCTCCTTTGGTGGGAGAGGGTATTTATACATATGAAATAAACGCCTCTAGTAGGCTATGGACCGGGCTGACAGTGGGTAAAGACCCGACCCGACTCCATGGTGTTACGATATCTAAACTAATATGATTAAACCTACGAGCTACTTAATGCTAATCTATACTCGGGGTGACCGAGTCTTTCATGTGAATATTTATATTCCTAACAATCTCCCCCTAAGGGAGGTCACCCCGGAAATTACACTTTGAATTCTAGCATTCTATTACATAGATTAGAGTTCCAAGCTCGTAGTCTTTGATTCTTCTAAGTCTTTAATCTTTGTACTTTCAGCAGTGAACTTTTGATGACTGTTCTTTTGTCTTGGATGATCTTTGACGATTCTTTGAGGTCATCATCCAACGTACGTCTCCAAGTAATCTTTTTGCAGTATTATCTCCATGTGATGTTGTGATCTTTGGACCGACATGCTCACACTTTTCTGGATCATGATTTTCAGCATCAGAGTTGCGGAAGTAGTGTTGAAAGTCTTTCAATTATCATGATTTCTTTGATTATGATGGTGAAGTGTGAGCATCGGGTGATGGATCGGCATCTTTTCGGCAATCAGCTGCAACCACTAGGGATTCCTGCATACAACAGTTAGCAATAAAACGTCCGGCACTTATAGGTTTTGATTTCGAGATTGTTAACAGCATAGTGTGAAAATTTTCTCTAATCCTTGCCATGGCCGTTCCTGAATCGGATACCCCCGATAGGGCATACAAGATCTACCGAAGTACATCAACGATTAGGTGAGTCGTTGGAGTTCACTCCACGACTGTAGATTGTTTGAAACTGCCGCGACCACTAAGCGTAATCCACACGGAATTACCGAAGTGACCTGCTTTCAGGGCTGTTTGATGTTGACCCTGGCAGGAATTTCCATTCAATCACTGAGAATTACATTTGTAAATTCTCTCATAAATGTTCTGGCAGATTGCTAAGATCTGCGTACGACTCATAAGTTTACAACTGTTGTCCTTAATGTTGAACAACCAGTGTAGAAGTAACATGTGTTCCTATGAGATCTTATGATGCATCTCGTGGCTCTAGACTCGATAAGTGCATTTTTGGTAGTCGGAGACTGGAGCGGTGTCTCCTGTTTCAATATCAACATGACTCGTAATGAGCGGTCGATAGATTATGCAGGGTTCCCTGTGAGAATGAAACAAGTCCTTTTAAGAGAACTTGAGTGGCTAGAAGGTTTAGTGCAGTGCGTCACTGGGTCCATGACGTCTTGTCTTCAATACTGGTGTTACCTTAGTAACCACTAGTAGCATATGAATTGAACCCGGTTTCTGCCCTAAGGTTGAATAATTGGAGGGCTATTTCTTTTCACCCTTTCTCATTACATTTCTTTTTAATTCTTCAACCCCTTATTTATCCTTTCTCATATTACTCATTTTTTCATAATCATACCTAAGGACTTTCTAATACTAACTATTCCGTATTGTCCTTGGGTAGATTCCTCCGGCTCTGGCGGATCACAGGACAATTTTCCTAACCTTAGCCACCTTATGACTTCATGACTATCCTATGTTGCCGTCAACCAAATCTTTGAAAAATTTCTCAAAGTGTTTATAGTTATAAAACACATTTTGCTAACACTTTGAGAGTTTTGTATTTTTCAAATACTCCCCCTTAACATGTGCTCATATGTTTTAATTTAAAATTTGCACATGTTGGGTAGAAATTGCACTTTTTTGAATTGATCCAATTTCAGTAAACATGACCGATTCGAGACACGCTTACATCATTAGTTAGACTAACTTGAAATTATTACCCGGCCTGGTCAAGTCCACATAAAGTTTCTCGAAATGGTACACTCTACTCAGACAAGTCCTCTTCGAGACACGCTTACATCACTGGTTAGACCAGCTTGAAATTATTATCCGGCCAAGACAAGTCCTTTCGATTAATGATATTTTTTGTTTCGTCAATTCATTGGTGAAGTCTGAGTCGCGCTCACATGAGATGCCACCAGAGATGCCACATTCTTTTTGTCACTACAAACCATTTGCTCCCCTCAATATGTGCATTGATATACAAAAGGGTTTAGCACATATGGGAGAGCTTACATTTAAGTCCAAAACATCACCTTTTTTTTTTATCAGATTGCATATTTAAATCACATTCTCTCCCCCGATTAGAAATTTCAAACCTTTTGAGATTTTGTGATCCCAATTGATTTAAATAAGTTTAGAAAATATGGGAGAAAATGTGGTCAGGTTTAATATGTGCTGATAATGGAACATACTAATGCTCCCCCTCAATCAATGAGGGAGAATGTTAGTGTCAGGTATGATAAGTTTGAAAGATATTTGAATTAAAAAAATCATACACTGACACATAACAACAAGTTTCATTAAATTCACTGCTTATTATGTACAAAGTGACTTGTTTTAATGATATAAAATTTTTGAAATCACTCTCCCCCTCAATCGATGATCTGTTTTCTATTTAAAGAGTTGTAGTCATTGATTGAGTGATATATTTTTTATGAAAAGTTCAATTCTGATTGATATTCAAAAATCATGGTACCACCAAGTTTAGCACAAATACTTTCTTGAAGAATCATAGATGGAAAAGTATCTGTGATGTAAAGAAGACTTCTCTTCTTATATGAGAAATGATGCACTGAAACGTACATCAAATCGAAGAAATATGGATATAAAGTAATCCATGCCCGGGTGAACTTCATCCAGTGGGAGGAACAGCCGTCTTTTTGGCGACGTGCTTTCCCCATAATGAAGAACGGGTTACAGTCTGAAGTAACTGCAAGCCGACATGACATGTTTTAACAATTCATTTTAACTTCTGCTCGAGCTTCATTTAAAGTCCCGTGTCATTATTGAATGACATTTCTAGGACCGTAAATGTTATCGATAAACAGAAGACATGCCTAGAGGAACTATTTTTGGTATTTTTTTGTGTTTTTCTGATTTTTATGGTTTTTATAGGTTTTATATTCTTCTATTTTCATTTTGGTTTAATATATATACAAGGATATATGAAGCAAATCCATTACTCCTCATTCTCTTCCTGAAGACGCTTGAGAGTTTCTGGCGTCAAACTCTTCATGCCAAGTCGCGGGAGAATAAATTGGAACCGTTCTCTCGGGAGTGCCTTAGTGAAGATATCAGCCAACTGAAACTCAATCCTCACGAAGTAAAGTTCAACAACCCCTTTCTCAACCTGTTCCCTTATAAAGTGATGTCGGATATCGATGTGCTTTGATCAGGAGTGTTGGACATTGTTGCAGCAAAGAGCTATAGCACTTTTGTTATCACAATACACAGGGATCTTGTTGTATTCAAAGCCATAGTCCGATAGTTGAGATCTCATCCATAGGATTTGAGCACAACACGCAGACATGACAATGTATTCAGCCTCTGTGGAAGATATAGTTGTACTCATTTGCCTCTTAGATGACCAGCTTACTAACTTTTCTCCCAGAAATTGAGCACCTCCCGACGTACTTCGACGAGTATCTTGACACCCCGCATGGTCTGCATCTGCATAGGCCGTAAGTGCCATGGCGGTGTCCTTAGGATACCAGAGAGCCATGTGAATAGTCCCTTGAAGGTATCGAAAGACCCGCTTTAACCGCTTCTAGATGCCTTTTGGTGGGCTTAGACTGGTACCGAGCGCACATGCATAGTAACACCCCAACCCGAAAAGGGTAGAGATGTCACAATAATGGTTTCATATTAGAACAAACACAAGCATACGACATAAATAATACAATTGAATTTCAATGGTTACAATGGAAAATCTGAAACTATAAGGTTACAAATGAGAAATACAATAATTTCTAAGTCTGAATATAAGCTCTTCTAGTCATCTCTAATCCAAAATAGCTAGTAAGGTCTTCTAAGTCCAAGGTACTCTCCACTCATACCCAGCTTCCAAACTAAAACCTGCCGCAGGAAAAGGAATGCGGCTGAGCTACGAAAGCTCAGTGAACAGATATAACGATAACAAGCAGTAATAAAGAATAGTGAAAGGTAAATGAAATAAAGGTCATGCAGATATATCAAGAGTTAAGGAATAATAAAGATAAATGTAAAGGAAAACAGAAATCCACTACGAGCCCAGAAACAGAATCATATCAAATATCAGGGTGTATGGAGGGGAGACCTCAGCATACCAAGTACAGGGTGAGGGGATACCTCCAAGGGTTGGAGTCATGAGCTCCCAGGATGTGAAAGACGTGTATCGCACACACCATCAGTCACCAAGTGTAACAAGTCTAGGATGCATCCATACGCCCCAGGTGGCCAAGGTCTACCTCTACGTAACAAGTCAAGTCAAGTCAGGGACGGGACAGGTCATCACTCTCCTGCCCTAGAGTCAAGCCATCGGTGCATCAATGACAGGGACATGAAACCCTCATGCCTAGTGGGTGGCTCGTAGTCTCAAACTGTGGGTCAAGGTCAAGTATCAAGTATCAAGTATCCAAGTATCAAGTTCAAGTTTCATATCAAGCGGTTCAAGTCAAGTTTTCATATCAAGGTTCAAGACAGGAGATCAATGCAAGGGTTAAAGCAAAGGTTCAAATCAGAAGGTTCATATCAATTTATTCAAAGGTTCATAACAAAGGTTCAATTTAATGGTTTATATTAAATGTTCATATCAATTGTTAAAAAGTAATCCTTTAATAATGGCTTTCATAAAAGTGATCTTTAAAAACAGTTTTCATAAAGAAAGTCTTTAAAAGTAGTTTTCCTCAAAATACTTTCATATGTAATTAAGAAAAGTTTTCACATTCGGTTATAATATCCTATGAACCTTCAAGGTATCCAAGGGTTTTAAATATTCATGTTACAAGGTGATGAACGGTTTATATCAAGTATCAAAAGAAACATAGCAAGGTTCAATTTATCAAGGGAGCATAGCAAAGGCATAGATTCAATAAGGAAAGCCTCAAAGAGAAGGCTCAGATCATAATCAAACCAATATAGAAAGATGTAAGTGAAACCTGAAGAACGAATCAAAGTATCAGGGAACATAGCAATGGCTTAGGGAATCCTATAGTGAATCAAGATCAAAAGTCATGAGGACACCCTTACTGAGAAAGGGTAGAATATCTGTACCTCATACCGCAAGTGAAAACACATCTAGAAATATAAAGATCGGAAACAAACTCCATCTTCAGCGAATCTACACGAATACATGGTCGTCTTACAATTAATATCTTATTTAAATCAGATTTCTCATTTTAGTCGGCTTTCTATTTTTAGCAGGTTTCCATTTATAGCAAGTTTCCATTTTTAGAAAGTTTCCTTATTTAGCAAGTTTCCAAAAATAGCAATTTTCCATAATTAGACAAATTCCATAAAGTAATTAGGTTAAGTCCTTTATTAAATATTATTATGGAAATAGGGTTCATTTTAGCAAGTCATGATAGTTTAGGGTTAAATATGACAACTTTCAATATTTTAGGGTTTAAATGCAAATATGCCAAAGATAAAGGTTTAAAGTGCAATATTACAAGTTATTCATTTTTAATCCATAAGTTTACCATAATTACAATTCCAATCCTTTAATTTCAACAATTTTACAAGTTAAACCCTTTTATTAAATAAATTACAAATTAAACCTTATAATTAATTAAATTACAATTTAATCCTTATAATATTCATATTTACACATTAAGCCTTCAATTAACCAAAATTACACATTATACCCCTTATATTTATATTTAAATGAAATACCTTCCATTTTACATAATTTACAAAACAAGTCCCTTTATTTTAATTACTTTCCATTCGAATTAACAATTTAATTAATTTACCATTTAAACCTTCTAAATTACAAAATTTACACATAACACCCCCATATTATAATTTTTACGAAACACCCCTGGTCTAAACTACCTTACAAAAATAACCCCCATGTTTGAAAAATTACAAAACACACCCTTAACATTTAAAAACCCATTCGGTAATCATTTTTCATGCATAAACCCTAACCCTAAATTTTCCCAATCACTATCAATCATCAAAACAACCTTAAAACACATTAAACACATCAGGTTCATCATCAAAAACCTAACCCTAGTTTCATACGAATCGATTTTTTTTTTTTTTCTCTTTTTCTTTTAAATCCGGTTAACAAATTAACTCACCAAGGATGATTTAAGCTTCGAAAATTACAAGGATCATTTTTTTCTAGTGTTATCTAGAACGAATAGGACCTGAGAAAAATAGTCTTGAAGGACACAAAATTCGTAAAAACCGATTCACAATTTATTTGGTTTTTAGGGTTTAAAATCGTATTTTAATTCAAACGGCCTGAGTAGCATGCATGGATTGTTATAGCTATTTTATATGGATCATATATGATGTAAGAAAAGTTATAAAAATACCAATTAACTTTTAGAATGATAGAATAAGGGTGGAGAATTAATACCTCTCGGCAAACATGAAAATGGAACAAAAACTGAAACCGAGTGAATCAAGCCTTCAAAAATCGAACTCCTATTTTTATACACTTCTTTTAGCACCCAGGAACTCAGTAAAAATAATAAGTGGTCGTGGAAAAATAATGGTGGCCGATTTGGAGTTTTTGTGTGTTTTTAGGGTTTTCGGTATGGAAAAAAAAGGAACAATTAAATAAGCCGTGTGGAGGGGGGAGGAGATAGCATAATTCACGGCCTACATTAATGGGGAAATCAAATTTACTGATTTTGTAGAGTTTCCTAATTTGTTTGATGATTATCTCTTAATTTAAATGGTTTTATATGTTTAACAATTAAATAATGTGTACATATATAATATTTTCGGTCCCTATGACTTTTTCATGTGTGACAAATATTTTGTACATTGTAAAATATTCAAATGTAGTAATAAAAATTATCTTACTTCGTATGTTGCTCATTTCCAAGAGTTTAAGATTTATTTGGTGTTTTATGCATTTATTAATTGAAATTTAAAGTTACAAGGGTATTTTGGTAATTTTGCATGTTTTGAAATTTCAGGTATTACAACTTCTTCCCCTCTAAAAGAAATTTTTCGTCCTCGAAATTTGAAGTCGCAAAGTTAAACGAAGTCGTAGCAAATCGCAAAAGATCGTCAAAACATTCTCACCCCCGGGGAGGTTCATCCAAAAAGGATCTCCAAACCAATTAGTTTCTCATGACTCAATCAAAACAAGGTGGGTTCAAATTCTCAGGAGGAGACAAATTGGGTTGATTCTGATCAAAAGCTCCATGCAATATAAAATGGATGATAGGTGAATTTTCTGGAAAGCTTATATGGAATACGAACAAGATTTCAAATCAAATTAACTGTATCAACAATAGAAAGCTCAAAAAGAGTTCAAGATTTATAACGGAGGTCAACAGAACACAAAACGAGAATTCAAACTCATCCAGTCATCTAATGAACAAAGGCAGAGTATACGCATAATGGTGAAAGCAGATTAAACGCATAGGTGGAATGAACCTAAAGTCTCACTAACGTAGATAATCTCAAACAGCTATCAGAATTCTAAGGCTTCTAAGGCACTCCTCGAAATATCCTATACCCACAACAAGTGCATGTTATATGACGTAAGTATTATCACGTTGGCCAGACGTCATAATACTGGCATCATATAAATATGCCCTCATGATGGTCATACTTTATCTCGAGTCGTGAGCAAAACAACCTATCTTAATCCACCTAGTACTTCTATAGTCTCAGAGGTCAACAAAATCAATGTCATAGTCAAGAGGGAAAACAAAACTACTTGCAAGAGTATCGGAATCCCAGATTGCCTAGCAGAATAAGGTACGCCGTCCACAAGCATCAGATCTTCCACAATTCACCAAAATTCCCCAAAACAAAGCCATCATCGAACATACGAAAGACAAACACGGAACTGAAATGCTTCTAGGGAACTTAACTCATTAGAGGATCTTATTACTATATAACGAAGCTTAAGTGAGTCAACGGAGGTGAAAGTTAGTCGTCAATATCTTCGGTCTTCACAGAATCAATTCTTCCAATATGAAAGGTCTGTTTCAAAAATCCGTTCATTCATTTGTGTATGAAATGGGTTCTAGGAAAATTTCATAACCGCGACAGTATCACACGAGCCTCCACAGTAATAGTGATAGCCAAAAGTTTAACAATCGGTAATCATGGTAGGGAGTTCAAAATTGTTTCAAACACCAAAGGTGAGACATAGGAGGATAGTTGTCAATATTTTGAATGCTCAATCAGTCAATCCCTTATCAGAAAACAATCGAAGTTAACTATCCAAAGAAAGACGGATCAACAAGGCAAATCTTATCGTTCAAAAGTGAGAGGGAAACATTCTTATACTCGTGGTTAAACACCACAAGGCTTCTCATAGGGATAGAGGTGGGTAAGACGAAATCAAATAGCGTCGGAAGATTCATAGATGCTTATCAAAAGGAAGACAAATAACAGAATGTATCAAGTACGTCATCGCCATGGAGATTCTCAGAATGCCCGAAGAGGCATCAAAATGATTAACAAAAGGATCAGAGGTCAGAGTCGGAATCTGAAGATAAGGATCAATAGTGTCAGGCAATTACTATGCAATTCTCAATGCCTTCAAGATTTATTTAGGTTTCAAATCTTAGGTGGTGCAAAGCATAAGATTTCAATCTCCAAAAGTGATCTCAACAGGCTTTAACCAAAAGCAAGGCACGAATCAGAGTGATGCGGAAGCAATGATACTTAAACAAATGCCTTATAGTATACCCATTCCTCAACGGTAATAACTTAAGTTCTTATGGGGAAATCCTAAAGCAAGTTCTCAAGGTGTTCTCCCATGTTCTTACAGTGGAAGCCTAATGGTCCAAAACTCACAGGTCAAGGGTAAATGTATTACAAGTCGCAGCCTGTCTCTGATACCATAAATTGTAACACCCCAACCCGACAAGGGTAGAGATGTCACAATAATGGTTTCATATCAGAACAAACACAAGCATATGACATAAATAATACAATTGAATTTCAATGGTTACAATGGAAAATCTGAAACTACAAGGTTACAAATGAGAAATACAATAATTTCTAAGTCTGAATATAAGCTCTTCTAGTCATCTCTAATACAAGGTAGCTAGTAAGTCTTCTAAGTCCAAGGTACTCTCCACTCATACCCAGCTTCCAAACTAAAACCTGCCACAGGAAAAGAAATGTGCGGCTGAGCTACGAAAGCTCAGTGAACATATATAACGATAACAAGCAGTAGTAAAGAATAGTGAAAGGTAAATAAAATAAAGGTCATGCAGATATATCAATAGTTAAAGAATAATAAAGATAAATGTAAAAGGAAAATAGAAATCCACTACGAGCCCAGAAACAGAATCATATCAAATATCAGGGTGTATGGAGGGGAGACCTCAGCATACCAAGTACAGGGTGAGGGGATACCTCCAAGGGTTGGAGTCATGAGCTCCCAGGATGTGAAAGACGTGTATCGCACACACCATCAGTCACCAAGTGTAACAAGTAATATATCATATACAGAAACAGAATACAGAAACAAGTCTAGGATGCATCCATACGCCCCAGGTGGCCAAGGTCTACCTCTACGTAACAAGTCAAGTCAAGTCAGGGACGGGACAGGTCATCACTCTCCTGCCCTAGAGTCAAGCCATCGGTGCATCAATGACAGGGACATGAAACCCTCATGCCTAGTGGGTGGCTCGTAGTCTCAAACTGTGGGTCAAGGTCAAGTATCAAGTATCAAGTGTCCAAGTTCAAGTTCAAGTTTCATATCAAGCGGTTCAGGTCAAGTTTTCATACCAAGTGTATCATATCAAGTTTCATATCAAGGTTCAAGACAGGAGATCAATGCAAGGGTTAAAGCAAAGGTTCAAATCATAAGGTTCATATCAATTTATTCAAAGGTTCATAACAAAGGTTCAATTTAATGGTTTATATTAAATGTTCATATCAATTGTTAAAAAGTAATCCTTTAATAATGGCTTTCATAAAAGTGATCTTTAAAAACAGTTTTCATAAAGAAAGTCTTTAAAAGTAGTTTTCCTCAAAATACTTTCATATGTAATTAAGAAAAGTTTTCACATTCGGTTATAATATCCTATGAACCTTCAAGGTATCCAAGGTTTTTAAATATTCATGTTACAAGGTGATGAACGGTTTATATCAAGTATCAAAAGAAACATAGCAAGGTTCAATTTATCAAGGGAGCATAGCAAAGGCATAGATTCAATAAGGAAAGCCTCAAAGAGAAGGCTCAGATCATAATCAAACCAATATAGAAAGATGTAAGTGAAACCTGAAGAACGAATCAAAGTATCAGGGAACATAGCAATGGCTTAGGGAATCCTATAGTGAATCAAGATCAAAAGTCATGAGGACACCCTTACTGAGAAAGGGTAGAATATCTGTACCTCATACCGCAAGTGAAAACACATCTAGAAATATAAAGATCGGAAACAAACTCCATCTTCAGCGAATCTACACGAATACATGGTCGTCTTACAATTAATATCTTATTTAAATCAGATTTCTCATTTTAGTCGGCTTTCTATTTTTAGCAGGTTTCCATTTATAGCAAGTTTCCATTTTTAGAAAGTTTCCTTATTTAGCAAGTTTCCAAAAATAGCAATTTTCCATAATTAGACAAATTCCATAAAGTAATTAGGTTAAGTCCTTTATTAAATATTATTATGGAAATAGGGTTCATTTTAGCAAGTCATGATAGTTTAGGGTTAAATATGACAACTTTCAATATTTTAGGGTTTAAATGCAAATATGCCAAAGATAAAGGTTTAAAGTGCAATATTACAAGTTATTCATTTTTAATCCATAATTTTACCATAATTACAATTCCAATCCTTTAATTTCAACAATTTTACAAGTTAAACCCTTTTATTAAATAAATTACAAATTAAACCTTATAATTAATTAAATTACAATTTAATCCTTATAATATTCATATTTACACATTAAGCCTTCAATTAACCAAAATTACACATTATACCCCTTATATTTATATTTAAATGAAATACCTTCCATTTTACATAATTTACAAAACAAGTCCCTTTATTTTAATTACTTTCCATTCGAATTAATAATTTAATTAATTTACCATTTAAACCTTCTAAATTACAAAATTTACACATAACACCCCCATATTATAATTTTTACGAAACACCCCTGGTCTAAACTACCTTACAAAAATAACCCCCATGTTTAAAAAATTACAAAACACACCCTTAAGATTTAAAAACCCATTCGGTAATCATTTTTCATGCATAAACCCTAACCCTAAATTTTCCCAATCACTATCAATCATCAAAACAACCTTAAAACACATTAAACACATCATGTTCATCATCAAAAACCTAACCCTAGTTTCATACGAATCAATTTTTTTTTTCTCTTTTTCTTTTAAATCCGGTTAACAAATTAACTCACCAAGGATGATTTAAGCTTCGACAATTACAAGGATCATTTTTCTAGTGTTATCTAGAACGAATAGGACCTGAGAAAAATAGTCTTGAAGGACACAAAATTCGTAAAAACCGATTCACAATTTATTTGGTTTTTAGGGTTTAAAATCGTATTTTAATTCAAACGGCCTGAGTAGCATGCATGGATTGTTATAGCTATTTTATATGGATCATATATGATGTAATAAAAGTTATAAAAATACCAATTAACTTTTAGAATGATCGAATAAGGGTGGAGAATTAATACCTCTCGGCAAACATGAAAATGGAACAAAAACTGAAACCGAGTGAATCAAGCCTTCAAAAATCGAACTCCTATTTTTATACACTTCTTCTAGCACCCAGGAACTCAGTAAAAATAATAAGTGGTTGTGGAAAAATAATGGTGGCCGATTTGGAGTTTTTGTGTGTTTTTAGGGTTTTCGGTATGGAAATAAAACGAACAATTAAATAAGCCGTGTGGAGGGGGGAGGAGATAGCATAACTCACGGCCTACATTAATGGGGAAATCAAATTTACTGATTTTGTAGAGTTTCCTAATTTGTTTGATGATTATCTCTTAATTTAAATGGTTTTATATGTTTAACAATTAAATAATGTGTACATATATAATATTTTCGGTCCCTATGACTTTTTCATGTGTGACAAATATTTTGTACATTGTAAAATATTAAAATGTAGTAATAAAAATTATCTTACTTCATATGTTGCTCATTTCCAAGAGTTTAAGATTTATTTGGTGTTTTATGCATTTATTAATTGAAATTTAAAGTTACAAGGGTATTTTGGTAATTTCGCATGTTTTGAAATTTCGGGTATTACATGCATACTGCGAACAAGAGATCTGGCCTACTAGCGGTGAGATACATTAGGGATCCAATCATGCTTCGAAACTTGGTTTGATTAACAGGGATCCCAAAGAGGTCTTCATCCAACTTCGATCTCTCAACCATCGGAGTGTCAACAGGATCACTTGAATCAAATCCAAATTTCTTCAATATTTCATTTGCATACTTGGATTGATTAATGAATATGCCTCCGGGACTTTGAGAAATTTGTAAACCCAAGAAGAACGACATTTGTCCCATCATAGACATTTGGAACTTGGAACTCATCTCGTTAGAAAAACGATCACAGTCCATAGGATCAGAGGAGGCAAAGATAATGTCATCTACGTAGATCTGAACGTGAAGTAGATGTTTGCCCGTTTTCCTAGTGAATAGCGTAGGATCAACAACACCTTTGGAGAATTTGTTTGCCAGAAGGAACTTAGACAAAGTGTCATACCACGCCCTAGGTGCCTGCTTTAGGCCATAGAGAGCCTTCTTCAAACGATAGACGTGAGTAGGGTGTTCAGGATCCACAAATCCTTCTGGTTGACTGACATAGACTACCTCTTTCAAATCACCATTCAAGAATGTTGTCTTAACATCCATTTGGTAGACTATCATATTCTGACTGGCAGCATTAGCGAGAAAGATTCTTATGGCTTCAATTCAAGCAACAGGTGCGAATGATTCTTCAAAGTCTATGCCCTCTTCTTGACGATATCCCTTTACAACAAGCCGTGCCCTATTTTTCAGAACGTCGCCATGCTCATCAAGTTTCACTTTGAAGATCCACTTAAGAGCGATAATCATTGCACTATCTGGAGGAGGCACTAATTCCCATACTTCAAGTCGATCAAACTCATGAATTTCTTCTTGCATTGCAGTAAACCAGCAGTCTTTAGACAAAGCATCTTTGAAATCTTTGGGTTCAACTTTGGATAGTACAGAATTAAAGAAGCACCACAATGCATCGGTGGCAAGTTGCTTTTGTGTGGATACCGGACGAGAAGAATTTCCAATGATGTTGTCAATCGGATGATCATTGGTCCATTTTCTGAGATGTTCATTTGGTTGAGGGTAGGGAACGGAAGTTTCCGTGTTAGGATCCCCTGAAGAAGATGTCTCAGTAGAAGATTCAGGAGCAAATATATTCTCGAATGGAGCATCATCAGTAGGAGCAAAAGGATTCACTTCAAAAGAATGGTCAACTGTAGAGCCTTGCTGTACCGAAGGAGATTGAATATTCGATGATGATGGTGAGTGACTAGCAGATGGTGCTTCTTGACTAATTGAGACAGATACAGATGGACCATCTAAGTTGTGTGGAATTGGAGCATTAGCAACTGGAGGTGAAGGTGAAGCTTCAGTTGTAGTATCAACAGTTGATGGCTCAAAGTATTCATCAAACATCTGATCAAACAAATTCTTCAACTCATCACTCGTAGGAGGTACATAAGGAACTGCAGGAGTGGGACGATGTACAAGACCTGAACTAATTGGTCCAGGAGACAAAAGATTAGGAGCGGGTCTAGAACTTGTGTGTCCAGGAGCCATTTGCTCAGTCAGCTCATCGAATGTCATGTGAATGGTTTCCATAATTTGTTGGGTTCGTTTGTTGTAGATTCGGTATCCCTTGCGATCTGGTGCATACCCAATGAAGAATCCAATGTCTGTTTTAGCCTTTAGTTTTCCCAGATCCTGACTATCATTTGTTGGGTAGCATAGAGCACCGAACACTCGTAAAAAAGAAAGATCTGGTTTCTTGCCATGTATCAGCTCATATGGAGTTTTGTTGTGAAGAGTATGTATCAAGGATCGATTTTTGGTGTAACAAGCTGTAGCAATTGCTTAAGCCCAAAGAAACATCGGTGCCTTGGAAAATATCAGCATGGTTCGTGCAGCTTCCACAAGAGTACGATTTCGTCTTTCAACAACCCCGTTCTGCTGAGGAGTGCGTGGAACACTTTTCTGGTGAGTTATGCCAATACTTTCGTAAAATTGAATGAGTTGTTTGTTAACAAACTCAGTTCCATTGTCTGTGCGGATGATTCTGACGGTTTTTTTTTAAGTCTTACTTGTAGCTGTTTCATAAGTTTGATGATAACCTCTGGAGTCTCATCCTTGGTTCTCAAAAACTTCACCTATGTAAACCGAGAGTAGTCGTCGACCACCACAAGAATATATTTCTTCCCATTTATACTCTGCACTCTCATTGGTCCGCACAGATCCATGTGAAGGGTGTGAAGAACTTCCATGATGGTGTTGACAGTTTTGGGTTTGTGAGCATGCTTCTTGCTTTTGCCCAGTTGACAAGCAGAACAAAGATGATCCTTTTCAAACTTCAATATGGGCATACCTCGTACAAGATCCTTGCGAGTAAGTTCATTTATGGTGCCGAAATTTAAGTGATTTAAACGACGGTGCCAAAGCCATGATTTGTTCTTAGAGGCCTTTGACAGCAAACAAATAGAAGATGACCGCATCATGTCTTCAATAGAGATGGTGTATAGATTAGTGCCACGACTGCCTTTAAGGAGATCAATACCATCCAATTCTCTGACGAAACATGTGTGTTTTCTGAAAGCAACTTCAAGATCGGAATCACAGAATTGACCAACAGAGAACAAATTGTGCCCAAGTCCTTCCACGTAGTATACCCTGGAAATTACACTGTCACCAAACACATAATCTCCATAACCCATAATCGCCCCAAAATGGTCGTTCCCGAATCTAACTGTACCGATAAACTTATTCACGAAATTCTTGAGCCGTGAGCGATCCCCGGTCATATGTTTTGAGCAGCCTGAGTCCAAATACCAAAGGACGATTTGTACGACCTGCATTTGAAAACAGACAACGATGGATAACTGAAAAAGGTGGATCCCCACGTGCAACTGGGGTCCGTTTGGTTAGCACAAACAAATTCTGGAACTACAGGATTCATAGATGCCATGGTATTCACAGTGGAAACTTCACTAGTAGCAGCAATTGACCTAGTTACAGGGCATTGTGTCTCTAAGGGGAAAATTCGACCAGTTGGCTTATGATATTGTATTTTTATTCCAAAGTAAAACGCAATGAATGTATTTTCCCCGGGTCGTTATCCCAACGAAGGTTGAAGTCGAGTCGCGTTTCGGTGTCGAATTAGTGTCGTGAATGTGAGTGATTAAGTGAAATATTGGTTTTTCTACACTACGAATAATGAAATATCAAATGAAAACTACTAATTAAGCTATAGGTACAAGTAATCTAAGTACGTGAACTAAAAATGAAAACCGGAATTTAAAAACGATACGTGACGAATTTAAAAACGTATTTAAAAAGTGGTTTTCTAAATTTTAAGCCCTAAAATTATGAAAATAATTTTCCTATATTCCAAATAATAAAAGAAAATTTTGGGAAAAAGAAAAATATTTTTTTGACTTTTTAATTATTTTTTGTGAATTAAAAACTGATTTAAAATATTTAATTGATTTAAAAATATTAAAACTAGTGAGAAAAATCTGGAAAATTTTGATTAATTCTAAAATTAAATGACTAATCTAGGAAAAATAAATTCAGAAAGTAATTCAGCTTAAATAAGCTGTAACAGTAAATAAGCAGTTGGTAAATAAGCTAAAAATAAGCAAATAAGGGCCAAAAATTTACAGAAGCTCAGGGAATGATAAGTACACTACTAGAAACTAGAAACAACTTAAAAACACCAGAAAAGCTATCAGATTATTCCCAAAAAGCACTTAATGCAGCTGCAAGTTTAAGGCAAAACAGTGGTTAATCAGCAGTTTTGCAGCTGATTTATAATCTTAACAGAAGCTATTGAGGGAAATCCAAAAGCAGATTCAAAAAGCTAGGACTATAGAGAGCTCATAAAATGAAAATGCCTAATTTATGGAACCAATTGCTTATCTGAATGAAGCTGAGATCAGCAGCTGTTGGCCAATGTCTGCACAACAGATTCTGATGCAGCAGGTATAGTTTTTTTTTTTTTTTTGGCTTTTTCTTTTGCAATTCTAATGAACTAGTTCCCACTTTTGAATAAACACCTTGACCACTAAATTGCACCTAAAAACTTCAATAAGTGATACCAAAACAATGCTCAGCTTATGAAGAACTTATCCAAGCAGTTATAATCTTAAATATTTCACTAATCATCCATACTCCGCAAAAGTGCTCAAAACCACTCAAATTCTGTCACAAACAGCTTGTATAACCTATTTTGAGTTTAATCAAATCCCACCTATTGACCAATGTACAGCAGGTATAGTTTTTTTTTTTTTTTTTTTTGGCTTTTTCTTTTGCAATTCTAATGAACTAGTTCCCACTTTTGAATAAACACCTTGACCACTAAATTGCACCTAAAAACTTCAATAAGTGATACCAAAACAATGCTCAGCTTATGAAGAACTTATCCAAGCAGTTATAATCTTAAATATTTCACTAATCATCCATACTCCGCAAAAGTGCTCAAAACCACTCAAATTCTGTCACAAACAGCTTGTATAACCTATTTTGAGTTTAATCAAATCCCACCTATTGACCAATGTACAGTACAAGTATCCTAATTCTCAAATCAGTCTCAAATCCAAACACCCTTTGTTACAACTGATTTTTCAAATTTCCTAGACCTAGCTGATTCTAGCTATAAACTATTCTAAACTATTACTAACTTCATTACTTATGATCTATTAAAAGCAGAAAACACAGGCAAATAAGCACACATAAGCTGAAAACAGAATAATGCAGAAAATAAGCTAATAAATGAAATTTTGGAACTCACTTGGGACCTCAGCTGAAAAGAGGAACCACAATGGCAGCTACAAGCTCTAGCTTATTCAGAGAATAAGCTAGTAAAGTCCATCTTGCCCCTCCATTGCGGGCAACTTCCTAAAGCTTTCCTCAATATGCATAGGTATAGGATTTTTGGTATTTTTGGCTGTTTTGATTACTAAATAAGCTCACAAAAGTTATTGAGAACTGAAATGAGCTTATACAGAATGAAAAGAGCTTTTTGAAAGCTGTTTGTAAAATATTTTTGTATTTTTGAGATATTATCTAATTTTTTTGTATTTTTGAAATAAGATTAACAATGATGAAATAAAAAAGTTGAGGTAAACTGAAATGTTTACTATAAACTACTGAACAATTTATAAGCTAAAAACGAGATTAAAAACTTAAGAGAATAGAATTAAAGAACAACAAACTTACTTTCATTAATCAAATTTAAAATTACAAAAGGAAATTGAAAATTACAATTCAGAAAATCATTTAAACATCATAACAACTATATAAAAACTACTACTAACTATCTAAAAATTACATGATTTCTGAGGAGGAAGAACCCTCTATTTATAGGCTCGGCATGAAGGTTCTGGGCTGTCCACGTTGGCAATCCGTGCGCTCCCTGAGTCGTCTATCACCCTTGGATCAAATCCCACGTCTCCATAACCATTAGATCAAATCCTCTGAGGTGTTCGGTCCA
This sequence comes from Artemisia tridentata subsp. tridentata, assembly GCA_021014915.2. Classification (NCBI taxonomy): domain Eukaryota; kingdom Viridiplantae; phylum Streptophyta; class Magnoliopsida; order Asterales; family Asteraceae; genus Artemisia; species Artemisia tridentata. Next base: position 114,981,395 of record CP139504.1, read on the forward strand.
ATAGGAGCCTGCCATCTGTCCCATTCGTGCAACTCTGCTCCTCTTACGCTTCTAGAAGGCTAATGATTGGTCCCTTTTGCCCTTAATTGCTGTAAGAATGTACGGTAAATTATCTAGGGTTCTATGAATAGTAAAAAATCTGGGTTTGAGGTGAAATTGGGGGCGGGGTAGTGTGTGTGGGGATTTTTTTTTATATTGTTTGACTTTTATTTATTTATTAATTTTGACCGGGTGAAAAAGAGTGGATCGGGTTGTTGTGTTTGGACTGGGCTGGATATAGATTTAGGATTTAGGTGGGTTGGGTTTTGGGTATTAATAAAACCGGGTATAGGATAGATTTAAGAATTTAAGGTTTATGATTTTAGGGACCATTTTTGTAAATGCTGAAATCTTGGGGACTGATCTTATTAATTCTTTAAAGTTGATCTAAGGGTGATTTTTGACTTTTGGCCAAACATGTTTCTCCCGGCATCGGCTTTGAGTCCTTTCCATATCTCGTGCTCGTTTTCCCGGTTTTTGCTAGATTTTGTCCATTTTTGCAATATCCATCCCTGCACAATCAAAAACACAAAAACACAATATCTTTTGGCAATTTGGTTAGTTTTTTGTCTTTTTGGGTCCGGTTTTGGTCAAGAAAAGGTATGTGAATAAGCACATACCAAAATCCCCCAGACTAAGCTATTGACGTGTCCTCACGCAATGTTATAAAAACACGTTGATGAAGCGAAAAGTGTACCGCTTTTAAGGGGTCATTTAAGCCCAAAATCGTATTTATTTGATCAAATATTGCCCTAAATCGTTCCTTTTGTCATTTTAGGTACTTTTGAGGAGAAATCTGGAAAAGGAGGCATTTTGGACGTTTTTGGAGCATAAAGTGAAGAAAACGGCAAAGTCTCAAAAATCGGCTGAAAGTTACCTTTGACGGCGTCAAGATTTACTCTAGACGGCGTCATGCCTTGGCAAGAAAAAGTGGACGTGAAATTTACTCATGATGAGCCAGTGAAAATAGCATGTGAATTCTGACGGCGTCACGCTTTAACTTGATCAAGGGCGTCACGGCTTAAATCAAAGAGGGACGGCGTCACGTTCAAGGTTCGACGGCGTCAAGCCTTGATAAGCCAGAATGGATTTTTGAAGAGCTAAAGAGGGACGGCGTCAAGAAGGTCATCCGGGAACCCTAAAAGCGGCGAGGTGACGGCGTTACAATCCATAAGGTGACGCCGTCAGATCCAAAAATCTATATATAGTTTTATAATTTTTTGTCATTAAGGAGAGCTTAGTGTGTGGAATTTTGGGAGAAAACCCTAAGACGATTTTAGCTTCTTTTTCAAGGCTTTTAGCCTTGAGATCTTCCATGTTACATTAAAGATAAGTTATCAATTAATCATTCAATATGTCTATGTGTTGTTTGATTCTATCTTATTCTTGTCTTTTGTTTAACATGTTAGGCTAATTTTATCTTGTGTTTGCTTAGATCTAATGAAACCTAGCTATTGATTATTGGTTGTTAGTGTGTTATTAGTTGTATTGGATGATTGTTTATCTATGTTAGGCTTAAGAAAACTGGCTAACCTCCTATTCGGTAACTTGCTTGAACGTCTTAAGAAACATGAACCAAATGCGTACTAAAGGTTTTTATGGTTGTATTTAATGCACAAGCGAATTCTAGTGATCCCATGTTAGGAGCTTCCTAGCCGGCTCGACATAGGAGTGAAGTAGGAGCTTGTAGAGTTGGGGAAGTAAGTACGCCACCCCACGAATGGTATTAAGGAAAACACCCGTCATCTACGCGACTAATACACACTAATTAACCGGTAAAAGATAGTTAGGGAGTAAGGAAATCTAAGTAAACACATTTCTCTACACATAAGTTTCTGACCACATTTTCATTTTTGTTATTTTATTTTTATTGCATTCGTAGTAATTTGGGTTAGTTGGCTAGCAACTAATTCCGCCCACTCTTTCAAAACCGAGATTTTACTTGCTTTCATAAAAACTATAAAAACATAAAAAGAATCTTCCTCAACCCTTAGACCTAATTAGAGTAGCCTTTCACACCTAACGAACACTATTCCCTGTGGAGAACGATCAATCCCCCGTACTTACCACTACACTATACTACATCGGTCAGGTACACTGCCTGGTGGGGTTGTAAGCCTCTTGAGATCCCTCGAGAGGTAAAACCTGTTGTAAGGTTACAAAACCACGCATCAAGTTTTTGGCGCCGCTGCCGGGGAATAGTTATTGTTTAGGTTGAATTTTTATTTCTATTAGGTCTACTCACTAGATTCCTTTCTAGTGAGATTTTTATTTTCTTTTTCTAGATTTTCTTTAGTCTATCTATTTTCTTCGTGTCTTTGTTCGTAACCATACCATCCGACATCATGGAAGATGGTAATATCCTTAACCCCCACAACCCACCACCACAACAACCACCACCACCTCCTAGAGCCCGTACTTTAGGAGAGTATTCCCGTCCTAGCCACCATGGCTATCGAAACACCATTGAGCTCACTCAAGGAGCCAATATCACACCCTTGCGATCCGACACCATCCGGTTGGTGCAAAGTGGATGCGCATTCCATGGACTTCGTTCTGAAGATCCTAATCAACATCTCAAGGACTTTCTTAAAATCGTTGATTCTATAGACCTTGATGTTGCCACTCGAGAGACGACCCGATTGCGTCTCTTCCAATTCTCTTTGCGGGACCAAGCTAGTCAGTGGCTAGAACGTCAACCCGCAGGATCCATCACCTCTTGGGATGATCTCACCACTCGTTTCCTTGCTCAGTTTTTCCCACCGGGAAGAACTACCAAGCTAAGGAATGATATCTTGATGTTCCAACAACGTCAAGGCGAAACTCTCTACGAGGCATGGACTCGATTCAAGGACTTACTCCAAAAAGTCCCTCACCATGGCATAGAACTTTGGCTCCAAGTCCAAATCTTCTATGACCATATCAATCTCTACACGAGGCAAACCATTGACCAATCGGCCGGTGGCAAGCTACGTGATCTAAGTGCGGAACAATCATGGGCTCTCCTAGAGGATCTTGCTCTTTATGACAACGAAAGTTGGAGTGATCCCCGTGATTTGAATAAAACGGTCAAGGCAATATCTTTGCCTTCTAACAATTCAAGCACTTCTGACCGTAGGATCATAGAACTTGAAGACCAAGTCAAGTTTCTCATGAAATCCTACGAGGCTCCTGAACCTTCAAGCCAAGTGAACAAAATCACTTCTTCATGTGAATTATGTAGTGGTCCCCACGACACTCGTGATTGCATGGAACTCCCCGAACAAGCTTTTGTGGACTACGCATCCTCGCGTACCGACGGAGCGGGAGACAAGTGGTACACTTTCAAACCCGAGCCAAACCATTACGGTGATTCATACAACCCCTCATGGAAAAATCACCCGAACCTTAGGTGGAAACAAAACCAAAACGCACAACAACCCAATTCTTCCAACCTACCTAATCGTTTCCAATCAAGCGGTTCCAACTCGAACCGTACTTTCAACAACAATCCTTCCGGCAATGGTAGTACCGATAACTTTGAAGGATTGATGTCTCAATTTATGGCATCTCAAGAAGCTCGTTTAGCCAAGTTTGAAGCCGATTTCAAACAAAAACAAAGCGAGATGACCGATAAGATTGACACCTTGTTGAAAGCCCTCAATGACCGAGAAATGGGAGCACTCCCTAGCAACACGGTCAAGAACCCAAAACTAAACGTCAACGCTATTTCATCGGTTTCGTCCCCTAGTTCTTGTCCACAATATTATTCGGTCAATTCCATGAGCACGTGTTTCAAACAAACCCAAGTCGTTCCAAATGACCAAGAAGTTATGACATCCAAATTGGTCAACAACATAGTTGAAACACCTCCCACTCAAAACCTGGAAGAAGAATTCAAGGAGCTCCACCTTGAAAGTCCGGTTGTTGATGAGTTGGATGAGAAGAAGCTCAAGTTAGGCGAAAAAGGGACCGCCTTTGTTCAAAACAAGCTACCTAAGAAGTTAGATGATCCGGGCTTATTTGTTCTACCTTGCAAGATCGGTAATTCGGAGGCTTATGACACATTAGCCGATCTTGGATCAAGCCTTAACCTACTTCCGTTACCTCTCTACACCTCTCTAAAACTTGGAAAACTTGAAGAAACCGAGGTGATAATAGGTTTAGCGGATGGAAGTGTTGCTTACCCGGTTGGAGTAGTTAAGGACGTGTTAGTGCACATTGGAAAACTAACCATTTTAGCCGATTTCCACGTCCTTGATATGGTTAGCGACCCTACATGCCCCTTGTTGATAGGTAGAGGATTTTTGGCGACCGCTAGTGCTATGATTGATTGTAAGGAATCTAAGATAGCGGTAGGAGAAGGAGATACTTGGTCAGTCTATGATGTTAAGAAACACGCCTATGATGCTAGTGAGGAACCGACACCCCATTGGTTAGAATTAAATAGGAGACCATCTAGATATGGACCTTGGATAGATAAAGGCTTCATAGGACCCCAACGCCCATTTTACCTAGAAGAGGACTTTGTTAACCGAACACATACGGTAGAGCAACTCTTGGCTAGGGACACCGAATTGGATCCATTTGAAGACTCTCTAGTTTTTAGAAAGATGATTGATTTCCTAGGAGTTTTGCCAATTAACCTAGGAATGAATAAGTGGATTTGTGAGGAAGATGATCATAAGTGGAATTGGGATAAACCACCCAAAGATGGAGATGGGTCATGGCATATCAAGATGACATTGTATGACCCGGATGGAGAGAAGTTTGAAAAGACATATCGTACTAAGCGGACCAATAGGAAACTTCAATCCAAGCTTAACCCTAAAGACGTCCTCGATGACGAGCTCACTTATATAGGGTAGAGTGACTTTGAGTCTAGCTACAAGACTCGTTAATAAAGAAAAGCGCTTCTTGGGAGGCAACCCAAGCTTTATTTGTTTTATTTGCTTTGTGTGTTTATTTGTTTGTTTGTTTGTTTTTATTTATTGCCGTATGTGTGTTTAATTTTTATTATTATTGATTCATGTTCAAAACTAATTTGTGAAAATGCTTTATTTTGTTTTTAACTTCGTCTTAACTACATATAAAGGTATTTTGCAAAAGTTAAGTGTAAGGGAAATCTAAATCGGTTTATTAGAACACAAATTAACATGAATCGTAATAATAATAAATTAGCATACATATTCGTATTTGTTTGAGTCAAATGCTTGTATCGAGTCATAATGATGTTTTGCAGGATTTCCAGGAAGTAAGGTAAAGGTTTTTCCAGAAATTTTTCGGAAACTTAAAATGAGAATTTTTGTCAGGTCATTTCTGACGGCGTCAGGGGTTATAACCTGACGGCGTCAGATTTAATTTTCAGAAATTTTTGAAAGTTTTGTTTTTAGAAAAGTTTTTATTAAAATCTCCAACTTATAATCTCCAGGAATCTGCAAAATTATCATTCCACAAGCATTATATCCTTATATATAGATTTTATCCCGCCGATGTTATGCAGGTTTTCGTGTTTGTTTTCTCAGGTTTAACAGGTTATTTCGGACAAGGAAATGTTTTTGGATCAAGCTTATGGCGATGCATTAGTCATGGAGCTTCAACATTCTCTTTGGAGGAAGATTTAACCGTGTAATTTCATTATCCACCGAGCGAATCAGGGGAGTATTTGATTTCATTCTTTTACTTTTTGCTTTTACATCTTGTTATTTGAACATTGGGGACAATGTTCATCTTAAGTGTAAGGGGAGGGTAAAAGTACGATTTTTGAGAATACAATTGCGCTTGATTTTTGTTTGTTTAATAATAGATGTGTAATAAAACTGAGATAAATACCTGTTAGGGTAATTTTAGTGCCAAATTTAAAATTTTTTACAACATATAGGAGTGAAACTTTGATTTTAATGAGCGTCTCACGGATAGGAGTTATATGACTAGCACAAAAAACCGTACCACTAAAAAATTTTCCACCCCAAATATGTGAGGTTCGCCCCTAGAATTGGTAGGAAAAGCATTTATGCTATGATGTGTGTACCGGTAGCACTTAGATTCTAGAACTTGCGTTAGGACCATTCCAAGGCCACAAGTGAGACTACATTCGTGTAGTTAGATTGACTACATGATAAGAGGCATTAGGATTAACCCATTGTTTTACACCTATGTTTTTGTTATAATTACGTTGGCTACATTGGTCAAGTAATTCTCCCACACCCTTTGCGTTGTACTCATTTTTAGTACACGATACCCCTAGTACACCCCTCAGAGCCTATCTTTTCGTTTCGACCTTTAAGCATTTTACTTAAAGGAAGAATTTGTTACACCCCACTTAAATATACACCCAAATCGCCTTAGCCTACCTTGTATGCACTCATTTTTAGTGCATTATTGTGACAACATTTGTTTAAACCCCAAGTTAATTATCTAATTAATTACATGGTTGCTAAGTCGAGTCATATCCTTGTACATATTGTTTTGGGACGATTGGGACTCATGGGTAAAGTACTAGTGTAATGGAGTAATGGGGAAGAACATCATTTATTACCCCCATATGTGCTAATAATTTTAAAAGTACTCCAAGTTTTTCAATTATCTTAATTCGAGTCATTAGATTAGTATTTGTAAAGTTATGTAAAAATTCAAGTGTAAGGGGAATGCAATGCCCCTATGATGTATTATTTTGGATGGTAGGGCAAAAGTGTATGAAAAAAAAAAAAAAAAAAAAAAAAAAAAAAAAAAAAAAAAAAAAAATCAAGAAAAACACAAAAAATGAGAAAATGAAAAATAGAAAAAACATACGGACTACCATCCCGTTTCATTTTATGTTTGTTTATGTTTTTGTTATTTTGTTTTTAGCTTAAGATCGAGTCTAGTCTTGGCTTAGCAACATTGTATAGTACATGTAATTGATCAAGATCTTTAACTAGCCACCAGTAAAATATCCCTTATCCAACAAAACCGTGTTTTCCTTTTCCCTACACCTAACGTTATAACCCATTTAAAAGCCCTCTTTGATAGTTTATCTTAGGTGCTTACGCCTAGTGGAGGAGGTTTTCGATCCTTTCCCAAGCCTATGGTAATCTATTTGCTATGACAGGTAGTGAGAGATATTATCCGTTTTCATTTATGAGATTTATTTTGATGACACTTGAGAGATGTGAGTATCTAAACACTACTTGTGAGGTGCTAGTATGTAATCTCCGTGCTTATTATGATTAAAGTGGAACGATTATTTGTTGTAATTACTTTTATGTTTGCATTAAATGACCCCTAACTTGTATTTTGATTAGAATAAAAGCGCATTTGCTTGAGGACAAGCAAATCTCAAGTGTAAGGGTATTTGATGAAGCAAAAAGTGTACCGCTTTTAAGGGGTCATTTAAGCCCTAAATCGTATTTATTTGATCAAATATTGCCCTAAATCGTTCCTTTTGTCATTTTAGGTACTTTTGAGGAGAAATCTGGAAAAGGAGGCATTTTGGACGTTTTTGGAGCATAAAGTGAAGAAAACGGCAAAGTCTCAAAAATCGGCTGAAAGTTACCTTTGACGGCGTCAAGATTTACTCTAGACGGCGTCATGCCTTGGCAAGAAAAAGTGGACGTGAAATTTACTCATGATGAGCCAGTGAAAATAGCATGTGAATTCTGACGGCGTCACGCTTTAACTTGATCAAGGGCGTCACGGCTTAAATCAAAGAGGGACGGCGTCACGTTCAAGGTTCGACGGCGTCAAGCCTTGATAAGCCAGAATGGATTTTTGAAGAGCTAAAGAGGGACGGCGTCAAGAAGGTCATCCGGGAACCCTAAAAGCGGCGAGGTGACGGCGTCACAATCCATAAGGTGACGCCGTCAGATCCAAAAATCTATATATAGTTTTATAATTTTTTGTCATTAAGGAGAGCTTAGTGTGTGGAATTTTAGGAGAAAACCCTAAGACGATTTTAGCTTCTTTTTCAAGGCTTTTAGCCTTGAGATCTTCCATGTTACATTAAAGATAAGTTATCAATTAATCATTCAATATGTCTATGTGTTGTTTGATTCTATCTTATTCTTGTCTTTTGTTTAACATGTTAGGCTAATTTTATCTTGTGTTTGCTTAGATCTAATGAAACCTAGCTATTGATTATTGGTTGTTAGTGTGTTATTAGTTGTATTGGATGATTGTTTATCTATGTTAGGCTTAAGAAAACTGGCTAACCTCCTATTTGGTAACTTGCTTGAACGTCTTAAGAAACATGAACCAAATGCGTACTAAAGGTTTTTATGGTTGTATTTAATGCACAAGCGAATTCTAGTGATCCCATGTTAGGAGCTTCCTAGCCGGCTCGACATAGGAGTGAAGTAGGAGCTTGTAGAGTTGGGGAAGTAAGTACGCCACCCCACGAATGGTATTAAGGAATACACCCGTCATCTACGCGACTAATACACACTAATTAACCGGTAAAAGATAGTTAGGGAGTAAGGAAATCTAAGTAAACACATTTCTCTACACATAAGTTTCTGACCACATTTTCATTTTTGTTATTTTATTTTTATTGCATTCGTAGTAATTTGGGTTAGTTGGCTAGCAACTAATTCCGCCCACTCTTTCAAAACCGAGATTTTACTTGCTTTCATAAAAACTATAAAAACATAAAAAGAATCTTCCTCAACCCTTAGACCTAATTAGAGTAGCCTTTCACACCTAACGAACACTATTCCCTGTGGAGAACGATCAATCCCCCGTACTTACCACTACACTATACTACATCGGTCAGGTACACTGCCTGGTGGGGTTGTAAGCCTCTTGAGATCCCTCGAGAGGTAAAACCTGTTGTAAGGTTACAAAACCACGCATCAGTTATAAAAACACGTTTTTGAAACCGACAATTTCCAATCTCTTTTTACTAACTTTGAAAAGTAGCAAAATTTTCAAAAGAGATCAAGAAATCTTAAGTTTTAAAAACTCCCCATTTTTCCTTTTATTTTATTTTTGTATTTTTCTCATTATTCAAGTGACGGCTTTGTTTGACAATCATTATCTATCGATAATTTTTAGGGTCTTCGAGCAGGAAACACGACTCATAAAGAAGTGACCATACGGATAAAATTCGTCGTCCCCGATTTTTCACAAGTCCCCAAACTAAGCTTAAAAACGAAATCATTGTTATTTACAAGTTAGATTGCCGACACTACCCATGGAAGCTAATTGTGTATTACCTCTTGTTCCCAAATTCCTATTTTCCTCTATTTATTTTATTTTTGGTGAGAAATGAATTTCTTCAAATTCTCGTTTCGATAATTTTTTAGACCGATAAAGATACCTAGTTTAGACGCTAAGTAGTTTCAAAATCTTCCCTCAAAAACCGTTGCATACAAAAATGAGGTCCACATCAAGGTCTCTGATTTAACACGATTTTGAGGATATCCCTTTTATATACGACCGAAACAACTCATCTACGAGTCCAGAGACAGAAGCTTTTATTAGGATACCCTCGGAGTCGAAGTTTGGCATTATAACACTTTATCTACATATTCAAGCACATTAACGTATTTAATCCTTGGCCCTTTATAACAATCACAACATCGGTTGCGAGCCAGCAAGATGTGATAGTCTATTATGACCTTGGAATTTTTCGTCTGCCTTTATTAGAAGTCTACAACATCGGCTGCGAACCGGCAAGATGTAGAAAACTTTTTATGGCTTTGGATTATTATTATACATTATCATATTCATTAATTATTTGTGTTGCCAAACCCCAAGTCCTACGGCTTTTATAACAATCCCAACATCGGTTGCGAGCCGGCAAGATGGAATAGTCTATTACACCGTAACACTGACAGTACCTTGATGTGTACCCAACTTTCATAAGCAAGAATTCTCTAAGGAAGAAATAAAAACTAATTATCGCCAAAACCAAAATACCTTTAATTATTCCTAGATTACTATTATTGGGTGAAACAAGCTTATGGGAACAAGAAGCCACAAGTAACTTCGATGAGCTCTAAAGAGATCCAACTACTCCACGTTTAACAATCTAACTTATAAACAACTCTATCATTTCTCGTTCTTCGCAAATTTAAAATCTTAAATAATAAGATCCGCGAATGCTTAGCCAAATAATCAAGCCATGCATATATAAAGTCAATTATGGGAACTTGCAAATTCTTAAAAAGAATTCGTGTTTTCTAGCTCCTTGTATAAAAGACTAGCACGAGCTTATAGATTATAAATGGTTAAGGGGACAAGCTAGGGCTCAACACGCCTGATCAAGTCAGAATTTTATTCCTACTCTCACCAGCGGAAAGTCAACAAAAATGTCAAAATTTATTATATTTTTGCAAAAATTTTTCTCATTTTTTTGGATTTTTTTTTTCAATTTTTGAGGAAAAACGGGGTTGCGTGAGTAAACGGCAAAAAATGCAAGGCACAAATCAAATCGCAAGATTACCCCCCAGACTAAAACGAGACATTGTCCTCAATGTCTTAAAGGTAAGGGTTCTCCTACATAAATCTAAGGCCGTTTATTAATTATGCCAAAAGATAGATGTAAAACGATAAGATTTTAGGATATTTGATAAGCAACGAATGATGAAACTCGAGTGGAGAGAAGCAAACACGAGCACGAGAGACTTCATCATCGGGCAATCCTGGACATACCACAGAAAACAACGAAACACAAGAAATGGAGAAGGGAGCCCTCCTCATGTTACTTTATTAGAAAATAGATAAGAAGATAGATGGATAAGCATGGGGTGCCTCCCACGAAGCGCTTTGTTTTTGTTAACCGAGTCACATGAGCTTGACTCGACCTCAAATTTAATTGTCCTTGGGGGAGCATGTGGAAGAAATAATCTCAATCGGACTTTCATTCAAGATGTTTGGATAAACATTGAAGCACACGAAAGTTCCACTCCGATGAGATACCCATGGCTTTAGAAGATAAAAGCGGTGATGCCGGGGTCAAAAACTTTGTCTTCGTTTCCAGCTGGAAACGATAGTAAAGTTTCAATCAGAGATGACTCCGGGCAGAACGGGAGTTTTTGAATAGAAAGAAGCAGAGAGGAATCACTTTTCTCCAGAATTAAAAGTTCCTTAGATGAAGCAGGAGACTTTAAATCCGTATCAAGAGTCAATTTCATCAAAGGATGAATTTTACCATCATCGAGTATGCCTGGCTTAAACACTTTGTCTTCACAAGAAAACTCAGCAGGGTACTCGATGGAGGACTCAATGGAGAAAAGGAAATCATCCTCGGGAGAATGAGGAGATAAGTCATGAGAAACAATTGTGGCATCCTTAATTATGGTTTCCATTTTAGGGTCATTTTTAGTTGGTTTGCCATATAAAAGATTTTTCCATTCAGTTTGATCGGCCCTAAAATTGAAGAGGTCATCATCATTTTGTAAATCATTAAGCTCGGTGTAAGAATCAGATGATGGAGCATGGTATAAAAGATTTTCAACTTCTTTAAAATCAGCATGAAAGTCAAAGAGATCATCATCATCTGATGGAAGTGGATCGTCGTGAGCGAGTTCATCGACGAACTCCTCAGGATAAGAACCACATTTAGACGGATCACGGTTCAGCAAAAATTTCAATTCTCTTAAGTCAGATTCAAAATCAAAGTTATCGTCCTTATCCCCCGGTGGGATTGGATCGATATGAGTGAGTTCATCGGCGAACTCCTCAAGAAGAGAATCAATACTAGAAGTGGTACTGCCACTACTTTGCTCTTCTGATTTTGAATCAACAACTTGAACGGATTTAGGCGGCTTTTCTTTAACATCTTCCGGGGGAAGGGAAAATAATGGTTCAACAAATTTCATTTTTAATAACGAGACATCTTCCCCCGGATCACTATCGGTCTCAACAATTTCTGGTGAAATTGGAGGAGGATCAGAGAATACTTCGAGCTCTTCCCTCGAGATATCACTTCCCTCAATCGGAGGAGAAGGATGGGAAGAGTCGGAAAGGACAGAATCAACAATCTCCACACGATAAACCGGCTTCGGAGGTGGGACAAGTGGTGTGCTCTTAGAGCTAGCAATTTCCACCACTTCCGTTGTGATCTCCGAATCTGGTTCATCATCATCAAGAATACTTTTAACATCCGCGGTACAACTTTCAAACCATTTGCTTGAACCGGGTGTAATTTTCATAGCTTTGAGCTCGGCACGTTTTTCAGACATACTCTTAACCGCAAATCTTGAGAGAATCGAATCACTTCTTTTGGAAGCAATTACTGGATCAGATTTTTGATTAACCACAACAACGTTGCTTTTGGTGGTTAGCGGTTTAGAGTTCTGATTGATTTGAAACGTGACTTTTTCATTATCAACCCGTAGCGTTATTTCTTCTCCGTACACGTCAATCAAAGCCCGCCCGGTCCTCAAAAATGATCTTCCGAGAATTAGAGGAACCCGGGGGTCAGCATCAAAATCAACCACCACAAAATCGGCGGGGAAATGGAACTTCCCCACCTTGACAAAGACATCCTCGGCTACACCCTTAGGAAGGGTTATGGAACGATCCGCAAGCTCGAGGGTCATGCAAGTGGGGGTGAGGTTGGGCAGAGAAAGCTTTTTCCAAATTGACAACGGCATTAGGTTGATGCTTGCACCGAGATCGGCCAAGGCGCAGCATTCAACCATCCCTGGAAATTCACAAGGAATAAGGAATTTTCCGGGATCTCCAAGCTTTTCCGGAAGCTTTTTAAGTATTGCCGCTGAGCAATTCTCATTAAGAGGAGTTTTTGCCAATTCAAATAATTTTTCCTTATTACTCAATAAACCTTTGAGGGTAGAAGCAAACTTAGGCATCAGAAGTAAAGCATCCGCGAAGCTTATATCAAAATGCAAATCTTGGAGGATTTGGTAGAATTTTTCCATTTGATTTGAAGCTTTTTCGCGGAGCTTTTGATCATTCAATCTCGAAGGATGAGGAAGTTTTGCTTTTATGGGAGCTTCTTCGGGCTCAAGCACAACCTTAGGTTCAGATGGCTGGACAACCGGAGGTTGGACGTCTTCGGTTCTTCCGTTGTTAGTAGGAAGTTCCGTGTCCTTTGTCACCTCAGTCTCACGGTCGGCTACCTTGGGAGGAGGAGAAGAATCGATAGTCGGAGCCGTGGGTCCATCATATGATACACCACTCCTTGTAGTGATCGCCTTAACATCGCCCCTCGGGTTGGCGATCGTGTTGCTTGGGAGAGAAGTAGTACCCGAGCCCGAGGGTCGATCATTTAAAGATTTTCTCATGTCAGTTATTTCCTTAATCAAAAACCTAGTTGTCTCTTCATGGGATTTATTGATATTTTGCTGATTTTGACTTTGAAGAAGAAGTTGTTTCAAGATCTCATCCGAGGGCGATTGGTTTTGCACAAAACCTTGATTTTGATTATTGTTAAGATTTGGCCCTCGGTTATTTTGATTAAAACCCTGATTGTTATTTTGAAAATTTTCCTGATTAAAATTTCCTTGGTTTTGAAAATTTCCTTGATTCTGAGCTCGGTTATAATTCCCTTGATTCTGAAATCCTTGATTTGTCCGATTTTGATTAACTGGAACGTTTTCGTTTTGCACATTCGGATTGGGATTTTGATTAAAACCGGGTGGTCCGAGAAAGTTGTTAGAACGATAGCTGAGAAGATTACGGTCTCCTTGCGGTTGGTAACCGTTACCTCCCTGATTGTAGGATCCCGTTGCAGCATAAACATTCTCTTGAGTGTAGCCACCGGAGGCTGGGCACTCGAAATACGGATGAGGACCACCACATGTTTCACAACTTTGATTGACCATATTTACTTGATGATTGTAATTTTGAGGAAAATGGTTTTGATTGTTTTGAAATGAAGAAAACCCGGGTGGTACCATTTGGTTACTAGCACCTTGAGGACGGAATCCTTGAATCTGATTGTAGGTTACTGATGCTACGGTAGCATTCAAACCTTGGCCACCGGAGGCTTGACAATCATAATAAGGATGTGGACCACCGCAAATCTCACATTTTTGACTCACAACATTGACTTGTTGATTGTTGTTGTTTTGATTCATACTTTGATGTATTCTTAAGATAGCAGTGGACATATTCTTCATCTGTGTAGAAAGAGCGGCAATAGACTCTTCTGTTTTGCTATTAGTATTTAAAGCTCGAGTCAAAGCATCATCTGATTTGTTACTTGAAACTTGAGCTTTGGTTCTAGAATTCCTCACTCTGGCTTTATTTTCAATGATAGTCAAAGCTTCTTGAGTGTTTCTAGTCAGAAAATTGCCACCCGCAGCAGAATCGAGTGAATCTTGATCAGATGGATTCAACCCATTGTAGAAAGTATCAATTTGGAGCAAGGTTGAAAATCCGTGATTAGGACACTTCTTTAACAACTCTTTGAATCTATCCCAAGCTTCGTTGAACGATTCATCGAAAGCTTGCTGAAATCGAGTGATTTGATTTCTGAGATTCGATGTTTTAGAAGGAGGATAAAAGTAGTTCACGAACTTGGAAGCTAAGTCATCCCAAGTAAAAATCGAATTAGGAGGTTCCTTGTCAAGCCAATTCCGGGCTGCTCCTACGAGAGAAAATGGGAATAACTTCAACTTAAGCACATTATGAGGCACGTGAATCAAGTTAAGTGTTTCAGTGATGTCAATGAATTTCTGGACATGGGAATGAGGATCTTCATTTTCAAAGCCGTGAAAAGAAATACCGGTGATAAGATTAAGTAACCCAGTTTTAATTTCAAATTGATTTTGAAACATATTGGGTATCACGATTGCTTTGCCGACACCACTGAAAGGTGATTGGAGTAATTCTTCCATTGGTCGGAGATCGGGAGCCGGCCTCGGGTTTTCATCACCACCCATCGGCGGGTGTTGATTGTTTGGGTCGTCGTCCATTTCCTCAACGGTTGAGAAATGAACACGGTGATTGTGACGGATAATTCTCTCGGGATTTGAGAGAGGTGAAAGAAGATTGGGAGAAGAAGAAGAACGGGTGCGCATACACCAAAAACAAACAAAGGTTTAAAAGAAAAACCAAATTTGAAAATGAAAATATTTTTGGATTTTTATTTTTAAGAAAATTTAGAATTATCTTCTTTTTGGTGATCGTTTGATCAACCGTACTCGTTTCTTTCAAAACTACGCGCAGCGTGGCGGAAGAGAAGAATGGATCTCTTTTCGGTCTGCAATTTAATGTCAAGACCTCCTTAAACCCCGTGTATAGGTTGTAGTAAAGAAATAATCCGAGAAACGTTTAACTTCACGATCTCTTTTGTTGTTTATTCGGAATGGTTTACAACGCCCTCTCGAGAGCGAGGATATATTATTTTTGGTATTTTTTGAAAACACTTTAGGAAAAGTGTTTTATTTATTTTCTTTTTGTATTTTTTTTCTTTTTATAAAAACGAGAAACTTCCGAGGAAGGGTCTTCAAAACACGATCCAACGAACGAAATTCAAACTCTTCTCAAGCCTTCCCCGGCAGCGGCGCCATTTTTGATGTAGTATTTTTATTCCAAAGGAAAACGCAACGAATGTATTTTCCCCGGGTCGTTATCCCAACGAAGGTTGAAGTCGAGTCGCGTTTCGGTGTCGAATTAGTGTCGTGAATGTGAGTGATTAAGTGAAATATTGGTTTTTCTACACTACGAATAATGAAATATCAAATGAAAACTACTAATTAAGCTACGGGTACAAGTAATCTAAGCACGTGAACTAAAAACGAAAACCGGAATTTAAAAACGATACGTGACGAATTTAAAAACGTATTTAAAAAGTGATTTTCTAAATTTTAAGCCCTAAAATTATGAAAATAATTTTCCTATATTCTAAATGATAAAAGAAAATTTTGGGAAAAAGAAAAATATTTTTTTGACTTTTTAATTATTTTTTGTGAATTAAAAACTGATTTAAACTATTTAATTGATTTAAAAATATTAAAACAAGTAAGAAAAATCTGGAAAATTTTGATTAATTCTAAAATTAAATGAATAATCTAGGAAAAATAAATTCAGAAAGTAATTCAGCTTAAATAAGCTGTAACAGTAAATAAGCAGTTGGTAAATAAGCTAAAAATAAGCAAATAAGGGCAAAAAATTTACAGAAGCTCAGGGAATGATAAGTACACTACTAGAAACTAGAAACAACTTAAAAACACCAGAAAAGCTATCAGATTATTCCCAAAAAGCACTTAATGCAGCTGCAAGTTTAAGGCAAAACAGTGGTTAATCAGCAGTTTTGCAGCTGATTTATAATCTTAACAGAAGCTATTGAGGGAAATCCAAAAGCATATTCAAAAAGCTAGGACTATAGAGAGCTCATAAAATGAAAATGCCTAATTTATGGAACCAATTGCTTATCTGAACGAAGCCGAGATCAGCAGCTGTTGGCCAATGTCTGCACAACAGATTCTGATGCAGCAGGTATAGTTTTTTTTTTTTTTTTTTTTTTTTTTTGGCTTTTTCTTTTGCAATTCTAATGAACTAGTTCCCACTTTTGAATAAACACCTTTACCACTAAATTGCACCTAAAAACTTCAATAAGTGATACCAAAACAATGCTCAGCTTATGAAGAACTTATCCAAGCAGTTATAATCTTAAATATTTCACTAATCATCCATACTCCGCAAAAGTGCTCAAAACCACTCAAATTCTGTCACAAACAGCTTGTATAACCTATTTTGAGTTTAATCAAATTCCACCTATTGACCAATGTACAGTACAAGTATCCTAATTCTCAAATCAGTCTCAAATCCAAACACCCTTTGTTACAACTGATTTTTCAAATTTCCTAGACCTAGTTGATTCTAGCTATAAACTATTCTAAACTATTACTAACTTCATTACTTATGATCTATTAAAAGCAGAAAACACAGGCAAATAAGCACACATAAGCTGAAAACAGAATAATGCAGAAAATAAGCTAATAAATGAAATTTTGGAACTCACTTGGGACCTCAGCTGAAAAGAGGAACCACAATGGCAGCTACAAGCTCTAGCTTATTCAGAGAATAAGCTAGTAAAGTCCATCTTGCCCCTCCATTGCGGGCAACTTCCTAAAGCTTTCCTCAATATGCATAGGTATAGGATTTTTTGGTATTTCTGGCTGTTTTGATTACTAAATAAGCTCACAAAAGTTATTGAGAACTGAAATGAGCTTATACAGAATGAAAAGAGCTTTTTGAAAGCTGTTTGTAAAATATTTTTGTATTTTTGAGATATTATCTAATTTTTTTGTATTTTTGAATTAAGATTAACAATGATGAAATAAAAAAATTGAGGTAAACTGAAATGTTTACTATAAACTACTGAACAATTTATAAGCTAAAAACGAGATTAAAAACTTAAGAGAATAGAATTAAAGAACAACAAACTTACTTTCATTAATCAAATTTAAAATTACAAAAGGAAATTGAAAATTACAATTCAGAAAATCATTTAAACAGCATAACAACTATATAAAAACTACTACTAACTATCTAAAAATTACATGATTTCTGAGGAGGAAGAACCCTCTATTTATAGGCTCAGCATGAAGGTTCAGGGCTGTCCACGTTGGCAATCCGTGCGCTCCATGAGTCGTCTATCACCCTTAGATCAAATCCCACGTCTCCATAACCATTAGATCAAATCCTCTGAGGTGTTCGGTCCAATAGGAGCCTGCCATCTGTCCCATTCGTGCAACTCTGCTCCTCTTACGCTTCTAGAAGGCTAATGATTGGTCCCTTTTGCCCTTAATTGCTGTAAGAATGTACGGTAAATTATCTAGGGTTCTATGAATAGTAAAAAATCTGGGTTTGAGGTGAAATTGGGGGCGGGGTAGTGTGTGTGGGGATTTTTTTTATATTGTTTGACTTTTATTTATTTATTAATTTTGACCGGGTGAAAAAGAGTGGATCGGGTTGTGTTTGGACTGGGCTGGATATAGATTTAGGATTTAGGTGGGTTGGGTTTTGGGTATTAATAAAACCGGGTATAGGATAGATTTAAGGATTTAAGGTTTATGATTTTAGGGACCATTTTTGTAAATGCTGAAATCTTGGGGACTGATCTTATTAATTCTTTAAAGTTGATCTAAGGGTGATTTTTGACTTTTGGCCAAACATGTTTCTCCCGGCATCGGCTTTGAGTCCTTTCCATATCTCGTGCTCGTTTTCCCGGTTTTTGCTAGATTTTGTCCATTTTTGCAATATCCATCCCTGCACAATCAAAAACACAAAAACACAATATCTTTAGGCAATTTGGTTAGTTTTTGGTCTTTTTGGGTCCGGTTTTGGTCAAGAAAAGGTATGTGAATAAGCACATACCAGCTTCAATTCCTTAACCGTCACTACTTTATGATCAGTCATTCTAGTTAAGGGACACTGATCTCCTAAAGTGAATTTTCTTCCAGTGGGTCTCCATTGATAACCAACATGAGCAAACATTTTTCCTGTTGCTTTCCAAATTTGCTTACTCAGTTTAGGTTTCCTAACATTCTTAACTGGGGATCGTTGAGAAGACATCAAGAATGACACAACACATTCGTCATGATTACCAGAAATTAAGCATTCATTACATGTCTTACAAATAGCATTAGAATTCGAATTAATTACAGTACACTTATAGCTAATACTAGAATCAACATGATTCTTTTTGATCAAATCAAGTTTATTGTTCCTAAGACGGTCTTCTACTTTCTCCTGATGAGCACTCTTAGCTAGCGCAGTCCTATCTTTCTTTGTATTGCGACTAGGCTTTGACCCGCTAGCTTTAGTGTCATTGTTTACTCCTGTAGAAATGATGATGGGAACATTAGCTTGTTTCACTGCCATTTGTTTTTCTGGTTTTGACGTGCTGGGTTCAGATGTCTTGGCATTTGAGATTTTGGTTCTTTCTTCTAAATGTTGATATTTTAATTGCAAATTAAGATTATCAACCTCTAGTTTTGAAAAATGCCTGACCATGTTATCATGGTCATCGTTTTGGATTTTCTCATGCAATTTTAAATTCTCCCCCTCAAGCTCAACAACACGATTCTGGGAAACATTCAATGCAATAGACAACTCATGAAATTGACAAGCAGTTAATGCAGAATCAGTAGCAGTATAAAATACATCCTGTGCAATACATCTAGCAATCAAATTCTCATTGGTGATGAGAATATTCTTTCTTTCAATCTCACTGCATTTAAAATCAATAGCATTTTGTTTCCATATGTTTTCCATATCTTTAAACACTTCTTTCATCTATTTTAATTCAGTTTCAAGGGTTTTTTGCATACCCTCAAAATGTTCTTTGAGAAGTTTAAAAAATGGAATGACCTCAGTTAAGTAGCACCGTTTTGTTTGTTCAAAGCCCCTTTCTCCTTCAGTAATTCCCGTTGGTGTAATTCTCTTCTTACATGTTTTATCAAAATCATCAAATAGTTGACAAAGAACATATATGCTAATTAGAGTTTTACATTCTGTGGGAAGAGTTAACGGAACTAAGTGCATGAGTGTATTGGGTGGGTACACCGTTGCTGCAGCTATCTTTCTTAAGGGTGGAGTTTTGGCTTGAAGTTCTTCGGCTTTCCTTTTTTCTAAGTCTAAGGACCAAAATATTTGTTCTGGGGTCAACTTAGTTTGAGGCACAAAAATAGCTAATCGGTTCTCCTCATAGTAATCATGGGGTTTGATTATGACTCGATTTGCTATACATTTGGGATCCTTCATTTTTTCAGCCAATTTTTCTCTATTTATTACTTCTATCTCATTAGTCTCTTCAAATGATGACACATCAGGAGGGGCATGACCAGGCTTAAGCAGTTCATTTCCATCATATAAGGAAGGTCGGGCCACTTTAGCACTCCTAAGGAACGCTGATTTAGCTTTACCTACATTCTTTTCACTATGTTCATCACACAACATTTTGTGCTTTTGAATCATTTGAGCAGTTTGTCTGGTCTGGTCTTGTGCGTACAACTTGTTTTCAATCTTATTCTTTAACGTTTTAAGTCTGGAAAAATCATTTAGGAGTTTTGTTTCTTTTTCTTTAACAATCATGTTTTAGTGTAATTACACTTTCTTGGATCTCCTGTTTTTGTTTAACAGTTTGATCAAGTTGTTTTCGTAAAGAATATAACTCCTTTTTCAATGTTTCTTCCCTTAAGTTACGTTCTGTTATGAATGTACGCATTTGACTATCCATTTTCTGCTCACGTTCAGTTAGCTCAAATTTTGCACGTTGTTCATATATGGCCACCTGATCTTTTTAGATACTAAGTATAGTGGTCAAAGTGTCATCAGGGATAAACACTGTGTTCTCATGCAATTCACAAGTATTATCGACAATAGAAGATGCACTACTTGGTACAACAGACACGTCGTTGTGATTCACATCGTGTTCATATGGGATAACATTACTATTTCCCATATCAGCAGTATCTGATTCAACAACATCTGTCTGTTGTACTTTGTTGGGAATCTTCTGTTCATCGACCATGTTATACATGTCATACAGCGTTAGTACCTTAGATATGACAGATGCGTTGGAAGGACCAGCTTGTTGTGATGATGAGGCTGCAGAAGACAAATTAGCCATGAAGATGGTTTGAGCAGTGGGTTCATCATCAACGTCTGAGTCAAAAGCATCACAGTCATCAGCTTGGAAGATGTTGGGATCATTTAGTGCCAAGTCCTGAACTGGTTGATCATCCACATCAGCATCAAACGTGTTCCCCTCATTACCAGCAAGAAACAATAACTCCTCTTTGTCAATAGCTGCTCCATTCTCTTGAGCTTGCATCAACAGCATCTTATCTTTGAAGTAGTCCGAGTTCTATGGACGCTTTGGTTGAGTGCATTCCCTTGATATGTGTCCTAGTCCACCACAGTGGTAACATTTAATCTGCCTTCCCTGTCCCTGATTAGCATTCCCAACTCTGTTCTGTATGTTACCCCGACCAATGTTCCTTTGACTCACATTCTGCCTTCCCTGAACATTCTGAACCACAACCCTTCCATCTTCCACTGTTGCTTGATTACGTGGATTTGATGAAGTCCGTAGTTGGTTGTTGGTTTGAGGGAGTGTTGGTCTGAACTGTTGGACAAGTAAAGAAACTTGGTTGGAGAGATTATCAATCATCTTGTCCGTATGAGAGTATCCTGAGTCCAGTTGGGTGTTCACAGCAGATGGTGGGTGCAATGATGATTGGACAAATGGTGTCTGATTCTGTGATGAAGAAGGATGGTGATAAACATGATCAAGTGAGGATTGATTGAACGGCTGAACATTTGAGACAAATGCAAGTGGATCATTAGAAGTTGTTGGATTGAGTTTTTACCTCAATTGACGATCATAGACAGCATGCTTTTCATGTTGTTGTAGGTAGGCATACATCTGTTCATAATTAGTCTCTCTCAATCCTTTGTTGAGCTTCACTGCAGTGACAAATCTGTCCCACTCGGGTGACATGTTGTTCACAAACTTAGAGTTGAGTTGGATGTTTGGCATTGTCATCCTGATGATCCTCATATCATTCACAAGCTTGTGAAATCTCACATAATAGTCAGTGATGTTTTCTCCAGGATTCATCTTGAAGTGCTCAAACTCATCATACAACTGAGATTCAGGATCTTCTTTGGTCAGTTCAGATCCAGCCAGAAGCATTTTAACATTGTCCCAAACGGCTTTGGCTTCAGTGTTGAAGTTTATAAGCTTGTAAACGTCTTTAGGAAGTCCTTGAATCACAATGTTAGAAGCTCTAATGTCTGCGTCATAACACTTCTTCTCCTCCTCATTAAGATCGTTGTAAGTACGTGGCCTGTCAATTCCAAGAGTGACAGTTCCATCCTCAGCGGTAGTGACAGCATCTCTAGTGGTGCCCATTTGAAAAGGTCCTTCATCAATGGATTTAAGAATGTTAACACCATTCTCTTTTCCCAAGCAATAAAGTCGTATTCTTTGTGCCCATGATTCATAATCCGTCCTATCAAGCATAGGAGGGCGGGTATCGGACCCGGCAGCTTGAATGTCATCAGAAGGAGTGCTTGCCATGATGTAAACTTGCACGGGATTTTACAATTCTATGATTTAAACCGAGAAATAGATTCTTTCGCGGGATTTTACAAAAATCAAGAATGAACCGTGATTTGATTACTTGAATTGTTGTTTAGTTAAGTTGTGATTGAGTTAACGTATTGGTTTGAGCAAATCTCAATGAGCAAATCGCAGACACCTCAAATCGCAGAAACTCAAATCGCAGAAACTCAAATCGCAGAGACTCAAATCGCAGAGATTCAAATCGCAGAGATTCAAATCGCAGAGACTCAAATCGCAACTGATTCAAATCGCAGGCTCAAATCGCAGGCTCAAGTCGCAAGCTCAAATCGCAATGCCAAATCGCAATCCCAAATCGCAACTCACAAGTAGACAAACACGTCACTTTCTTGCGATTTTGTCTTTTTCCCTTTTTGTTAATAAACCAAATCGCATATCCGAACAAACCCAAATCGCAACACTGCCTTTCCCTAACCAACTCAAATCGCAACAACGAATTACCAAATCGCAGTCAAGAATAGATCAAACCGCAACCTAGAAACTAGACTTCAAAGTCTCAAATTAGCTCAAAAACACCTATAAATTGATAAGATATGCAATCTAGTAATCAAAGTAAGCTATAATAACTATTCTAAACACGAAGGTACAATCACACAACGATCCTAACCACAAACAAAGCTCAAAATTTTTTTTATTCCTTTTCTATTCGAACCAAAACAAAAGCAAACAAATAAACCACAAAACCAAGCTACAAATCCGAGTACCCACAATCTAGGTGATCAAACCATGGCTCTTGATACCAGTTGTAAGTTACTCATTAATCAAAACTCGTATGGTACTTGTGATTTAGCCGAATCTAGAGAGAGAAAAAGAGAGAAGAGGAACCTTAGTGAGAGAAAGTGAGATATGTTAGATTGAAAATAAAGAGAGGTCCAACCTTCTCCTTTGGTGGGAGAGGGTATTTATACATATAAAATAAACGCCTCTAGTAGGCTATGGACCGGGCTGACAGTGGGTAAAGATCCGACCCGACTCCATGGTGTTACGATATCTAAACTAATATGATTAAACCTACGAGCTACTTAATGCTAATATATACTCGGGGTGACCGAGTCTTTCATGTGAATATTTATATTCTTAACAAAAACAGACAAAAAAGTAAGAAAATGGTTGAGTTATGTAAGAAAACCAATTTTTTATTTAATTATAAATGACTGTTAGTATAAAGGACTAACGTTGCAAACGATCGTTTGGTTAATGGACTAACGTTGCCACTTGACGACTGAGAACTAACTGAGAAGATAATGACAGTTAGCGATAAGGACTAATAGTGTTACGAAACTTCATTATTAGGATTCACAATGCAAAAATGAAAATGGGGGGACGAGCTTAGTAATTTTGGCCAAACCACATGGACGAACGGTGTAATTTACTCTACATTAAATTATGAATCCGTATAGTTTGGTTAGGGTTTACTTTCTGTGTATGATTTCTTGTACTTTGTATGTTTCGAACTCAAAACATCACACCATACCTATTTGTTGCGATAGGCAGTTACTCCCTCCGTCCCATATTAAGTGTCCATAATGGAATCTTGGGATGTCCCAAATTAAGTGTCCAGGGAATATTTTCAACCAATGAGAAGAGACTTTAGTGGGTAATAGTGATATTTGATTGGTGGAGAGTGTAGTTGGCCCCACTTTCCTAAAACTTTGTGCATTTGAAAAGTGGACACTTAATATGGGACGGAGGGAGTATATAAAATAAAGGGGATGTTGGTTGTATAATTTCTTGGTGTTTTGATCTTTAGTTAATTGGTCTTTATAAAAGTTTACACACATCATGAATTCAAAACTTTAAATTGGGTATATTTGGAAACACTGCTTCAAATAAGCATTGTAAAAGGTGCGTCATGACGTCCCTAAGACGTAAGGCGTGACCTTCATTTTACGAAATACACTGAGGCGTCGGCTCTAGGCGTGGCGTAAGATGAGACGTGAAAAGGCGCGCTAAGGCGTGAGGACTTGCCGCCTTTTTTGAATTCATCTCCGATGAAGAAGTTTTTTTTTTTTTTTTTTTTTTTTTTTTTTTTTTATTATTATTATTATTATTATTATTATTATTTAAATGAAAAAGATTACATGCAGGGATAATTTTTTGACTTTATTCCTTGTTTATAACACGTTTTGTAAATTCTATATATATGATATAGGATATGGTGAAAGCTAAAGATAGGCAATATATTTATTCAAGACACACAATGTAAGCAATATACTTTCAAAATTACCATTGTACGCAATATATTTTCAAATTTTGTACAATGTACGTAATATGACCTAGAACCAGCAGGTTACCAGGTTTCATAGTTTGAAAATTTACAGGAATAGTCCCTGTGGCTTGCGTTGACTTTCACCGGTCATCCTTTGACTTTTTTATCACTTAGAAAAGTTACAGTATTGGTCCTTATGGTTTGCATTGACGTTCACTTTTAGTCCGTTTTTATACCTTTTCACCCGTTCTCCTACGTTTTTATCCGTTTTCATCATTTTTTTACGTTTTCGTTCGTTTTTATACGTTTTCGTTCGTTTTTATATGTTTTCGTTCGTTTTTATACATTTTTATCCGCTTTTCGTCCGTTTTTTACACATTTTCGTTCGTTTTTTTTACGTTTTCATACGTTATTAAACATTTTTGTTCGTTTTTATACATTTTCATCCATTTTATACGTTTTTGTTTTGTTTTATACATTTTCATTCATTTTTGAACGTTTCGTCCATTTTTATACGTTTTCGTTCGTTTTTATCCGTTTTCGTCAATTTTTTTACGTTTTCGTTCATTTTTATACGTTTTCGTCCATTTATATGCTTTTTCGTTCTTTTTTATACATTTTTATCTTTTCGGCCGTTTTTATACGTTTTCGTTCATTTTATACGTTTTCGTTCGTTTTTATACATTTTTATCCGTTTTCGTCCGTTTTTATACGTTTTCGTCCGTTTTTATACATTTTCATCCGTTATTATACATATTTATTCGTTTTTATACGTTTTCGTCGTTTTTATACATTTTATCCATTTCATCCGTTTTTATACATTTTACGTCCGTTTTTATACATTTTCATCGTTTTTATCGTTTTATACGTTTTCGTCCATTTTTATACGTTTTTGTCCGTTTTTATACGTTTTCATTCATTTTTACGAAAACGTTATAAAAACAGATAAATTTGTTTAAAAACGAACGAAAACGGACGAAAACGGATAAATTTATAAAACGAATGAAAGCGTATAAAAAAGAAACGAAAAACATCAAAAAGGAGAAAACGTATAAAATCAACAAAAACGGATAAAAACGAACGAAAACGTATAAAAACGGACGAAATCCTATAAAATTGGACGAAAACGTATAAAAACGGACAAAAATGGATAAAATAGACGAAAACGTGTAAAAGCGAACGAAAACGTATAAAAACGAACGAAAACGTAGAAAAAAGGATGAAAACGGATAAAAACGTAAGAGAACGGGTGAAAAGGTATAAAAACGGACTAAAAGTGAAATTCAATGCAAACCATAAGGACCATTACAGTAAATTTTCTAAGTGATAAAAAAGTCAAAAGGATGACCGGTGAAAGTCAACGCAAGCCATAGGGACCATTCCTGTAACTTTTCAAACTTGGAAACCTGGTAACCTGCTGGTTTCAGGTCATATTACGTACATTGTACCAAATTTTAAAATATATTGCGTACAATGGTAATTTTGAAAGTATATTGCGTACATCGTATGTTTTGAATAAATATGTTGCGTATATTTAGCATTCACCAAATATGATATAAATATATAAATTTGTAAATATTTTTATATTTTATGCCGCTTTAAGTCACGCCTTGAAATTCATATAGTAGTGTAGGTAGGGGCGGTACTACAGTGGGGGCAGTGTGGACAGTTGCCCCCACAAAGTTTTTAGTAGATATTAAGACTTCTATAATTTTTGATTTTTTTCGGATGATCATGATGCGCAATTTTTATTCTGCCAGTAAGAGAATAAATAGTATAATGGTTAAACATTAACCAATAACTACATCTTAGTCTAGTGGTTAAAGACATTCTTTACTTTCGGTGAGATATAATGTTCGATCTTTGTGCTACTCCAAATTTTGTTATCTAAATTTTTGTTTTCGCATTCTCTATTCGTATTAATATTGATCAGGAAAAGTAAGTATGTTAAAATCTTTCTGATTACATCAACAAATGCCGAGTTAATGACATGACCCGACTTTATATTTACTCTCAACTTTTGTCCCTTCTTAAAAACTTTTGTGCTACCGCCCCTGAGTGTAGGGACTAGTATGTTAAAGTAGTAATTTTTCGTGAAAATGAAAAAGAAAAGGAGGATAGGAGGTAGCCCTAACTAATAAATTGGTTTCCCGCTACCAAAATTCCAATCCGAAAACATTTGCCGCCAATCTCTCTCAACTTTACTTGTACTGTGTGAATTTCATACACACAGAGTTAGAGATCTAGAGGATGTTGGGACGGGTAAGAGCATGTTCTTTGAGTTCTCTACAAGTATTGGAAATGGAAAGGACTCCGTCAAAGCTTCTCAAAGACGATAACCTCTCCATCTACGGTACTACTACTCTTTTTATTATTATGTTAATCCCAATTTTTGATACATATGTATGTAATTGAGATCTTTTAATCGAGTTGAAGTTGATGTCCAATTTATATTATTATGTTTGACTTATTGAATTAAGGTGTGTTTTGTGGTTAAATTGCTAACATTCTATCCTATCATACTTCAAAAGTCAAAACTAGGGTTGTTTCTGGGGTGTTTGGGATTGCTTATCTACTACTACAAATAATAAGTTAAGTAAAACATAACCTGCGTATTTGTAAGTTCTTAATATCAACTGAATAAGCAGATTATCTAACGGACGAGGTTTTTTCTGTTCATGTTATCGGGGGAGGGCGAGTCTTTGACTCAGAGGTACGCGGTCTAATGTTCTGACCTTTTCCCTGTTGCCTAAATGTATTTCTAGTGAGGTTTCAACCCTTGACTTCATGTGAGGAGGTTAAGTGCTTTACCACTAAGCCATTTAGTGGTGGTTAAGTATAAGTAGATGATAAGTTTTGCCTAAATACATGAATCAACTTATCTGCTAAAAAAATATAGATATAATCATGAGCACTTAAATAAGCAATTCGTATTATTCTCTTGCTATTACTGAAAAGAATTGCTAAAGAATCTTTAACTAGTTTTTCAAAACCAAATTTAATGCTGTAAATTTGTGCTTGTAGGATTAGCTTGACATTTTGATTCTTTATTGTCATCTTTTGAATTATAGCTAAGATTGTATTCGTAATGCACATGAAGAGATAGTTTCTTTCAAGAAATATATGTTTGTTTTAAATGTTTGTCTTTCTTTTATGTAGAGAAGACACTGCTGAAGCTACAAAAAGGTTCTCAGCACGATGTAAGTGTATCTCCTGAGGAATCTACAAACACGGATACAAGTCCTTCTGTGACTACTGTTTCCTCTAATGAAGCATCGATGGTAGTGGATACTCCTGATTATGCTTCTACAGACTCGTTTCCAGTCTCTGGTAGCAGCCAGTCCATGATCATTGCAAAAGAGGAACCACAAAAGAATTTATCGGTTCTTGACATGTTTTCAAGATACAAGAGTTCTCGAAATGACAACATAAGTTCATGTGATGAAAGTACAATGGCGATGGAGGACGATTGTTCTTCTGCAAATGCAGCGGTCAGTAATGATATTGAACCTCAGCAGGGATGTATAGTTAATCCACCATCACCCGTTTGATTAATTAGAGTTTATGGATTTGATAAAGCTTTAGTGTTATTGTGATTGTAATCGGTTCAGGTTATATTGTTCAATTTAAAAGAGATAAAAAACTTGCAAGTGTTGTAAAATTCCATTTTCAGATGGACTTGACATGTAATGCAAGCATGTCTCATTTCATACACCAAATACTTTGATAAAGTTACAAGGCAAGGTAGCTCATAAAAAATAAACTTTTTTTTTGTCGCATAATTGAAACTCATACATAAATCTGCCGCAAGAAAACGTTATAATCAAATGGCTCTATTAATGGATTACTGGTCAATGATGCCATCATTCTACCAGCCATGGAGCTTGAGCTGGAGTCCAATCGGCTAATTCACCTTCTTTGAACCAGAGAGCTGCCATGAAAATGAACACAAATATAGGATGGTCATGTACTCATGTTACAACAAACAGCATGTACGAGATTCAAACAAGATACGGCAAACCAAATGAAGCAATGGCCTTTACCTATTTCACGCTGGCCATTTTCAGGGCTGTCACTCCCATGAACCACATTCCTATTCAAACAACACAAGTCAGAGTTTAGTTCACAGAAAAGCGGCATCAAACTATGCAGAAAAGTTCTCAAACTCATAAATATCAATGAACCAAATAATGCTGAACTCAAACCTTCCAGTTTGAACTGCAAGATCCCCTCTAATAGTGCCAGGTTTAGGTTGAAGTGGATTCGTTGCCCCAATTAGCTTACGTGCTGATGCAACAACACCAACTCCCTCCCAAGCCTACCCAAACACAATATTATCGGTAAGATTATATTCAGAACGAATAGCCAAAGTTCGTTTTGTTAGCCCAACAAATGTAAGCAAAGTACCAAGAAACATTACCATGCATACAACAGGAGCAGATGTAATGTAGCCAATCAGTTTGGGGAAGAAAGGCTTCGAGCTCAGATCCTTGTAATGCTCCTATAAAACCATTCACAAACGAAGAAAAGATTGAACCTTTGTCAATTTCAATAATGAGCAGTGAAAAGTGAATGCAACAGAAAAGATACAAATATGCATATGACTGCCTTGATCTTGTTATCTTTTGCTCCAAAGTTACAATTTATATACCCGTTTTGATTAGTTAAGTCAACTTTTGCCAATGAAGGTATGTAAACATGGCCACGTATCCAACACCATCATAATACAAAAAAATTCAACAAACTCATGCTGGTTTCATAATTCCAAATCCATTTTAATGTATCCGCCTGCCCTACTATTGAGAGTGACAGAATTATAGTTTCCAGCAAAGCACACATACTTTAGCCAGAATATAAACAGAATAAGCAAAAGCCTAATATTTCAACTAAAAACAAACCTCAGCTAAATCTTGGGGGCACTGGAAAAGTTTCAAGCCCTTCAATTTGAACCCCTTCTTCTCAAACCTTGAAATTATCTCTCCCACCTGTAATCACCCCAACCCACAAAATTCAACTTCCAACGCAATAAATCCCCAAAAATATATCAAGAATTTTTACAAAGGTAAAGGGTTATTTGCATGATATACCAACACTCTTTTTATCTCGTCACGTTTTAGTCATCGTATTTACTTTTTTACATCCAACCCAAGTAATTAAAAGACGGTATTCTGTCTTGTTTTGGTACTAATGTAACCCAAAACCCTCAAAAACCAACTTTCAAGTACAATAATTTTCATTTAAAGATGTGACATTCCTATATAAAAACTGCCATCTTATAAGTTATAAGTATAGGTTAAGTCTCATATAAAATCGTAAACCCTTACAATGGCCAAACAAATCACAAATTCATATTGGATTTCTCTATCCTTATTATCTATTTATCTCGCACACTCTTTACGCACATTCACCCTCACGCATACACTTTGCGGAGGTTGTCCTGGAAGTGGTCACCCTACTCTCGGGTTTATCCTGGTAGGGGTATGAGTATGATTATCTACATTCTCACTCCACCATACCCCACTCTAGCAAATTGGGTATTATTGTTGTTGTATAATTGAAAACAAATTAGAGCTATTTGAGTAAGCTTCAAATTAACAGCTTATTAAATTTCTCCCACAAAAAAGCCCCATAAGCTCTTAATAAGTATAAGCTCACCCAAACATAGTTGATAACTTCTTTAAATGAGCTTAGCCAAACATCCCCTAAATACATATCCACAACAGTTAAACCACAATTAAGAAACTTACAAGGCCTCTTTGAACACCATCAGGCTTAATCATAATATAAGATTCCTCAACTTCCTGTTACAACAACACAACAACAAAATAAAAAAAGCTGGAGCTGGGGCTGGAGGTTATTATATTATAAGCCGAAAGCTGGAGCTTATACTTTTGTAAAACTATTTGGCGAATTAGTTGGAGTTGAAGCTTATTAATGTAAAATCACATAAAAATACGTCAAATTAAATTCATATTATTTCCAGCTTTTGCGTGATAATTAATTATATTTTGAAAGATATTTAAGTAATTTGACTAGCTATAACTCTATAAGCCCCTTTCAATGAGCTCAGGCTTATGGAGGCTTATAGCTTATATAAGCTTCCATAACCCTGTGTGACAAACAAAGCTTATTTTAAAATCTTAAGCCCTTATAAGCCTCGCGCCAAACACAACCAAACCTTAGCAACATTTAAAGTACAATAAGAAGAAGAAAAACTAACCATAGAAGCCACCAAATGAGGAAGGAAAATATGGGTTTTGTTAAGGTTCCTGTTCTTTTTAGTTGCATTGATACGATAAGATAATGAATTTGGGAAAAGATATGATGGTGATTGAAATGCAGCTAAGTGACGGTGGGTGGGTGTTGGTTTGGATAAGGTGCTGGTTGAAGATGATGAAGATAAACGGATTGAAGATAAAGAGGCTGTTAGTCCTTCCATTTTTTATGTTTTTTTTTTTTCTAAGGTTGAAGTTAGTTGATGATGATGAAGTGGTTGTTTAGTTTACTGTTTTGTTGTGTGTTTTTGACTTTGAGATTTTGTTTTGAGGGATTGTAGAAATGGTCCTTGGATTATGTCTAGTTTGTTATGTTTAGTACAAATAGAAGACTTTTGTTTAATTGAAACCATTGTTGCAAAAAAAAAAACAACCTATAAAGCCGATTAATCACCGTTTAGGCGCTAATAGGCAACCTGCCTTTTTAATTTGTGCAAATAGGTCAAACAAATCAGTCAACAGTGGTTGACGGTGATCAACGGTGATCAACCTTGTCGAAAACCTGCAAATCTTGTAGTAAACTTTTTTCATCACTTATAGTCGATGTTTATATCTATTAAAAGTTGTATTTTTAGGGAATTTTTTTTTCGGAAATACCCAAAACTCACCGAAAATACCCAAAAGTTGCCAAAAATGTCAATCCGATTAATCCCGCCTAGATCGATTACAGGCTACAAGTGGGTCAATTGGCCGACTATCGATTCACGATTTTTGCAACTTTGATTGAAACAGTGCGCAATTTTGAATTAAATGGCTCTAATCCTTAAAATTGTTGATTTGGAATTAAAGTTTGATTGGTATTTTATGCTATAAGGTTGTAGGTAGTGGGAGGTGAGTGACTGTGAGTAAATGCAATACACCCTTCTTTTGGTAACACGTGATAAGTTTGAAAATGATGAGTGAATGAGAGAAGAAAATAAATGATGTGATGCCTAGCAGAGTCGGTAAGGCATTTGCCTTTGGGGGAAAAGACCAAGGTTCAAACCTTGGCAATAGGATTTCATGTAATAGGATTTCTTGTAATAGGGTAGTATAGAAAGTCAATTTTCAAAAAAAAAAGATTACTATTACATCCTGCCTACCTAAAACCGTTAAACAAAACCCACATCCTGCAAGTCAAGAGAATTTTCATCCATTAAATTTACTTTAATAATAATAATAATAAATGTCGTCACATTACACATGTATCTTACTAATGTAACATGAATATTTATATAAGTGGTTTTTCTTTCGACGTGTTACTGATTTATTGAAAATTATAACACAAATTCTTATATGTCTCATGAGTTTGTACACATAGGAGAACAAATCTCGTGCGCCAAACATGAACTAAATGTGAAAACTCGAGGCTAACAAAAGATTTGAAATATTCTATACCCACTTGGAAAATCGCAACAAAAACATATTGGTCGTATGATAGAATATCTTGTTTTAATTAACTAAAAAAAAACCCATGAGCTTGTCTTTTTTACCTCGTTTAAGATGTTTAATTTGGCAAAGAATGTACTTCAACATAAATTAAGATGGACAAATGAAACCCTAAATACTAAACAGGTTTAAACAAGTAGGCCGGGCCTATATGACCTTTATTATCTAACATCCCATATCAAACTCGCAATGTTGTAGCGGTAAATATTGAGAGTTTGTCAAACAGAAAAATACACTAAAACTAAACAGACCAAATTAAAACTAAAAAATTAAAACGCAACTTTGGAGCGTCTCAGAGTGTAAAAACGGACCAAATTCGACGCGAAACCAAAATCAGAGCAGAGCAACATAATTACGGAGATGAACAAGAGCAGATTCATGCAAACATATGTAGATTCAGACAGATGCAGAGCAGATTCATACAGACAGGTGCAGATAGAGCAGAACCAGATGCAGAACCACGTGCAGATTCATACAGGCAGATGCGGGAGATTCAACAGATAGGTGCAGACAGACATACAGATAGTAAAACCAGACGGAACCAGATGCAGAACCACATATGAAACCAAAACAAGTTGTTGATGTCGAGATGCTACACATAACTAATCAAGATATAGTCGGATTAGTTAAGACTATCACAATACCATCACCAACCATGGAAATCAAATAGGAAATCCAGATCATCAACCAACCAAGCCAAAACCCAAATATAAATCCGTATCCGAAACTCAATATCAAACCAGAACCCAACAATCTTAAATTAATGTCTTCAAAGAAATCAAACGAGAATTCTAAATCCTTATTCTCAAATTCCAAAAGAAACAAACAAATATATTGTCAACAGTAGGCTACTAGGCTTTCAATTTCCAACATCCAATAAGATTACTACTACCTCCGTCCCAAAATTATTGTCCCCTTTTGACTTTTCAGTCTTTACTTTTCAACTTTGACCTGAAGTATTTTTGTTTATATTACATAATACTTGATACAAAATATATGAACGGATTGAGTTTTAAATTTATTTTCATTGGTATAATTTTTTATCAAAAATTGTATAACACAAACAAAAATATTTATAGTCAAAGTTGAGAAAGAAATACCGAAGAAATCAAAAGGGGACAATAATTTTGAGACGGAGGGATTAGTAATAACTAATATAATAATAAAGTTTCATTAATTCAATGAGAACTTTGTCAAGCGAACCCAATTCAAAGAGTCAACAACTGACAGTATCGAACAAACATACCTTTTTTTTAGCCGACGGCAACATTACATCTAAACAAAACAAATTCAGTTCAAATCAAACGTAAGAACAAACAACTGAACTTTTTTTTTTTAAAGATCCAAGCGAACAAATATGACATTTTTTGTCTTCTTTTTCTTATTCTTCATCTTCAACCTGGCTCTGATACCATGTAGAAATCTGTTAGGTCCATTCAGTACCCAAGCGGCCTGACAACAAGGATTTGAATACAAATTAGCCCAAGTGTTAATCGACCTTAAACGCTCTCAGGTCACTGAGTGAACAGTTACTCAGTGAGTTATCTTCAGGATGCTTAGGACGAATCTAAGAAGAAGGATTCACCATTCAGTGAGGCGGAACTCCCTGAGTAGGACTTAAGCCAAAGAAGAAGATAATGGGTTCAATGAGTGATGACAATAACTCACTGAACCCCAGTATCCTCAACAACAATTGTAATTGAAGACTGAAGACTGAAGAATCTGAAGCCTGAAAGAAAGGCGGGACAAGGCGTGAAGAGTTTGAAAAGATAAGGAGAAGTCCTTATCGGGCCAAAGTCAAACTTTCCCTGAAAGGCTTGAGAACAAGAGCAGTGTCATCACTGTCATTCGGAAAGCAGTATTAACTTATTCCCAATATAGATTCATGTAACAGTGACAAAATACTGTTGTATTTTGTCCTGACTAGCTAGGTCATTCTGTTTGTCTTTTTAGTCACGGGTGCTCTTTATACTTGTGTGTAAATAGGATCATAAGGGAGAAAAGTGGACAAGTTTTGTGCATTAAAAGCTTAGACTTTCACAAAACCACTTTTCTCCCCCAAAGAGCAACCTAGTCCCTGAGATAGCTCAGTGGTTCATTCATTGTTGCCACTCTAGCATAGCTTGAGTTTAGAGAGGAGAACATACCATACCTTGTCATTTCAATCCCAAGTGTTATTTCCGCTAACACTTGGGTATAGATTATTTTGATTAATTTCTAATAAGAATTTAAACGTTGAAAAATTTGTGTTTTATCTTTTACGTTTTACTTATTTGTTTAAATTAATCAATACATTAAATCAGTCATGAAACACAAATAGATTAATTTTGTAGTTATCTTTACTTGTGTAACGGGAACAATGTCAAAATCAAAGAGGGAAAATGAACAATATATTGATCAGATTCGACTAAATTATTACAATACACTGATATTAAATAAGATGGAAAAATGAAACCTTAAACGAGTTTAAACAAGTAGGTCGGGCCTACAGGGCCTTTATTATCTAATAGGCATAAGGTCTAAAGAATGTCGAAGAAGAAGAATTATTAAATATTGTACCATTCGTATCAATGGGATTTATAGACTCGTTAAATGCTATAAACGAAAGAGAAAAGATCTAGTGAGTTGGAAAAATAAAATAAGAAGAATGAGAAATATTTATAGTCACACATTTTAAATGAAGAGGGAAAAATTTATGGGAAATGCATTTTTTTTTAAAGATGCATCTGAAATGTGCGGCTGTGGTTATTTCTCATTCTTCTCATTTTACTTTTATTTCTTATTTGATCATCTAAAAGTATCATGGTCATTGTGTAGATTTTATTCTTAAAACAAAAACATGTAACTTGACAAATGCTATAAGGGCCTTTTTTTATAAATCATTATATGCTCTGGTCAATTTATGATTCAATCGATTGATCCTTTTGGAGTGACTCGTTATTGACTTCTACATATATTGTCTAAATATTAAGTATGAAAATAAACTGATTAGAGTAATAGATCTTAATTGTATAACACATGTACGTCTTCTTCAAAAGAATTATCTTAGTGGCAGGGCCGTTTTTGAAAGTGTGCAAGGTGACTGATTGCTTAGGGCCTTAAAAATTTTAGAGGCCTCAAAATTTGTCCCGTTAACAATTATATGCATGTGTACACATATTCTTCATGAAGAAAAAATTATTTGGATGTGAAATATTTTAAATGAGTAATATGCTGAATGTTTAGATAATTAATTGCATTATATTATATTTTATAAACGGGGATACTTTATTATATATAATATTTTTTCTCGAAATGTCTCGTTATATAGTTTCGCTCAGAGCCCTAAAAAATTTTGAAAATTCAGGAAGGACCTACTTAGCGGAAACAAATGATGTGCGTCTTTTTTTAAGTTGTTGTAGCTTGCAAGTGTTGAGGTAACTTTTGGAGTTTCATTGAAATAAAAGTACCAAATAACAAATTAAAAAAACATCATTGGTGCAACAGAAAGTTAACAACCTTTTGCGACAACTTTACAAAATAAAAAACTATTGTGGTCACTTTTACGTATAAAAAAAGCTGTTCGTTTGGTATCATCACTCTACCGGTGGCGATGGTTGCTACTCCCCGGGACTGACAACGGCGACGAGATGACAGCGGGTGTTATCTCAACGGAAGGCCACCACATTTAATTTGGAATGTACGAAAAAAAAAAAACGTTATGTTAATTAAGTCATGATATTGCTATATGAGTTGTGAAATTAAATTTGTGGTTAGTTACTACTTGTTTCATAAATTTTCTGATAATGTGAATGTTAATGTATATATATATATTTTTATCGAATTTTATTTGCTTGTAAATTTTAAAGCTGTGTAGTTTAGTTTGTATGCATGCAATACTGCTAGCTAATGAATGTAGGAATCGATTTTGTTTTGTATTATGCGTGCTAGTAGTTTTGCGTATTTTCGAGCTATGCATTTGGACCGAAATGGCTCTATGTGATTGTATTTGTTTAAATTTGTAAACGGATGAGGTCGTCCTTGTTGAGGTTAACCCGGGAGGGCGAGTCTTTGACTCATCTCTACACGGCCTAACCAGAGTGTCCCGTGACCTGTTTTGGACACTGGTTTGAACCCTAGACCTCTTGTGAGGAGGTCACGTGCCTTACCACTACACCATTAGAAGATAATGCCAATAGTGGAATCAGTTTTGCTCGTTTCATGGTCGTTGGTCACGTGAATTGTGTTCTTAGGTAAATTTTGTTTGGATTACTCAAATTTTTGTCGTTTTCCACAATGAGTTTCTGTAATATGAAAGTTAGGATTTTTCATTTTGTCCGTACTTTAAGTTCCTTTGAGCATTTACATCGCTTGGTAAAAGAAATCAGACGGCAGAATTGCTACATCGAGATTACTAATCTAAGATTCCAGAATCCAGATAGCCATTCCATAGTCGCTATCCCTTTAACTAGCTTATTCTAGTTATTGTCGTATTTCGGTATTTCAAAATCATCTGTCAATGTCACAAGTAACTAAGTGTAGGAAGTTGCGATAGCAAGTAGTTTCTTTCAACGAAAATTGAAGGTTACTCATAATTGCCATCCACAATTAGTACTAAAAGAATGCCCATGAATAATACACTATAAACACACCCTAGTTTTGCATAGAAATCACCAACAGCTAGTTTATTTCCACTTTTCACAGTCATGCTTCCCCACAGCATTCTCACACACGATTATATTTCTTTTGTTCATTTCTTATTAATTTAGGACACACCAAGACTCAGAATCTTTATTCCTGTTAAACCCACAAAAATTAGTGTCATCACTCACTAATCCATCAGAAATGAGCTTTTCCTTTTGCTCTTATTAAAGCTTAGTAACTTACACAGTAAGCCCTCTCCCTATTCTCCCATAAGCTGGCAGCTTTACTGTTTTATTGGATGGAAGATCGAAATAGGGAAAGACTTTTTTCTTGCTTAACATTTCCAGCAAGAAGCCGCAACAATGGGCTTCGATTTCCAGCCAAGAACCAATGAACCCTTTTCTTCCATAATAGTGTAGCCTTCACAAATCTCAAGCTTGGCAAGCCATTGCTTTGCCTGAGCCAGCAACTTAATCGGTGCAGCCTGAAACCCTGCACGACTCATTCTTCTACGCCATTGGTCCACCCTCTCATGTCTTTCGACTCTGTTAGGCCCCTCACAACTTACAATATTCTTGATTTCTTCTGCAAAGTAGAACTGTTCAATTTTTGCCCGTCGAGTGTCGTATTTAGGTAGCATTGCATCAAGGGCATCAAATATGGCTGAGTAGTAATACAGTGCTTCCATAAACCTCCCTAAGAAAAAAGGCCCGTTATGGCTTGAATCCTGCTCGACAAGGACTAAAACCTTTGGGGACAGTTCATGAATTATCTTTAGAAATGAGTTTAGAGCACCCCGGCTCTCTTTCACCACACAGTGAAGTTGGAGAATGCTGTTTACCACTAGAACCTCGTTTTCATAGGTCTTAATGTCTTCCAGCTTAAGGCTTTCCAAACTACTTTCCACAAACGAAAATTCCAAGTTTATTCCTAGCTCTTGGGCATAGGCCTCCAGCTCATTTCCTATAATGTGGAATCGGTCAACAGATGGTCCAACCGCAGTGATCCTGAGGCGGCGTAGAGACGGTGCATGATGGTTAGCCAAGCTCTCTATCAGTCCACGCCATTGATGTCCATGTCGCAAACCAAGGGTCATCCCGAGGTCAACAACATGAACAAAACTCTCTCCCTCAAAGGCTTCCAATATTGTTAAGTTGGCAATAAAGTGACCAAACTGAATGTGGGGGCAAACTTCATAAACCAGGCGTAAAGCCTCTTCCTTTTTCTCTGTTGCAATGACATTTAGGTTTGTTATTGGGGTCACCAATCCGACCGCCCCAAGTGGTTGCACCAATGCTAGTCGATCTGTGAGTCCTTGCATGAAACATGATGCCACCCTTTGAAAAGATGAACCAAAAACAAGGGCGTTGGCCCGAAGCTCTGCTAATAAATTTGAAGCATGTGCTTTATCACGACACGCAACAGCTTCAGCACATGAGATTAATAACTGAACGAGATGCATCCCATCCACATTTCCCTCATTTTCTGTTGTTTCGTTATTAAACGTCGCCTCCTCAATGGCTTCCGCTGCTAAGTACCTTTGGGTGTAAGTCCGTATGTGGTCTCTGAACCGAAGCTTAGGAAAGCTATTGGTACTGCTAGTACGGCGGATGGGGACCTTAGCTCCATCAAACAAACTGTTGTTACCCAGAGTGGTTTCAGGCATGCTCACGGCCCGTTTCATTTTTTTAAGTAGTTGCCAAGGGGAGGTGGGACTGTTCATAGCAGGTGAATAACATTGGCCGTAAAATGGAGAGATTGAAAGATCTTGACCAAGGTCTGTTTCTTTAACATTGGTATGTGTATGAACATCATCGTCATCATCATACAATGGATTTTCCAAGAAGTTAGGAGTACTCATATGAAAAGATTCCTCTACTTTTCTTTTAGTACCACTAAGTTTGAATCTTGACTCAACCCCATTGACACCTACTTTAAGATGATTCCATCTTTGGTCACTAGAAAGTGGATGCGTGAAAAACCGTGTAGTCATTTCGAGTCACTTATCAAGATATTTTTTTTTTTAGATATTTCTGTTGAAGTTCAGAAAATATCCGAAAAGGCTCTGAAAGAACCATAAGCCAGGTGAAGCAGGCTTATATAGATTACAGCTTTGTTCTTGTTCGATACACACTAGGATACTTGTCCTTTTTCTTGAAGCCAAATATATCTCGTTTAAAATATGTGAATAAATCTAACCTTTCTTGTTTTTCCTTTGAAAGAGAACATCTCCTTATTTTTCGGCTTCTTTAGATGTGTGGGTCCAGAAAGTGTTTGAGATAACCTAGGAACATATTCCAACTTTGTTGGTAAGTCACTAACAGTATATGTTTCTACTGATCCATAGGTCTTAACATGCTTGCCATTTGGGTATGAAGTTTTGTACCGAGTGTTGAAATTTAGTACCTTCGTCAGGATCAATTTGCTGGCAAGTAGCCACATAACCAATCAAATCATAAACAGCTGTGATTTTAGGACGTTCTATATGAATATGATGCCTCTTTTTAAGGTTACTGATTAAGGAAACTCTTTTCATTATGGTACAGTTACAGACCATTTCAAACATAATGCCATATTAGTTGTCAGAGTTTTTACTTTGTGGGTGTTAAAACTTCACATAATGTATAGATTTTGTCTTGAATGTTCAATCATCAATGAACAGGGTGTTTCTTTGGCATGATGGTTCCTTTGGATAATCTAGAAACAAGCAGGTTCATTCAGATGGATGGCTTCTGTGCGCGGAAAAGGGAAATACAAGGTCAGTTTTCTTAATTTTATCCATCTAAAATCTCCTAGTATCAGAATCACTTCTTTGGTTGTGATTTCTTAACAGCAAGCTGTATGGACGTACTACTATAACTTTTGTTACAAAGTGGTTCAACCTGAAAAAATTCATAGGAAATATGCCAATATACATTAAGCAATTATAAAAGAACTGCGAATCATGCATTTTGGGATGCTTGATTTATTGGAGGAATTGCACATATCCTTCTCAAAACTCTTAAAGCATGTAATGGTATATATGCAAGTTTACATGTTTTGAGGGATATATGCTACTTCCTTTTATTTATTTCATATAATTAGTTTGCCAAGGTATTAGCCCTTATAAAGAATTATGTCTTACTTTAGAGTCAAACAGACTAATTTATGCATTAAACCTGTATTGCTAGACAGCTTTTGTATGACGTGAATACTGGAACATAAAAAATCTCAAAAATTTGATGATGCAGGGTGTGCCTTAATATATGTGGATGCTTAGAAATCTAAATAAAAGAAAGAAGATACCTACCACTCATACACGGATTTTAAGGAAATACACACATAATTAAGCTTAAACTTAAGCTTGTATGCATCTATTTCTATACTGTACCCATAAATTGAATACAAATGTAAGCTAAAGCTTTATGACCCCATTGGACTTAAATTTTAATTTTGATATCAATCACCTGTTCTAATATTTTCAACCATGACTCTTCATATCTCCTTTTTTTTCAGACTATTTTTCCAACTTCCCCTTTTGTGTCCCCAATTTGTATATCTGTGTGCATAGTTGCTAACAATTTGCTGATATAGTCAATGTGATAAAGGTGCGACCCTGCCGCCCTAAAGCACACTATAAAAGGACTTGGTAAACGATATAAGGGTGTCCTAGGTTAAAACTAAAACAATACAATTAACCTTTGAGAATATTTTTACTGCAGTCCAAGCATAATTACTGGGCAGTAATTTTGTCCTCAGAAAAAAACATCGAGATATTTGCTGATTTGTCAGTTGTATAACTTCTAGGTAACCCTGCTAAGAAACATTAATCTATTGAATCCAGGTAAAATTACCAGACAGTAATTTTTGTATTCTGAAAAGGACATCAAGGTCTTTGCTGAAGTGTTGTTGGTATGAATACTAGGTAAATCTTCTAAGAAACTTTTGTTTTATTGACTACAGGTGATACTTTGCTGATGTGTCAAAAGTATATATCCTAGGTAACACTATTATAAAAAGCAGGGTCTAACGGCTTTATACTCTTCGTTTGGCATATCAAGCGTAAAACAAATGATCAAAGCCAAAATTTTTACAAAAGTTAGTAAAATATATAAAACTCGTTATGGTTTTGTATTAGGAATGCAGAAAATCCTTATTTTTATGTTAATGCCGCCTCAAATGAGCGAAAGCTGAGAAATGACCAAATGCATATCAACAAAAGGCCTTGTTGTGCATTGGGTCCCCTATGCAAACAAGAATAATGTATTCTTTTTAGGTGATATCTGCTTGGCCTGTGTCTATGTCTCTCTTCCCATTGCACCTCCAATCTGTTCATAAGGATACAGTATAATTATCACAAAATGCAGATTAAATTCATCGAATCATGTCAAAGAAACTCATGTTAGAGTACCCTTTGCATGCATTGTGGACATATCTAAAATTCAGACAAGCTTTTGGATGTATTCCGGCCGAAACAGAAAATTAGAACGACTTTTTGCTCATTACCTGTTCCACACTTATTCCGTTACCCTTCTTTTAAGTAGATGCAAGTCCTTTCTAATTATTTTATTTCCTCAAGTCCTTAAGAAACTTGCAAGTCTTTTTATCTGTCTTTGCAATGCTAAAGTGAGGTAAAAAAAAACATCACTATTGGCACAACACCTTGTGTCTACTCATGCTCTGTGCATCTGTCATGAACTATATACGTATATCAGAACCCGAGGAGGGGTTTCTAGTGGAATAGATCAAACGATGTCTGTGTTAGAGGAACTTTTACATATACTAAATTAAGGCGATAACAAAAAAGAATTACTGCAATATATTTGAGATCAAGGGATTAAAGATCATTATTATATAGATTGAGGAAAGATAAATTACTAAGGATTTTGATCTCTGTGTTTAAATATTATATTCAGTTAGTGCTAATGAATTGGTAGAGATAGTGAATGGTTGGGGCAGGCTAGTTGTGTAACGGATCAAAATGGGGAATTTTTGGCGGACGTGTTGGGTTAGTCTGAAACTTTTATTTTCCTAAAATTTTGTGTATGATTGGAGTATCAATATGATTACATAAATTATAATATTACATATAACGTATCTGTGCAAGTGATTTAGGAGATTGTAAGAAGCGATCACTTGATCCACTATAGAGATGAAACATAACCCAAATCAACCTATTTGAATGTAAACAGGTTGAAATTGTCACCTCTAACTGATGGTATCAACATTAAAGATGGTGATGGTGTTGTATCATATCTCCTATTTATAGCAGATTTCTGTATACGAGGGCAAACAAAATTCTCTGGTGAAAGTTTAAGGTACAACTGTTTGACAATTTAAACATGAAATGCTAACTAATCAAATATTTTTATCTTCCTTTATGATAGACATAGAAGAACCGTGTGGGTTTTTGTAGCTGCATATTGATAGTATATCTGATTTTATTTGAAATTTATCAAAAATAAAAATTGTGCAATTTTACAAAGAAATCAAAATTTAGTGTTTACTAAGTGTAGGAGTATTTTTCTATCATGACTATATCATGAACTTTATACTCTATCCTTGTTTCACAAGATTTGTAACTCTTATAATTTTGCAACGTTTTATATTTGGTGTCCTATTCGTTATCTTTGTTTGAAAATAAAAATTGTCATAGTTATTGTGATGTTAGAAATTTATATATTTTCATACTGTCACCGTCAGTAATAAAAAAATATTTTACGAGGTCTATTCTATTAATGAAACTCCAATCATGTGTGCATATGCATATTAATATACACATCTCGTTAGTAACGAGATAGGGAATATTATATATTCTAATCAAACAAGATCGTCAAAGTAACTCATTATTTATTTTTGAAAAACCAAATTCACCTATTATTATAACATACTAATTTCTTGCTTATCACATATAATCAATGGAATGTAGCAAATTACTATTGACTTGTTCTCAAGGTACTTACTTTCATCTTTTTCCATTTTTCGTTGTTGAGTGGATGTTGGGATATAGGTAAATGCCAATGTTTAGACCTTGTACCCCCTAAACAAGAAAGTATGCGTATATTTGGAAGTAAGACTTTAATTTTGTAAACTGGTGTGGCGATTGGTGCACGAATGTCCACTTGTCTAGCAACGGTTAAGAAAATAAGACTTCATAGATCATAGACAATCATATAATATGCATCATTGTTTCCCTGCATGCAACATAACACCATGTTTGATTGTTCTCATTTTGCCATTGAGCCTGCAGGTAGGATTCTTGTTAGCAGACAAAGATGAAATACATTGTTGTTACCTCGGTCTGCAGCCGAATAATATGTTTGCTTTCTTATTTTGGTTTTGGATTTATTTCATATAAAATATCTCTAGTGTCACCACCTATCATCCTCAGTTTTGGGTAAGGAGGTCGTTGTCAACTTGTCATCTTCATGATCGGTCGGCTGTTGAATCGGTCTGATTTCATATTTTTGGACTTTTAGATCAGTTTTAGTGAAGATGATACAATAATTGTAGTTGGACTTAAATATTCTGAATAAAAGTTAAGAGTTCTAATACTCTTCAGATTTATGTTTGGTCTCAAAAGTAGACTTAAGAAGTTGGTGGTATTTAAATGTAAGTTTTTGCGAAAATGGCTAATTTTAGTCAGAATAAAGATTATAAAAAGATCATTTGATCAATGTTACGGATAGTTGGATAAATTAAGGGAATGGATGGTAATGAGGAAATTGAGGATGATTGGATTTAGAGGTGTGCAAAGCCCGGTTTTTAGTCGGCCTGATCCTAAGTCGGTTCTTT
This sequence comes from Artemisia tridentata subsp. tridentata, assembly GCA_021014915.2. Taxonomy (NCBI): domain Eukaryota; kingdom Viridiplantae; phylum Streptophyta; class Magnoliopsida; order Asterales; family Asteraceae; genus Artemisia; species Artemisia tridentata. The sequence continues at coordinate 115,024,770 of CP139504.1, forward strand.
AAGCCATGGCTAGGAGTCTTGAATTTAAGCCGGTCCTTGATCTTATAAATGGGCGATGTCCTGATTTTGCCTCAGCAGTCATGAACTCATAAATAATAAATCCGTAGAAGTACGGTGTAACTAAATTTTCAAAGAATACCTTATAAAGATTGTTATACCAGATTCCTGTACATGGAAACCGGAAGGAAAATAAACAACTAAATTCGAGGACCGAAAAGTTTTAATAGTCCGGTAATCATATTCATGTTGGTTCTAGCCTTATGAAACTTATTGTCATTCCTAACTGCAAACCAAATGTCTTTTTACATCGATCTTCAGTACTTGAAAACTAATTTTGTGATGACCACATTTGCAACACAACCCCCGTTTGGGTAGCACCATTTGGAAGTTAACACGCAAATGTATCAAGTGGAGTGCCAATCGTTTTAAGGAATTAAGAACATATTGAGCCATACGTAATTTCAGTGCATGACAACTGAGTTATTGTCATCATCCTACGTCTGTCGATTATTATTATCAAAGGGACTTATGAACTTTTTGTTTCTGACCACATACATTTTGTTTGTTTGCTGTTCAAATTATCACTATGATATACATAGTTATAATTTGTGTACTTGTGTTTGAGACCTGTAATTTTAAGCGTGATTAATTCTCTGAGATATCTCAAATACAACTTTACATTGACATCGTTAAGTTAAGTAATTCCAACATTGTAGACGACACTAACGTCTTAATACTAGTGAGTTTGATACTGTTGGATCATAGTTACACTTACACATATGAGCGACTCACAATCAAAGCTAGCAAGAAATTAGCAGAAGACACACTATCTAGTAGATATCACAGATTCATGGATACGAAGAGGGCTGACACGCAATGCAAGCTAGCAACAAAATAGCCGCAGAAACATCATCGTCTTCAAAATAGAAGGTACTCCTCTTGAACTTTGGTGTGTTGGTTTTGTTGCATTGCATTACTATTTGTTTTCGATAATTTTGGCTACTCTGATTTTGACTCTTCTTCCATTGTTGCCTCTTCTTCATCACACCCTCCACCTTTGAAACCATATTTTCTGCAATGCAAAACAAGCACCAAGATATGTATGGAAAAAATACAAATCAAGATTAGTGTGGTTGTGCATGAGAAACAAACAAAGAATGGACCTTCTTTATATAGTGAATATGATGTGAAGTAAATTCCCTTGCTTTTGAGTGTGATTTACTTTAATACATTTTTGGACCACCACCCTTAATTGTCTTTTTCCTTTTTGTTTTTTCTAACATTTGGCACCAATTTCATCAAATGCAAGACATTCAAACAATAGCAGGATGGATGAAGGTCTTTCTGGTCAATCTCATGACTTTCCATTCTATGCATTAGTCCATAAATTCATTTTCAAGTGTAGAAACAATATTAAATACTTTTGAGTTAATGATAATGATTAACAAATATAGTTTAGTTTTTGTCCCTAATTAGCATGTTTTATCAGACAATGTTATTTTTTTGCATGTTTTCATGTAAATAAAATGATTTTTTTTGTTAACAAAAAGGCAGTGTTTAACATTATCTGATAAATGGAAAAAAAGAAGAAAGAAAAAGGGGTGTGTGACTGTGAGTAGGTGATTCAACTTCCATCTACATATTTGAAAGTTTATCCCACCAAAATTGAATGAAGAGGGTAAAAGCTGTTAAAAAAAGGGAAGACAATGCATCATGACACTTGTGTACCTTTCATTTCAAATATTCAATCATCAATATATATTTCTTTCTAAAAAATAAAAAATTTAAAAATTAAAATTTGAAAGTTGTCATATGATCTTAACACAAGTTCTAAAAAAGTGTACGAAAGATTGAGTATCTTTATCGACATGCTAGATGCTCGTTTAAAGACAAGCAGAACTTATAGAAAAAATAAGGGTAAAAGTCACGCAATAGCCACGAACTTTCCAAAATTATCCGTCTAGAATCACTTACTTTTTTATTATCTTACTTCACCAACAAACTATCAAATTTGTTCCGACTTCACCAATGCTTCACAACTTACTTGCATAGTTAGTCTTTTATACTAACGACCGTTAGTTCAGTTAGCTAAGTCCAATTGCAAAGTGGCAATGTTAGTCCTTTACACTATGGTCCGTTTGCAACATTAGTCCGAAAAAAAATTCTAAAATAAAAAATTTCTAAAAAAATTTAAAAAATATTCTAAAATAATTTTAATTGTCGAAAAAAAAATTTCCCCAAAAAAAAATCGAAATTTTTTTAGGAAAAAAAATCGAAAATTTATTTTAGAAAAAAAAATTCAAAAAATTTTTTAGAAAAAAAATTCGAAAAATTTAAAAAAAAAAATCGATTTTTTTTTTCTAAAAAAAATTCTATTTTTTTTTTCAAAAAACTTTTTTTCGGAAAAAAAATTGGAAAATTTTATTTAGAAAAAAAGTTTCTAATTTTTTTTCTAAAAAAAAAAATTCTAATTTTTTTTTTCAAAAAACCTTTTTTCCGAAAAAAAATGGAAAAATTTTTTTAGAAAAAAAAATTTAGAAAATTTTTTTCTAAAAAAAATTAGAAAATTTTCTTTTCGGAGAAAAAGTTTTTTGAAAAAAATTTTTTTTTTTAGAATTCTTTTTTAGAAAAAAAAATTAGAAAATTTTTTTCTAAAAAAAAATTCGGAAAAAAAGTTTTTTTGAAAAAAAAATTTTTGTTTAGAAATTTTTTTTATAAAAAAAAAATTAGAATTTTTTTTTCCGAAAAAAAGTTTTTTGAAAAAAAAATTAATAAAAAAATTAGATTTTTTTTTTAAATTTTTCTTTTTTTTTTTCTAAAATAAATTTTCGAATTTTATTTTCTAACAATTTTTTCGATTTTGTTTTTCTAAAATAAATTTTCGAATTTTTTTTTTCTAAAAAAATTTTCGATTTTTTTTGGGAAAAAAGTTTTTCGGCAAATAGAATTATTTTAGAATTTTTTTTTGAATTTTTTTAGAAATTTTTTATTTTAGAATTTTTTTTTCGGACTAATGTTGCAAACGGACCATAGTGTAAAGGACTAACATTGCCACTTTGGAATTGGACTTAGCTAACTGAACTAACGGTCGTTAGTATAAAGGACTAACTATGCAAGTAAGTTGTGAAGCATTGGTGAAGTCGGAACAAATTTGATAGTTTGTTGGTGAAGTAAGGTAATAAAAAAGTAAATGGTTCTAGACGGACAATTTTGAAAAGTTCGTGGCTATTGTATGACTTTTACCCAAAAAATAATAATAATAATAAAAAAAAAAAAAAAGTTGCTTTTAGCCTTTTTACCCCGCTAACCATTTCGTCTGATTGACAATTTCAGCAAGCCACAACTCAGCATGATTGACAATTTGACATATCATGATACAATACTTGACTAGTTAACAATATAATGATTAGAGTAAAGTCCAAAATACATCCTTGTGGTTTGTACTGTGTCTCGCTTTACATCCTCGTAGTTTTTTTGGCACAAAACCATCCTTCCGTTAGTAAAGATGGCACAAAACCATCCTTCCGTTAGTAAAGTCAGTCAATGAGGACTAACGGTGCAAATTATTTCTCCGTTATCTCCTAACGGAAGAGAGAATATTTGCATCGTCAGTCCTAAGGACTAACAGTGTAATTTATTTTCGGAAATAAATTGCATCATTAGTCCTAACCACTGGATTAAGTGTCCAGTGCTGTTATTATACCAAACAAATTATATTTAACCACCCACCACCCACCACCCACTACAACCATCACCGCCACCTCCACCACCACCACCCACCTCCACCATGCACCGCCACCACCACCCACCTCCACCGCCGCCACCCACCACCACCCAACGCCACCACCACCCACCTCCACCACAATCACCTCCACCACCATCACAGCCACCCACTCCTTTGGGTGGTGGTGGCGGTGGGTGGTGGTGGTCGCGGCGGTGGAGGTGGTGGTGGGTGGAGGTGGTGGTGATGGTGGCGTTGGGTGGTAGTGGTGGCGTTGGGTGGCGGTGATGGTGGTGGTGGGTGGAGGTGGCGGCGGTGGTTGTGGTGGGTGGCGGCGGTGGTGGCGGGTGGTGGTGGCGGTGGTGGCGTTGGGTGGTGGTGGTGGTGGTGGCGTTGGGTGGTGGTGGGTGGCGGTGATGGTGGTGGTGAGTGGAGGTGGTGGTTGTGGTGGGTGGCGGTGGTGGTGGTGGGTGGAGGTGGCGGTGGTGGTTGGCCCCATTTTAATTTATTTTCCAAATAAATTTGCACCGTTAGTCCTTAGGACTAATGATGCAATTTATTTCCGAAAATAAATTGCACTGTTAGTCCTTAGGACTGACGATGCAAATATTCTCTCTTCCGTTAGGAGATAACGGATAAATAATTTGCACCATTAGTCCTCATTGACTGACTTTACTAACGGAGTGATGGTGGTGGTGGTGATGGTGGTGGTGAGTAGAGGTGGCGGTGGTGGGTGTGGTGGGTGGCGGTGGTGGTGGTGGGTGGAGGTGGCGGTGGTGGTTGGCCCCATTTTAATTTATTTTCCAAATAAATTTGCACCGTTAGACCTTAGGACTAACGATGCAATTTATTTCCGAAAATAAATTGCACTGTTAATCCTTAGGACTGACGATGCAAATATTCTCTCTTCCGTTAGGAGATAACGGATAAATAATTTGCACCGTTAGTCCTCATTGACTGACTTTACTAACGGGGAGACATGGTGGTGGTAGTGATGGTGGTGGTGAGTGGAGGTGGCGGTGGTGGGTGGCGGTGGTGGTGGTGGGTGGAGGTGGCGGTGGTGGTTGGCCCCATTTTAATTTATTTTCCAAATAAATTTGCACAGTTAGACCTTAGGACTAACGATGCAATTTATTTCCGAAAATAAATTGCACTGTTAATCCTTAGGACTGACGATGCAAATATTCTCTCTTCCGTTAGGAGATAACGGATAAATAATTTGCACCGTTAGTCCTCATTGACTGACTTTACTAACGGAGGGATGGTTTTGTGCCAAAAAAAACCACGGGGATGTAAAGCGAGACACAGGACAAACCACAGGGATGTATTTTGGACTTTACTCTAATGATTATCTTAATAATGCATTTCATCTAGTTGTTACAAATGGCCACAGATGGTAGAAAAGTTCATATGATACATGAATGTGCCAACATGTATCCTCACGAGTCTTGGTGTCACAGGATGAGACAATAAACCCATCATCAATGTCAAACCACCTCCAATGCCTCTTATTCAATTCGAATGGGATGCTGGTGTTTTAATGGCCAACCCATTTTTATTTTATTTTTTTTACTTTGGCCAGTCAATTTATGCTATTAAACAAATGTAACGTTTAACTTTATCATACGAAGTGGTTGTAGGTTCAAGTTGAAACAGGTGTTTAGTGTACTTGTAGTGCATATGGTGTGGTTTGTTAGTTAGCATTTCTGAAAAATAAAACATGTGAGCAAAAGGTAAAAGTAAAATTTGATTAATATGTTATACTGAAAAATAGTCTGTACTTCTCATTAAAATTTAGAGTAGAAAAAATGTGACGATGGTTAAGACGAATAGTCTGCACTCGGCAGTGGTCCGCTGCATCTTATGAAGATCACAGAATAGGTATGCAACACAAAATAAATGTTGTATGTGCTTTAAATTGCAAGCACTGAAATAAATAGACCAGGTTTTATTGATCTTATGTTTAACGAAAACACTTATCTGAGCCCAGTTCATTGTTCTATAAATTAACAGGCCTAAAGGCCCACATTGGATGATGGGCTGAATATTTTTACTCTCTTTCGATTTCGCTAGTTGAGTTTTCTTCAGTTTGGATTTCCAATTTGCTTAGGTGTATATTTCGAGTCTCTGATACATATCAAGAACCTCAAAACTGTTTAATCTCTTGATTGAACTTGATATCGTTGTTTATGATATGTTACTAACGAGGACTTCTTTTTTGTTACAAAAACATTCCCTAAATTTGAAATCGGTATGTAACTACAAGGACTATTTATCTAATTATTCGTCACACAAATAGTCCCCAAGTTTAACCCAGGGATTGTGTCTCTAATCGCAAGTGTTCGTTACACAAACAGTCCCTAGATTTAACCTAACTGTTTGTAATCGCAAGTAACGAGAGATAAGTTTTTTTTTTTTTTTTTTTTAATTAATTTATTTATTTTTTTTAAAGACTTTTTTTTGCAACATACGTAAACCGGGGGACGCTTATGTACTTTTTTTTCACTTCCTACCTTTTCTTTTCACAAAGCCTACATCTCTTTCTCAATATCCGTTTTAACACGTTTTCGTCCGTTTTTATACGTTTTTATCCGTTTTCATCCTTTTTTATACACTTCGTCCGTTTTTATACATTTTCGTCTGTTTTTATACTTTTATCCGTTTTTATACGTTTTTATACGGTTTTATACGTTTTCATCCATTTTTATACGTTTTCGTTCGTTTTCATACGTTTTATCCATTTTTATACGTTTTCGTCGGTTTTTATACTTTTTCGTCCTTTTTGATATGTTTTTATCCGCTTTTATCCGTTTTTATCCGCTTTTATCCGTTTTTATCCGTTTTTATCCGTTTTCACTCGTTTTTATACGTTTTCATACGTTTTTATCCGTTTTCGTCCGTTTTTCATACGTTTTAATCCGGTTTTGTACGTTCTTATACGTTTTAGTAAATTTTATACATTTTTGTACGTTTTATGCGTTTTGATACATTTTATACGTTTTTTTACGTTTTCAAATGTTTTTATCCGTTTTCATACGTACAAAAACGTATAAAAACGAATGAAAACGGACAAAAACGTATAAAAACGAATAAAAACAGATAAAAAACATATGAAAACGTAAGAAAAACGGACAAAAATGTATAAAAATTGACAAAAACGTATGAAAACGGATAAAAACGTAAGAAAAACCGAAGAAAACGTATAAAAACGGATGAAAACTTATAAAAAATGGACGAAAATAAAAGAAAACATATAAAAACGGATGAAAACGCATAAAAACGGATGAAAATGCATAAAAACGGACGAAAACGTATTAAAACGGATGAAAACGAATAAAAACGGACGAAAACGTATAAAAATGGACAAAAACGTATGAAAACGGATAAAAACGCAAGAAAAACCGAAGAAAACGGATGAAAACTTATAAAAACAGACGAAAACGTATGAAAACGGACAAAAACGAAAGAAAATGTAAGAAAAAGTATAAAAATTGATGAAAACGTATAAAAACGGATGAAAATGCATAAAAACGGACGAAAACGTATTAAAACCGATGAAAACGAATAAAAACGAACGAAAACATATAAAAACGGATGAAAACGTATAAAACGGACGAAAACTTGTCTTTGATACTCCGTATTTTAAGCGATTGCTTGTTTCGCACTCAACATTTTAGTATCATTTAACAAAAGGATTTATATTCTCAAATCACAAAACACTAGTGAAAAAAGAAAAGGAAAAAAATAAATAAATAATAATAAGTACTTCAATAACACAAAAAACAAACGGTATTCTTTCATGCAGATGAAGACTTTAGATGTACCTCTTCTTTTGCATACATGGTTTGCAGATGTAGAGGTAAAAGCTCTGAAAAAATAAATGACACCTTCATGTTGGGTTTATAAACTCATTCTCATTCCAATACTCATAGTCATACCCTAATGCAAACCAAACACCCCTAAATAACTATGAAGGGTACTGGTAGACATTGTGAATTTGCGAGTAAAAATCAAAATTAACTAAATATTAAAGATAAAAGATCATTTGAGGACAAAACATCCCTTACATACAAAGGGACCAATCCCTACCTTCCATTCATTTTGATCTAAAGGCTGAGATTAAATTTATCATTTACACTATAGGGGTATTTTTGTCCATATATAAGCTATACTTTTCTCATTCAAAACACACACAAACGGTGTGTTTTTACCTCCCCTCTTTCCTCTCCATTATAGTTATTTCCTTCATCTGATTTTCAAGCATCATCACCTAACCCTAATTTCTACATGATTTTCAATACTGAATTGATCATTAGATTCAGTTTTTCATTTCGCACACAATGATAGACTTGAATTTCATTATCGTTTGGTTTTGAGATTTCCCCCAATTCACTCGATTTTGACTTTTGTCATTTTTTGATCTAATCGTTTGGTTTCTCTATTACGCTAGGTTCTACTAAATCATAATTGAATAAAAACACGAATTGATTAGGTTTTTGCGTGTTGATTGGTAATCATGTTAAAACGCAAATCACAAGTGAATCAGGGAAGGGAGGAAATTAGGGCACAACCTGATGCAATGGGAAGTTTGGGGAAAGAGGATGAGTTGGAAGGAAAATGTATGAATCAGGGAAGGGAGAATGAATAAATCACAAGTGATTCAAGTGAATTGCCTACTGAATGCAATGTAAGTGTTTCTAAAAGCATTTATTTAAGGTGTTAATATAAGCTGAATTAAATTAGATGTAATGAAAGTTTATGTGAAAACGGGGCTTTTTAAGAGGAAGTATGTGTTCCATCTTTAATCAGTTTTTCATAGGAGTGAGGTAGTATATCAGGATATTAGCAGTTTGCATTAAGTTCTTAGTGTGTTAACTAAGGATATTGATGGACTATAAGTTAGCGTTCTTGGGATAAAAGTCATAATTTGTCTGCTATCAAGTCTCCACACCTACAGACTTGATATAAATCACACTATAACTGGCCTCATCACTGAATGCCTCTCCCATCTAGTCTCACAAATCTCATAGTCCAGCCCAGATTGACCATATATTTGATCATATAAGATTCCAGCACTGCAAGATAGTTTGTGTTGCACGACACGCACCAAAACTACATGGAACTACCTTATTAAGGAACACTGAGATATTATTTTTGATACATATTTTCATTATCTCTTAAAAGATGTGATTTTGGGTGGGTGTGTTTGGGAAATAGTTATGCTTATCTGCTTATTTTACGGCGAAATAAGCAATTTGGAAGTTGCTTAGCGTGTGTGTGGGTAAAGCTTGTTTAAACAACCCTTTTCAACTTATTATGTTTCGCCTTATTTATTAGACTAGTAAGCACTTTTGAGTGTTAGGATGGAGCCAAATAACTTACGCTAACTAACTTATTTCACCTGATTTAGTAAACTGTTTTGGACCCGATTATCTGAAATAAGCTGTTTTGTTAAGTAAGCATAAGATGTCTGAATAAGCTTTCCCAGACATCCCTGTTCAAACTGCTTATCTGTTTTATTACATTGTTACCTCTTCAAATCTAAAATAAGCATGATTTCCGAACACTTCAAGAACTCCATATTTGATTATTGCTGCGAACAACATAAGCAAATCCAAACACTATCTCCTGCATTGCGTTTTGTTACTGTTTGTTTTTTCAAATAGCATTAGCAGTCTAATTAAGCAATCCCAGATGCCCCCTTCTATTCTATATATGAACCGTTTCTTGATCAGATGTTAAGACGTGAAATGAATTTACTGAGTATGACCACTTTATGTGATAACTCATATAAAGTTGCTGTTTGCAGGGTTTTGAATGACTTAATATCATATCCAATTTAGATATCTCAATGGAAGAAATACAGTCTCAATCGGATAACTATAGATCTTCATCGTCTTCAGCCAGCAGTCCTGCTAGTAAAGTTGTTGCTAGTAACTTATGCTACTTAAGAAAACCGGGTTCTCTAAGACAACCGATTTCATTTGAAGATTCACCCGATTGGGGTGAAGATAATACAGATGTCGAGGTTAGAGTAGAAGAAGGTGGTGGTGACTCCATAAATACTGCCACTACCTCCATTTCACCGTCTCTGTCAAAGCTTAATAGTGGGTCCCTACCATCACCACCATTGCCGGAAGGTGCAGTGGTGGCAAGAAAGATTGCAGGGGCCAGTATTGTGTGGAAGGATTTAACAGTTACTATAAAGGGTAAAAGAAAATACTCTGATTGGGTCATAAAGAGTTCAAACGGATATGCTTTACCTGGCACGATGACGGTTATTATGGGTCCGGGGAAGTCAAGAAAATCGACACTATTGAGAGCGCTTGCTGGTATGTAACATGCTTGTAAGGGCAAACAACAAGAAAATGTGATGTACCATTCACCTCTTACTGATATATGCAATGTACATCATTGACCATTTATTGTAACATACTCGCAGTTTCTTACCAAACAATGCAAATTTGTAACCTTTTACTGCAACAACTTATTCACCTTCTCAATGATATGCGCAACATACATTTGAACCTTTTATTGCAAAATACTTGTAATATCTTACCAAAATACCTGTACTTCATCTGATCCATTCTTATCTGCTGAAACACAAACAAAACAGACCCATTAACATATAATACAAATTTGCATACCTAAGTTTGATAAGTTTTTAACTAATTAAAACTCATCTTTAACATGAGTGTCTTATAAAGATGCCACAAGTAAATTACCTTTTACAGATCCTGCTCTAGCATCATCCATTTTTTTCCTTCCATTATCCTTTTTTGCATTCATTCCCGGTCCATGTTTATCACCAACATTAGAATCAAAGTCATCGCCTGTTTCCTTTCCATCTTGATTCCATGCTTTGTTATTTGCTAACACAATAAAAACCAAAGCATTAACACTTACTTGTTTGGAACACATCAAATAATTGCTACGATTAGTAATTACGAAAAAAAAATAAAAAAAAAATTGGATTACCTCTAATATCCCCAGCTTCAACAACAGCATTTTTTATATTTCCTTTTCCAGCTCCTACCCCTTTTTCCTCTAATCCGCTACACGTTTACTAACTGCTGCATCAAAGTTGTAATAAATTCAAAGTATTACTCATTAGTTACATAACAAACACAAAAAAGACTGGTGCATAAGACACACAAAATTTCTATTCACCTTTTTCAGCTTGTTTCTTCTTTTGTTTTTGAACTAGTGCAACCAATTTCCCATTACGTACCACATGTTGACCATCTGATACACATATTACGCATGAATTAGAATTGATAGTCATTAATTACTAAAGACAAGAAATTTTGGATTATTTGGATTAATTGTGTAAATGGTTACTATCTGACATTTAATGATTCAAAATAGTACTTTTCATAACGATTATTACATTACATTTTCCTGCAGTTTGGGAAATAGTTATGCCTAGACTGTATACTTTATTAGGTATCACCTGTGATACAAAATAACTTATTAGGTATCACCTGTGATATCACCGGTGATATCCCATGTGAGGAAGCTCAAACACCTGTGATATCACATGTGATACAAAATAATTTATTATGAGGTATCACCTGTGATACAAAATAATTTATTAGGTATCTCATGTGATATCACAGGTGATATCACATGTAATATGTGATATCACATGTGATATTTGATAGCACGATATCATATGTGATACAAAATAACTTATTAGGTATCACCTGTGATACAAAATAACTTATTAGGTATCACCTGTGATAGTTAGACTGTAGTTAGCTACTTGTTTTTGTAGATACAAAATATGAGGTATCACCTGTGATACATACAAAATCATAGGTGATACAAAATAACATATTAGGTATCACATGTGATACAAAATAAGTAAGTAAAGCACAAATAAGCAAAAACGCAAATTAAACAGAAAAATAAGCTCTTAAGGCAATTAAACGAGTCTAAGAAAACTTAAAAATAAAAAATTACCCCTAGATGGATACTAAATTTACACATCCCTTGACGGAGTCCTTTGTGGTTTGTATTTCCTTTTTGTTGTGTAAAATATTAAACAAATGGGCGGTTTGTTTACGAGAGAACAGGTTTTAGAACTATGATATCTGTAGTATATGCTAGGATCAATTTTTGATATATTTGAATGTGTAAATACAGTTGTTACATGTAATATGTTTGAATACTTTCTTTTTGTTATTAAGCAAGCATACTTATGATGAATGTTGTTTTGCTGATAAATCTGTATAAAAATAGATATGATGTTGATGACATGATGAATCACTGCCACTATTAGTTTGTTGAGCAAAAAGACTCCATCTATTGGTTCGATTTGTTGTTGGTTTCAAGCTGAGAATACGTACGCAGATCAGATAACAGACAAACACAATTTTAATGTTCGGCAAATCCTTAAAACCAGTACCACCTTTTAAATGAAATTTCAAGTGAGCAAGTTTGTTTAACTAATTATACCATGTTGAAAAATAAATTAATCAAAGTTTTCCGAAACATTCATAAGGGCATCGAGCCAATAAGCTATCAAACATCACTTTGAAATTACATGTCCAGAGTATTGTAATTAGGTATCACATGTGATACCTAGTATCTTATTTTGTATCACAGGTGATACCTAATATTTGGTATGTATCACAGGTGATACCTAATATCTTATTTTGTATCATAGGTGATACCTAATAAGTTATTCTGTATCACAGGTGATACCTAAAGTTGCCCGGTGTACTAACTTTTGTATCAATGAAGTGAATTTGCTTATACAATATGGGAAATTCTAAGTTCCGGATTTGTAATTTTTATTCACTCATATTTGGTTATCTTGAATGCAGGGGCTAATAGGCAGTTGAACAAGACGCCATAGCTGGTGTCACAAATGTAGCTCAAAACATATGGTAGGTCTATTTGCCTAATATTTGGTACATCACGGGTGATACCTAATATCTTATTGGGATAATTACTAAAATAGCCCGATTGCCCAACTGCTAAGAGTATCCGGCCCGCTCACAGAAAATTCCCCCTTAGCCCAGGGCAACTGATCCGACGGACCACAGGACGCCACGTCACCGACCAGAGTACCTCAACAACTGTTGCTACGATGTATAAGGGATGTATTGTATTTTGGGCAACTTTTGAATTTTGGGCATCAAATACATGAACAAAATGATATTTTGGTCATTTTACGTGCATTAAAATTAGGCAGTTTTTTTTTTAAATATATTAGCCTGTAATTCGATAATTCGATTACAATTCATTACAGAAAACACATCAATACACAAACAGCTTCTTTTCCATAGACAAAGCATCACACAAGTAACAAATCATAATTCCTTAACACCCTGTAATTCGATATGCCGATTCGGTTGTACCATTGTAAAATCGTTGTTCGATCTACAGTGAAGTTGCTTACAGAAATCAAAGATATTTTGTCGAAGGATAAAAAGCGGGAAAGGTTGTTTAGAAACACAGTCTTTGGTCCGTGGTTGGATATTCGGTTTTGCGATAATGACTGCCCTTTGATGCATTTTGTTTTACAACATCAGGTAAAAGTTTCTAACATATCGTCCGATTCCCCACCATTGCAGTTCAAAATTGGGGATGATTTGTTAGAGTTCGGGCGTAAGGAATTTTGTTTAATAACAGGGTTTCGATTTGGGAAAGTTTGTAAAAAAAAGAAAGCAAATGCATTTCGTGACCGCGTATTTCCAGAAAAAAAGACAGATGGTATAAAATCTGTATATGGCAGTGATTGTTTGAAACTAGTTAAAGATCCAAATAGGTTCTTAGCTCTTTCGGATGAGGATGCTATTAGGTTGTGTCTTTTGATAGTTGCTATGTTGGTGTTTATGGGTATTGAAGAAAGGAATTGTATCCCTAATCATATACTGTCTTTTGTAAGATGCTACAAAAATCCGTTATGATAACCTTTGTTAATTAGTAATAACCTCTAGTTACCATGTAACAACACCCATTTTTACGGGAAAATTTAAAATTTTCTTTAATATACTATACTCACGACTAACACAAGCTTTGGATAAGTCTACATATTTTACATGAACTATTTTCACTTTATTATTATTTTACATTATACTGTTTACGAAATACAAATATTTAAACCCTATTAGATTTTATTAACGTATATGCTTTCCGTTAAACTATTTTTCATATTATTTATTTGAAATATATTAATAAACTTTGATACTTTATAAACTCTATATTTCTTTTTACGTTAATCGGTTACTTAACGTTAGTAACTACCGGATCAAACTACATCTTATACCCAACTTATGCTATATCCATATTTAATAAATAAAAATGGTCTGTGTCTTAATACAATTATTACACGCCACCCTTTTATTGAAGTGTGTCTCAAAAACTTACAAGTCATCCCTTTCTAAACTCAGCTGCGTGTTTCATTTTTACATAATACATAAACGTGTACTCCCTTGCTCCATACAACTCTTTTCTTACAATCCACAAATAGATATCATCAGCCACTCTCCTCTCTAACCACTCTCCTCTCCCTCTAAATTATACATTGCATCACCACATCCACTTCACGCAACCATCATCACCAAAAAGACGAGTCTAGAGACCATGGGTGCTGTTTCGGTTTGGGTTGACCACCGTAGCCACCACCATCATCATCACCTCGCTCTTCCTCTTGTCCTTGTTGGGTATGCCGAAACTTATTTTTATCTCTTGCTAATCTTTTTATTTAAATCAGTTTATAAAGTTTTCATTAATCAAGAATCGGATTAAAACGTGTCTTAATTCGTGTGGTATAATTTAATAAGTGGGTTTGGTAGATTTAATTTGATTCGGTTTGATGATAACCCAAGAGGGTTGTATTTGTTGTGAGTCGAGGAACCAAAACAGCCCATAAGGGTGTTTGTTCATCATTTTATGTCCAGCCAAAACAGCCCCAAATGGGGTGTGTTGCTAATTCATTTTCTGGTCCAACTAGGGTGGTTGTTTGCTGCTTAAAACAGCCCCAAATGGGGTGTTTAACTGCTGAAACGCAGCCCCCGACGAGGGTGTTGTGGACTGCAAAAACCAGCCCAACAAGGGTGTTCGGTTGCTGTAAAACGAACCCAAAAAGACCATGTCATATGCTGGTTTTCCAGCACCAAAAACAGCATGTTTAGTGCAGTTTTTCTGCACAAAAAGGACATGTTTGGTTGCTGATTTTCAGCATGTTTAGTGCAGTTTTCCTGCACAAAAAGGATATGTTTGGTTGCTGATTTTTCTGCACTTATAATAGAGTTTATATGCTGATTTTTCAGCATGTACAATGGAGTTTAATTGCTGATTTTTCTGCATGTTTAAGTGTGTTTGGTTTCTGATTTTTCAGCATATGTAAGTATATGTATTGTGTTTAAATTGAGCTTTAGAATCGGCTCATGTGACCTTTGTGGCTTGCACTTGTTTGGGACACATTAGTGGATTTTTGCTTAAGCATATAGCCTTGTGTTGTGGCTTATATGTCATGTTTTGGCTTACTTGGTTTTGCTCATGTGTGATATGCGGATATGATTATTTGCTTTAGAATCTAGCCTATTTGATTGTTGTTGTTTTGGCATTCAAGACACCGCAAGGGTGTGCTTGTTGTTTCGGGTCAGCCACCATAGCCCACTATGGGTACATTTGGTTTGTTATCGCGACCCAACTGCCAAGGGAGAGTTTGCGGCTGCAAAACAGCCCCAACGGGGAGTGTTTGGTTCGTCGTATTATAGGCCAACATGTGGTGTATTTATCTACTGATTTTCTGCATAAATAGAGGTGCATTTACTTGGTTAGTTGCTGCGTAATGGGCTGTTTGGTACAGCACACTGCAGTCCCACCTTTTTGGCCATATCTAGAGTTCTACAACTCTGATTGATGCGCCGTTTGCGACCACATTTAAGTTTATGTCTTACCTACATTTTATAAAACTGGACCGAACTCCAGAAAAGACCAGAACCATAGGCTTTTTATGATTTAAATCTGGTGTGCAGATTTTGACACCTTTCACCATTTTGGCTCTCATTTACTCATCGGGATGAGTTATGAGGTGCACCACCTGTCGAAACGACCACAAGACAAAGCTCTATCACCCTATCTAATCACCTCATGTCCAGAACTCACTGAGTTGTACAGACTTCCCAATCATTGGACTGTTTTAGAATTTCAGAATTCTAATTTGTACATTGGGCTTGTTTTAGTAAATTTGCAAGTTACAAAACCCATGTGCTATGTCTAATACATATATAATCTTACTTGCTATTTGATTCTTACATGTTTATTTGCCTTGTATGCTTGTGCTATATGTTTTATGGTTGGCGTGCGTTTGTCTGAGTCTATGACTCTATACCACCACACGAATGAGATACTAAACTTTTACAAACATTAATACAAATATTCCACGAAAACTAAAACGCTCTATCTTTTGAAACTCATACGTATCGATTACTTTCCGCGTGTCATATCTTGAGACAAACTTATATTCATTAGGATTTGCTGAATAAGTATCGTTGTGCGTTACTCCTCACCCGGTTCTGCTACACTCCTTGGCACCATTGTGTTATCTACGTCACTACATTCCAAGGTGAGTCATGGCCTCACTTTTTAACTCTTTATACTTTTTAAACTCCGTGAGGGGGATACATGCTAGAAATAAATCACAAGTATTTTTCTGTATGCTACCTGACTTGATATATGCCTAAGTACCCATGTTGCCACAAGACCCTTTATCATGAGCCATTAATCACTGCGGTGAACGCGAATATAATGAATAGATCTATTAGAGGTTGACGACCTATCCCACTAATACTGTGACGGAATGCTTTTTGCTAGTCGTATTAGTCGCGATGCATTATATTTGAGGAAAAATAGGAATTGGCAAAATCACCTATTACTCGAGGGCAAATTTTCATCATTAATTTGGTGTGCACCTTCGTTTAGGCGATACTTTGTTAACGTTTGCGTGTCATGAGACTTAGGGCAATATATGAACTGCAATATCAATATTTTAAACTGATTGTATCTCCAATACAATCTTACTTGTGATTGAACTGATATTTAAACTACAAACTCCATGATTTCACTCAACTTTATGTTGACTTTTAAGCATGTATCTCAGGTAATTAACGGAGCAGGACAAGACACGGAGCGGGCATCTTTTACTCTGATAACTTAATGGTGTAAAATCAAATATGTCATTCCTCCCAAATTATCACATTTTCTTAGGGGATTTCCAAATCAAATAAATCACTTTTGTATCAAGAATATTCTTTGAATGACATATAGCTTTCAAAATGCATATTCTGGACCGTTTTCTGAGATTTAAACTTCGATCCTCACCGTAACACCCAAATTACTTTTCCGCTGCCACAAACCAAATTTGGGGGTGTTACAGTTTGGTATCAGAGCCTATGGTTATAGAGAATCAAACGTTTTAAAACATCGAACTATAACCACACTTTCAAAATAAATGATTTTACACCTTATCATCTTATGCCTTCCGTGTCTGCAGACTGTCGTGCTCAATATATTACTTATTAAGATTATTTTGTACTAATCTTGACATGCTTGATGTTTATTCTTCACACATTACACACTATACTATTTCACACTCAACGTTATATATATATATACTCACCAATTATTTCAAGTACTGTACCAACTATCTTTAATTATCTTACTCGCATCTTTATAGACGCATGTGAAGTAAATTTTACTGTACTTCCGGAAAATCCGTGTAGGAATTATCTTGTGGACTAATATGAATATTAAATCAGAAATTCTTAAGCAGGATGGGTTGCAATGTCTTTATTTGAATGATTGGGATGCCTTTTATCTAAATAAAGAAATTGTAAGACGCCGAACCATAAGTTTATATTTCCTTATTTACATTGTTTGGGACGCCTCTCTATGTAAATAACGAATTATAAATAAGTGGGCTTATTTATATCTGTAAGGGCACTAGTATGAAACTGATAACCATAAAAATTCATCAAACACACAACATAACTCTCATCAGAACCCCTAAATAATGATACATAGTGTTCGTATACGAATTCAAAGCAACACTCCTATCGTAATACTGTCTCTTACTATTCTAGCCACTTGCAATAACTATTCTTCACACCAAGACAAACAAGATCTTCCATACCCTAAAAACCGGAATTTAGCAACTTTCTCTACATACACCAAATCTTCATTCAAACATCTCTATGTGAGAATCAGTTATCGACAAAACTCTTTGTTTAACAAGTAGGTTACCCGCACAAGATTTCTGTAAAATATCTAAATCTGGCAGAGTAATAAGTTCTTTTCCAAGTTGTGTTCATAGCATAACATACAAACACCAGATTATTCAAAGAAACTTGACGAAAATACTTAAATATTACAAACGATACTGGATTAAAACATTTCATAAACCTAGCCCTAGACTTCAAAGGTAGTCCGGATGATCCCAAGTCTGAGAATTGTTGGAATCATAGCCGTCATCATAAGGATCAAAGCTCGCCAACTTCTCATCCTCCCTGCTCAGCTCCCAATCCATGGCAGGAGTCCAACCACCATCACCAACTGCCACATTTTCCTCGAAACTTGGCTGGAAATGATCCAGATGAGGCAAATGTTGTTGTTGCACAACCACCCTTGGTGTAGATGAACTTGATGCACCTTGTTGTAGTTGTGGTTGTTGTTGCTGTGGTGGTAGTGGTGGATTCTGTTGTTGCTGTTGTTGTTGTTGTTGTTGATGATGTTCAACCCTAGCAGCTCCAACATTCTCTTCCAAACTCCAACGAACCTTGTTAGAAATCTGGTCATCTATTTGATGAACACAAGACCACAGCGATTCGATGACAGCAGCGTCCTTACAAGATTCATCATACAAAAACTTGTCAATCACATGCTTCCTACCATCCGAAATGTCTGTGCACTTAGCATAGTTTTCTCTAAGTCGTCGTTTCAATTGTTTCGTAGCTTCAAGCTGCAGAATGACCTTCACAATAGCATTTTGATGATCCACGTCACTACCCTCCGTTTCTGCTTTGATGTACAGTTGAATTTGTTCAGCGGTATGTGGTAGCTTACAAGCCATTGAATTGTGTGTGTATAGGTAATCCAACCATGCCAATGGTATTTATAAGGGTTTGGAAAAATATCTTTCAAATAAGAAATATAATTGTTTGTATTCAAACTGTAAAACTTTCGAAATCTATGTCTAGTAAAACTAGCAACTAGCTCTGAGATACGTGGTAAATAAAATATTTACTTTGGTTTTCGCAATTCAACGCAAGAGGCAGGAACAAATCGCGTTAAACACGCCCTACCATGACTTAAAAATCCTGAGCACGCCACATACAAGTAACACTTTTCATACGATTTGACTACACATCCTCTAGGAAATAGTGAACCTCCTAACGTTCTCTCGAAACTCTTAGGCATTGTACGAAATTTCGATAATCTCGAAACTATCTAGCAACCAAATACGCCATGGAACAGGTGTTCAACAATCGCCAAATTAAAATTATCCTTGAAACATTTATCCTCGACCCATTGCTAACAACAATCCAACGCACCCTTGTTTAACAGTAATACTTGAACTCAATTTAAGAACTTGAGATTTATTTCTAATCTAATCGACTCATACCCGTTTACTTTGGATCATTCACTTAACAATTTATCAATAATTTCATACGTCTCAATTAGGCACTTACCAATAAATCGTACGTAACAAATATTTATCAATACTCAAGCATGTGACAGTCAAAGCCCAGCCCGACTGTCATGTTATCAAATGACTTCAACAAAAATCATATATTGCCTAAATACTTTGTTTCATTTAAGTTCCCAACAATCTCAACAAATTCAAACGAAACTCTGTCTAGTTATTTGGTCATGTTTCATTCTTTGTGGACTCAACTACAACTAAAACAAATCAACTTTCGTATTTCTCTTTTGCCCCAACAACGATTAACAAATCCTAAGAAACAATATGAATTTTTTTTATAACACATTTCATCTTGCAGCATATTTATTTCCCTCCTTGCTTTCACACTTAGCTCACAACTTGAATATTTTGAAAACTAAACTCAAACAAGCTATTAACGTAAGACACGGTTTTATATAAAGCAAACCAATTTTGTGTTATCACTTAAGACTTCATCTAACGAGTTTTTCTTTACAAAAACTAAAGTTCAACAACTATTTTTACAATCATCAAATTCTCGTTCGAAACTCTCATTATTAAAAATCTACAAACTCTTTGTGTGACGAATAGTTTATACTATAAATTTGTGGTTTTCAAAAATTATGAATCCGGGGTACTTTCAAAATGCGATAGAATAACAATTTTCATTCCAAAAACAAAATCTCGAAACAAAATAACTCATTCATACACCTCACTTTTAGCCAACCTCAGTCCGATCTACACTCATTACCCATTACTCACTGCTCTATTATACGAAGTCGAGAAAAATACGAAAATATAAACTATAAGAATTCACAACAATCTATGGAAAACACAAATAACATAAATTTTATTTGAAACCACGGAAGTTAATACATAGCGAAATGATTAACATCGGAAGTGCTAACAATACAATAAACACAATGTAAGGCATACAATCTTCAATCGGTTGACCCACCATAGAAGCAACGACCCCCACCAACCCAACAATAGCAAGAGCCACCATAGGATGAAGCACCTTAATTATTCTGCATTATAAACATAACAAAATAGGAAAAGTTATGCCGAGATTTATAACTAAACATAAACGAGATTTTATTTCACAATCATTAAAGGTTACATCGACAAACAACAAAACTACATTTTAACTACACTAGTCGAGATCCTCACCTCAAAATCTTATCCACATTGATCGCAAAAATCGTGAGGGGTACGACGAACGCCAACGATGCGATGTAGTAGTCGGAGTTTTCATCAGGGAAGAAAGCCAAATAAGTGGCGACGAAAACAATGTATACGGTAGCGGCAAAGATGACGATCGACGGCATGGTAAGGTATTTGTTCGAAGAAGATAAAGATGTGGGATGAAAAAGAGGAGCGGAAAAGTGAAAAAAAAAAAAAGAAAAAGAGTGGATAAGATTAAATAAGGAATCTAAGTGGAGAAAGTACCCGTTATTTTACTATTCACGATCATTAAATTTCAAATCATTACCATTAAAAATCCCCTAGTCTCGACCATTGGAACACTAAACATTAAGTGCTAAATACTTCCTACTCTCGGCCGTTACTTTCACTATTCGTAGCCCATAAATTAAATTATCAACCAAACATTCGAATTTATTTAGTCTAATACTAATAAATTTAGTTGGAATCTCGCTTTTGTTAGTCAAACAAGAAATCTCTCAACAACATCTTCCATAAACTCTCATCTCAGAACACCACTTTTTCTCAACATCTATCACGGACTGAACTTCGGGACGAAGTTCAAAATTGAGGGGTAGATACTGTAAGATCCTACAAAAATCCGTTATGATAACCTTTGTTAATTAGTAATAACCTCTAGTTACCATGTAACAACACCCATTTTTTTTACGGGAAAATTTAAAATTTTCTTTAATATACTATACTCACGACTAACACAAGATTTGGATAAGTTTACATATTTTACATGAACTATTTTCACTTTATTATTATTTTACATTATACTGTTTACGAAATACAAATATTTAAACCCTATTAGATTTTATTAACGTATATGCTTTCCGTTAAACTATTTTTCATATTATTTATTTGAAATATATTAATAAACTTTGATACTTTATAAACTCTATATTTCTTTTTACGTTAATCGGTTACTTAACGTTAGTAACTACCGGATCAAACTACATCTTATACCCAACTTATGCTATATCCATATTTAATAAATAAAAATGGTCTGTGTCTTAATACAATTATTACACGCCACCCTTTTATTGAAGTGTGTCTCAAAAACTTACAAGTCATCCCTTTCTAAACTCAGCTGCGTGTTTCATTTTTACATAATACATAAACGTGTACTCCCTTGCTCCATACAACTCTTTTCTTACAATCCACAAATAGATATCATCAGCCACTCTCCTCTCTAACCACTCTCCTCTCCCTCTAAATTATACATTGCATCACCACATCCACTTCACGCAACCATCATCACCAAAAAGACGAGTCTAGAGACCATGGGTGCTGTTTCGGTTTGGGTTGACCACCGTAGCCACCACCATCATCATCACCTCGCTCTTCCTCTTGTCCTTGTTGGGTATGCCGAAACTTATTTTTATCTCTTGCTAATCTTTTTATTTAAATCAGTTTATAAAGTTTTCATTAATCAAGAATCGGATTAAAACGTGTCTTAATTCGTGTGGTATAATTTAATAAGTGGGTTTGGTAGATTTAATTTGATTCGGTTTGATGATAACCCAAGAGGGTTGTATTTGTTGTGAGTCGAGGAACCAAAACAGCCCATAAGGGTGTTTGTTCATCATTTTATGTCCAGCCAAAACAGCCCCAAATGGGGTGTGTTGCTAATTCATTTTCTGGTCCAACTAGGGTGGTTGTTTGCTGCTTAAAACAGCCCCAAATGGGGTGTTTAACTGCTGAAACGCAGCCCCCGACGAGGGGTGTTGTGGACTGCAAAAACCAGCCCAACAAGGGTGTTCGGTTGCTGTAAAACGAACCCAAAAAGACCATGTCATATGCTGGTTTTCCAGCACCAAAAACAGCATGTTTAGTGCAGTTTTTCTGCACAAAAAGGACATGTTTGGTTGCTGATTTTCAGCATGTTTAGTGCAGTTTTCCTGCACAAAAAGGATATGTTTGGTTGCTGATTTTTCTGCACTTATAATAGAGTTTATATGCTGATTTTTCAGCATGTACAATGGAGTTTAATTGCTGATTTTTCTGCATGTTTAAGTGTGTTTGGTTTCTGATTTTTCAGCATATGTAAGTATATGTATTGTGTTTAAATTGAGCTTTAGAATCGGCTCATGTGACCTTTGTGGCTTGCACTTGTTTGGGACACATTAGTGGATTTTTGCTTAAGCATATAGCCTTGTGTTGTGGCTTATATGTCATGTTTTGGCTTACTTGGTTTTGCTCATGTGTGATATGCGGATATGCTTATTTGCTTTAGAATCTAGCCTATTTGATTGTTGTTGTTTTGGCATTCAAGACACCGCAAGGGTGTGCTTGTTGTTTCGGGTCAGCCACCATAGCCCACTATGGGTACATTTGGTTTGTTATCGCGACCCAACTGCCAAGGGAGAGTTTGCGGCTGCAAAACAGCCCCAACGGGGAGTGTTTGGTTCGTCGTATTATAGGCCAACATGTGGTGTATTTATCTACTGATTTTCTGCATAAATAGAGGTGCATTTACTTGGTTAGTTGCTGCGTAATGGGCTGTTTGGTACAGCACACTGCAGTCCCACCTTTTTGGCCATATCTAGAGTTCTACAACTCTGATTGATGCGCCGTTTGCGACCACATTTAAGTTTATGTCTTACCTACATTTTATAAAACTGGACCGAACTCCAGAAAAGACCAGAACCATAGGCTTTTTATGATTTAAATCTGGTGTGCAGATTTTGACACCTTTCACCATTTTGGCTCTCATTTACTCATCGGGATGAGTTATGAGGTGCACCACCTGTCGAAACGACCACAAGACAAAGCTCTATCACCCTATCTAATCACCTCATGTCCAGAACTCACTGAGTTGTACAGACTTCCCAATCATTGGACTGTTTTAGAATTTCAGAATTCTAATTTGTACATTGGGCTTGTTTTAGTAAATTTGCAAGTTACAAAACCCATGTGCTATGTCTAATACATATATAATCTTACTTGCTATTTGATTCTTACATGTTTATTTGCCTTGTATGCTTGTGCTATATGTTTTATGGTTGGCGTGCGTTTGTCTGAGTCTATGACTCTATACCACCACACGAATGAGATACTAAACTTTTACAAACATTAATACAAATATTCCACGAAAACTAAAACGCTCTATCTTTTGAAACTCATACGTATCGATTACTTTCCGCGTGTCATATCTTGAGACAAACTTATATTCATTAGGATTTGCTGAATAAGTATCGTTGTGCGTTACTCCTCACCCGGTTCTGCTACACTCCTTGGCACCATTGTGTTATCTACGTCACTACATTCCAAGGTGAGTCATGGCCTCACTTTTTAACTCTTTATACTTTTTAAACTCCGTGAGGGGGATACATGCTAGAAATAAATCACAAGTATTTTTCTGTATGCTACCTGACTTGATATATGCCTAAGTACCCATGTTGCCACAAGACCCTTTATCATGAGCCATTAATCACTGCGGTGAACGCGAATATAATGAATAGATCTATTAGAGGTTGACGACCTATCCCACTAATACTGTGACGGAATGCTTTTTGCTAGTCGTATTAGTCGCGATGCATTATATTTGAGGAAAAATAGGAATTGGCAAAATCACCTATTACTCGAGGGCAAATTTTCATCATTAATTTGGTGTGCACCTTCGTTTAGGCGATACTTTGTTAACGTTTGCGTGTCATGAGACTTAGGGCAATATATGAACTGCAATATCAATATTTTAAACTGATTGTATCTCCAATACAATCTTACTTGTGATTGAACTGATATTTAAACTACAAACTCCATGATTTCACTCAACTTTATGTTGACTTTTAAGCATGTATCTCAGGTAATTAACGGAGCAGGACAAGACACGGAGCGGGCATCTTTTACTCTGATAACTTAATGGTGTAAAATCAAATATGTCATTCCTCCCAAATTATCACATTTTCTTATGGGATTTCCAAATCAAATAA
Organism: Artemisia tridentata subsp. tridentata; assembly: GCA_021014915.2. Taxonomy (NCBI): domain Eukaryota; kingdom Viridiplantae; phylum Streptophyta; class Magnoliopsida; order Asterales; family Asteraceae; genus Artemisia; species Artemisia tridentata. The sequence goes on from CP139504.1 coordinate 115,049,314, forward strand.
ATCACTTTTGTATCAAGAATATTCTTTGAATGACATATAGCTTTCAAAATGCATATTCTGGACCGTTTTCTGAGATTTAAACTTCGATCCTCACCGTAACACCCAAATTACTTTTCCGCTGCCACAAACCAAATTTGGGGGTGTTACATAATCATATACTGTCTTTGGTGGAGGACTTTGATGCTTGGAACGTTTTTCCCTGGGGTGAATACATGTGGCATAAATTTTATCAAAGGACTGTGAATGTTGTTGAGAGACACAGACCAGTTCATTTGGAGAAGTTGGAAAAAAACCCATATTACAATGCGACATAAAATCTATATTGTTTTGCTTGGGCTTTCAAGGTATGCCATACTTTCTACTCTGTACTAAAGTTCAATACTATTGTTATATATATGTATCCGGTGTACAAAATGTTTGTATCTGTTTTCTATCCATTACTAGGTTTTTTGTATTAGATATATATTGAATATATAGTTTTGAACACGGTAATAACCTGCAGTTTGAACATTTTTCTTTTCCACATTATATACATTTTAAACAACCACATATTTCAGATATGGATTTTGGAGACATTTCCTAAAAGCGGCAACTGGTGGGCGAAAGACACGAACGTCATTCCACGAGGTCTTGCTTGGTCTAAATGTCAAAAGTTGCGAAGATCAGACCGTAAAACACTATTTGGACCGGTAAGCACCGCACTATCTTTGAAGGCTAATTTGTTGGACCCTTATTTAAATTTGTTCACATACAAAGTTATTTACTATTTGTTTTTTTAGGAGTCAGTTCCTATTAAGGCACTTTATGCGACCAAATGCGAATTGAGACAACCGTGGTGTATTGCCAGCATCCCCTTTATAAAGGGTTTGTCTGATTCAGACCTGTCAAGTGCAGAGGAAGACCAACAACCGGATAGCGCAGACGATGATCACCAACCTGCTAGCGCAGAGGATGACTGCCAACCTGATAGCGCAGACGATGAAAACCAACTTCGTAGATCAGAGGATCACCAACAAGCTGGTAGCGCAGACGATCAACATGAAGCACCAAGTTTAGAAACTTTAGATAAAAATAATGTTGAAAACGCAAAAGGTGTCCAATCAGGCGAAGGCCAAGATGAAAAGAATTTTGGAACAAATCCTATTTTGGGCAAGATATTTGATTTGCAAATTGATATTTCGTTGATAGCGAAGCACGTAGCGTCTGTCCCTAAACAAGACATTCGCGAGCTGCTTCAGAAGGTGAAAACAAAATTTTCAGAGTTAGAGACAGTTATTAACGAAAGCACCGATGATCCAGATTTTCCAGTCAAGTCTGATGTCAACCCTGATATTTACATGGTTTGTATTCACCTTATATGTTTTATTCTCCTAACATTATACGAAGATCAATTCCTCGTTAAGTATTACACTTATCTCATTTTGTCAACTACAGACCCCGTCATCACGTTGTGAAGATGATGTTGATAATGGTGTTACGCGCCGAGATGTTGATGATGATCATGCTGATGATGATGTCGATCATGCGCATCCAATGGAAGTTGACAATCCTGTTTGTTTAAAGGTTTACTTTTACTTTGTGTTTTTTTGGCATACGTTTATAAGTATCTCATTTCCCCGTTAATGTTTACCCTTTAATCGTACATTTAATTCATTAAATGTTGTATTATTTTGTCAACTACAGGCCACGCCATTAGCTTGTGAGGCTGATACTGGTGTTACGACCAGTGTTGCAGCCCATCACATGGAAATTGACATGGATGTTGGGCAGCAAGGCTACAACGAATCTCAGGTGGGTGGGATGGACGTTCTTGTAAAAGCATGTGAATTAGGGGTTACTCCTGACTTCCCTACTCTTGATCATCATCAACCTGCGAATCAAGTTGTGGCATCCCATGAGAAGGACATTAATCAAACAACATCCTTCGTCTACGGTGATGTATGTTATCTTGAAAAAAATACTTTTGCAAAATACAACCTTCCTTGTTTGCCTATTTATTTATACATCTTTATTGTACCAGTATCATCCGGTGGTGTATGATGATGTCATGAGTTATATAAACGACGGAGCGGATGTCACTAGTGTTTCGTTAGAAGAAGTACCGTTTGACAATGAAAATGGTAAGGGTGTTGAGAATGCAAATGCTATTTGCGTGCATAAAGAACAAACAACCCCATTGCAGACATATGTTGAGGTACTTGGTTTAGTTTAAATTTAAAAAGGTTAATAATTGTTCCTTTCTATGCCTTGTGGTCGGTGTTAATTACAACCTATGCTATGCAGGAAGAGCAAACAACACCATTTCAACAAACACTCACCAACCATGGGTTTGCAAATGTGGTCGGTCCCAATGACAAACCTTGCTTGGACTCTGTTTTTTCTGAACGTAAAAAGAAGAAAATCCAAAAGAAAAAAAATGCGCATAAAGTTGCTCTAGTGGCTAAAGCCTTTAAATCAAAGCACGATAAGTTTTTTGAATCTCTGAATTCAGAGAACGTCCAATCCGCACGACTGTCAAGAGCAGCTACTTGCAGAAAGAAGTTGATTGAGCCTATAGTCATTTTAGATGTAAAGCACCGTAAAACATTGATACTGAAATCACTATCTGGTTGGCCTATGCTAATATATGGTATGTGTCTTTTCAGGACATATCTGGAAACCCAAGAACTCGGTCAATTACTGAGTTCTATTCGGCCAACCCAGATCCTTTTGTAGAGGTAGTCTGATTTGTTATTCTTAAATTAACAATATTATGATTCGTTTATTGTTAATCATTTATTTGTTTATTTTAGGATCTGACTCGACATTCCAAATTGAAAAAGGACAAGGTGTCTGTGCCTGATTCGCTTCGTGTTTATTTAAAGCAAAATAAACCAAAAAGCTATAAGTTTCCTTGGGGCGGTCGTAACATTGTTTCTGATATGAAATTTTGGCTAGCGTTGGCATGTCTTGAAGATTGTAAAGGCGGTTGGCTGTATGACTATGTAAGGAACCATCATCACTATCTGGTCAAATACATTTGTATATACTTTTGATTGAGTAACCACTATAAGTTTTATAATTTTTGTTTTGTATACACAGCACTTGGATATATGGTTTGACCTTATGTGGTCACTTAGACCAAGCAATGCTGATTGGACCTTGGCAGGTTCTCTGTTCGCCCGACATATCTTGGCTGGTCAGATGTACAGTCATTATTCAGATGGAACAAGCTACCCTGTGGCTTGGCGAGATGTTGAAAAGGTTAGTTTGCCACAATCCTTTTTAAATATAATTTTAAGTGTATGCATATTAATATGTACATTTCTTTGTCTATATTAGGTTTATTTCCCCGTGAATGAACCTGATAAACACTGGTGTCTCGCTGAGCTTCACCTACGTACTGGTGTTGTTTCATTTTATGACACTCTTGGGTTGGTACATGGCAATGGTGCACGGTGGTGGAGAACTTTGAAAAGAATGTTGCCAAAACAACTTACCATGTATCTGGTTCAGCAGGGTATATTGGCGAGCAAGGGCATATCAGCCGAGGAATATAAAATAACATACCAGTGTCCTGCAGTCCCGAAACAAGCAGACGTATATGGCGATTGCGGTGTATGGGTATGTATTATTTTATACCGATTGTGCCACAACCAACCACTGGAAGTAGATGACCCGCTTCAAACAGCTGTAGCATACCGTGAGCGGATGCTTCAATACTTGTGGAAGCACAAGGAGTTAATAAACAATGTTTAATGGTATTTGAAAGGTAGTAGAGTTGATTTAAAAATCTGTAACCCAAAATACAATTTACTATTATCTAGTAATCGTTGTTGTTTGTAACCGGTCAATAACATGTAACCCAACAATTTGAATTAGGTAGGAACAGCAGCAGCTTCAATTTCACCAGCAGTAGGATTCACCCATGCATTTCATGCTACATACAAGCACCTACTGCATCAGTGCATTTCACCAACTGCATCAATATCTGACATGGGAGTTTTATAGTTCCTGCAATGTGCATCATCTGTCAACACAGAGTGGAGTATATATCTTCATGTAGTGAATTGAAATAATCTCACTGAGTTTTGAAGTCTTAAGGGTGATGCTTACCTCAAAACTCAGGTGTGAACAACAATCGGATGTGGTTAAGGATTTACTACAAAGAATCTATGATCAGTGTCAAGCTATGAGGAATAAGATAGTTTAATTCAAGAAAAAACTTTGTGATTTGGTGTTGATCCCAGATGAGCCCTTGATAGATCTTTGTTAATTATCTTAGATATGAATGTAAAACAATATGTGTAGAAACTGTGTAGGATCGTGCCTCTTGATAGATCTTTGAGCCAAAAGAACTTGTACATAGCTTATTTAAACACAAGCCAACTACTATGAGAATCTCTGTATAATAAACTTGTGCTTATGCGGATACTAAACACAAGAGTTGAAGAAGACAATGACTAAAAGACTTTGATCCTCTATGGATCTTGTATTAACTATTTTCTTTGGAATTGGATGCAAAACACAATGTCGTATGTTTCTGTTCCTAAAATAACTCTAACAAACATACAAAAAATACGCCATGACCAGCAGTAACAAACACTGCCAGCAGAAACTAAACAATGCTACCAGCAGGAACCATGACCGGCAGAAACCAACACTGCCAGCATGAATCAAACTACACTAACAGCAGCAATGAAAATAAACATTATTCTAATAATTCCTAACAAACTGTTATCGAATTGACACAATATTAAACACTATGCGGAATGTATCGTTCAATGGTAAGAAGAAGACTATGTAAACAAATGAATTATGTCAACAAACACTTCAATATATGTATACGGTTATGGTGGAAGTAACAGGGTTACAAAAACCTTCAAGGTAATCAACTTAACAAACACTACGTACTTGTACCCTTTTGTACAAACATACTATCTTGGACAGAAGCTTGAAACATGGTCGTCAGATATCCGCAAAGCACTCTATCAAGCTCATCTTTTGGTTTTCCATTTCCATACTTGTTCTTCATTAATGCCGACAGGTTTACCAAATCCTTTTGGTCAATGTGTTTAAGCATTTGAGGAATTGTTTTAAACCTTTGCATTCTTCCAGCAACTCTGCGTATCTCAAACCAAGGAACTTTCCCATCATAACCAGCTTTCCATCCAATAACCGGAGATTTAACTGCCGAAGGAGCAGTATCCTCAAACAGGTCATCATCATCAGACACAACCTGGGTCACCAGTTGTAAATCAACCGTCTCTTTCTTTTTATACCCTGTTTCATCAATGCCTTCTGAACTACTCACTACCACTCGCCTAGTTCTCTTCTTCCTTCTGGCCATCGTTTTCATTCTTCTCCCAGTTCTTTTCACACCAATTGTAGACTTAGCCTTTGACTCTTTTTCCTTACTTTTCTTATCCTCCTCCACTTCTTCAGCATTAGGTTTGTTAGCCTCGTCTGCATTAGGTTTATCCTTAATCTCTTCTGCCGAAAGATGACCATGTGCCTTTTCAGACTCTTCCACCATCATTTCTTTGCCTTTCCCAGATCCTTTGACACCAATTGTAGACTTACCCTGTACATCATCCCTAGAATTGAACCTTTCTTCAAACTTAGCCCGTTCTGGATGTATTGCTTGAATTTCTTTTGGCCAACGATGGTATGGGACATATGCAGAATCATGAGCATTTTCTAACTCTTCCATCATCTTTCCTTTGGCTTCCACAGTGTATGTAGGTGGTTGTGTGGGTTTCGTATATGGAGTGGGTTCTCTAATAGTTATACTTACACAGTTGACAGGAACCCTTGGAATTGCAGGTTTTGTAGTTGGTTGTTTTGTTGTAGATGCAGTTGTTTGTTTTGATGTTATAGGTTGAGTTTGTGATATTGATTTTGGTTGATGTTCAGGTTCATATTGTTTTGGTTGTGGTGATGGATGTTGTTGTTGTGGTGATGATGATTTCTGTTTAGCAGTAGGTTCTCTTATGGTAACTCCTTTGTCGGGAGCTCTAGGAAGTGTCGGTGACGGATTTGTCTGATTAGTTGTTGGTTGGAGTTGTGGTTGAGGTTGTTGTTCAGCTGCTGATGTAGGTTGTGTTTGTGATTGTGATTCTGTTGGTGGTGTTGATTGTTTTGGTGTTGATGATTTGCTAGTATTTAGTGGGACGACCACCTGAGCCAAGCTAACATCATCATCTTCAGCAGTAGAAGGTTCAAAATTAGGACTAGGATCTCTAGTACTAGCAGTAGGTTTAATTACCTCATCAGTAGAATCTTTAACCAACTGCTCAGCATTTGAAGTCTTTAGATTAGCCCCAATACCACTATCCACATCCATATCAACCTGATCATTTCCCTCATTGCTAGGACAACCTTCAGGAGAGCTCACCCTATGTGCCGTTCCAGCCTTCTTGAGCCTTTTGAATACCCTTGTTCTAGACCTCTGCCTTCCCTTGAAAAGGTTAATTCTCATCTTCATTTGTTTGACTGTTTGTGTGAGATCAAGAACTTGTGATTCTAGTGTCCTACATCTTGTCATGTATTCCTCCATAAGGCTAGTCTTCTTTGCCCCGTCAGGCTGATCACTGGAATTGTCATCTTGTACATTTTGGGTGTCCCTCAATTCATCAGTTGCATTCTTACCCTCATCACGTCTAGATGTATTACCTTCCCTGACAGTTGAATCATTGGGTTCAAAGTCAGTATGAAACCTGGGTTGATCACCTGAGCTCCCCATTTTTGCCATTTGACTGGGATTTTCATCATTTGATTCAGGTTCATGAGAACCTTGCACAGTTGGTGTTGCCATGTTCAGGGTCTTACTTATGTTAACACTTACCTGCCCACCTACTAAGCCAGGTCAGTAGTGTTAGCCCCTTCCATCATTCCACCTCCCACACCTGTGGCAGCCTCATCTGCATCTATCCTAACACTGGTATGATGAAAATCTGTGTTCTTATTCAGTGAAATCCTAGGTGTTTGGGTATTATGAGGGTGAGATGATGAGTGTTCAGAGGTGGGTGTGGGATGTGTAGGTGTTGTGATTTCAGCACATTGACCCTGACTGGCAGCCAATTGCAACATATGTGGGAACAATGGAGTAATAGTCCCAGAGAAGCCTTTTCCACTTTTTTTCAAATAAGAAAATAATTTCCTTTTAAGCATAGGAGTTCTGTAGGTCCTTTTATGAATCTTAGGCTTTGATAGTTGCTTATTCACAATCAATTGCAAAAACCTAGGGTAAATGTAATGTTCTCCTGAAACATTCTTTTTGAAGCCATCCATTACCATAGCCGAAAAATTAAAGGGTTTTCCTGTGGCCAGACAAATAATAGCATATGCTTGCCTTGAACTGAACTCATTCCACGCTGTAGTTTTAGGACTCAGACAATGGAGAATGGTGTGAATAAGAAATTTCCAGTGTGGGCAGAGAAGAGGTTTATAAAACGTTAAAACATCCTTTTTCTTCTCATAACCCATATTCTCAAGTTCTTTAAAAATTACATCATTTTCAAGGCAAATTATCTCTTCTTCATCTAAAAAGTTAAGAGCTTTTCTTACATATGATTCAGAAATAATTATCCGTTTGCCATCTACCATAGCCATTAAATTCTGTTCACCATTTTTTTTTGTTTGGGTCCTAACAGTGGACCAGAACTGTTCCATATGGGATTTGTATATAGTGGGATTTTCTGTTAATGCATACCTAAGGTGAGTAGCATTAAGAAAGTCAATAACGTCAGCAAATGCTTCAGCTCCTGGGACCTTTTCAAGAAATGCAACCTGATTGTGGCTGCTTGAGTATTTCCTTTCCGCCATTGTTTATTAGGGTTTTCAATTTGGGGGTACCGGCAATCAGATGATAACAGGTGTGTTAGGCTTTGTATTAAAGTGAAATTTGTGCGCACAAAGTGAATTGTGTGATCCAATTGTGATTTATTACCGTTTGGATTCTAATTCGGGTTATATTGGCGCCAAGTTACAAAACAGTCCCTTAACTTTCAAACCAAGCAGCAAGTTTACAAAAATTTGCAAAACAGCATGAAAATTTGTAAAAAGTTTTAGAAGCAGCAGAATCTTTTTAAGTTGCCCATGTTTTAAAAAGGGAAAAAGTTATAAATACATAATGTACTTTAAAAAAAAACTCATTATGCTCTATGAACTATACATATTATCATTATACATAGCATTTTTCATTTTTGTACTTTCAAAAACTCATTATGCTCTATGGGAAAAAGTTATAAATACATAATGTACTTTAAAAAAAAAACTCGAACTATACATATTGTCATTATACATAGCAAATGCTATGTATAATGACAATATGTATAGTTCATAGAGCATAATGAGTTTTTTTTTTTTAAAAGTACATTATGTATTTATAACTTTTTCCCTTTTAAAAATTCCCGATTTTTTTTTTTTTTTTTTTTTTTTTTTTTTTTTTAATTATTTTCTAAAGTTGCCCATCTTTTTAAATATGCCATTTAGGTTGCGCAACAGTACACACTCGTACATCTGCTTTAAAATTATTAATTTAATGCCACTTAACAGGTGCAATCATAATCAATGAGACAAATATATATGTGTGTCATTTTAGCCATTGCCTTCTCATACACAACAACTTTATACATCCTACCTATAGCCCACCCATTTGCTCGAAACTATTTAAACTATGTCTGACAACATACCTTTGGATGTTCAAATAGATATCTTGAATAGGGTACCACTTAAAGGTATACTCCAGATACGTAGTGTTTCAAAGATATGGAAGGCAATCATAGATTCACAAATCTTCATCACTTCATACGGTGCTCGTCCCAATGATGAGTGTCTTTTTAATCTAACATTTGATCAGGGTCATACAGGTTTTATGACATCTGTAGCTAAAAATTTAACCATTTCCCTATATGATTCACATCTAAACCTTGCATTTATGATGCCTTTAGGCACTTCTAGCGGCCTTACGTGCTTTATGTATGGTACTAACATGATGGCTGTTCTTTGGAACCCATCCATAAGAAAATCTGTTTGCATATTCATCCCTTTTTACAATAACCAAATAGAATGTTCAAAGATTGCTTTCGGTTTTGGTGTCCGTCCGGACACTCTAGACCCAACAATTGTCAAGGTATCTTATCCTGTTTTCAAAACTGGTTTTTGGTATGTGTCAGTCTTTTCATTGAACACTAAGACCTGGTCACGTGTCCAAGATTTTGAGTTGCCACGTCCCCTAATAAGATTGAAAAGAAAAAGTCAGGCAGTTGTGGGTCGTTTTATCTATTGGGGTGGCACTGAAAGGTTACATAGTGCAAAGGGGGGGGTCCCTACAAGGATTACACTTTGATTTCTTTTGATATGATTACCCGCCAATTTCACGTCATAGAGATACCTTCTCTTTTGAAAGTGGTAATGCCAGTTTCTTTTTCTGTTCACGAGCTAGGAAACTCTCTTGTGCTTTCTGGTATGATCATGAATTCTGAGGTTCCACTGTTCAGCGCATGGCTTTTGGAGGTGGATGGTGCATCCGTAACACGATTTTCAAATCTATTCTGCATCCCTACCCCATGGCGATTAGGCTGGTTGGCTTTACAAGTAGGCAAGCTCCAATTGTGGAAGGCAATGTCGAAAACATTTTGGGTAACACAATTTTTGTCTACGATCATCAGGTTGGACACTTTGTTAGTTTGGGAATTGAAGGAAATGCTGGTTCATTCTACATCGCTCCTTACAAAGAATCTCTTCTTCTGGCAAACCTCCCAGACCGTGCGTTGTACAGTACGTTTACATTTTAAGCTGTCATTCAATTGCATTCGTATTATATACTGACACTCACAAATATTGTCTAGTACACTTACACATGTTAAAACGTTAACACTAATTTCATACATTTATCTGAACAGGTTTACCTCCGGTTTGAGAAGGTATGAAGTTATGGATCCAGATTCGTCGTTTGACAAGTTTTCAGTATGGCTTCGAAGTCTAGTGTCATTCGCCTTTGGAACCTTGTTACTGTCATCAACGGAAGGCGTTCGTTAACATGTAACCTTCAAATTATTGGCTACTATATAGTAATCGTAGTGGTTTATCATTTCAGCAGATACTTAGTAATTGTACTATGTTATGTTTTTATTCTGTTGTATTATTTAACTTGTTTATGTTTGTCATGGTTTGCAACCGACGTACCAAAATAACAATAGAGCAACAATAGTTATGCCATAACTATTTTGGCCAACTTAAATACACCTTTTTGGTACCAAACTACTTTGCTCATTAAAACCCAATTGAACTCTAATGTCGTCTTGCTTGAAGCAGTTTTTGCTAAAAGTGTTGGAATAAAACAATTTTTATAAATCTTTATACAGTATTTGGTAATAACAAATAAGGTAATTGCAAACAACAAAATACGACGTTGATTGTCATAGAGTATTCAACCCATACATGCATAAACTACAAGAAGGTTTTGATCCTCTATGGATCGATTATAAACTAAAGATAATTGATATTGAAATTGATAAAGGTGTACATAACTCATAGACGGGTGTTTCTTTTATACTAACAACAACTCGTAACCCTAACCCGTTCTACAAGAAAACGTGTGAAGAGATATACATGAATCTCTTCTAAAAATAAATCTAACAAACTTTGTAAACATACGGGATAACTAACAATAAAACCCGCAGTAATGACTACTATCGGCAGAAACAAAATATAACAATCAGCGGCAATGAGCTTGAGCAGGAACCACAACTGTCGGCAGGAACCAGCTTACACTATCGGCAGCAATGAGAAATATCTTATTTCCTGACTTCCTAACAAAAGTCAGCATATAACAATTCTAATCTCAATAAATATGGAAAGCTAATAAAAGATACCAAACTGGGAAAAGTGCACCAATGAAGTTCAATATGTTTCAACTCCCTACGAGAGTACAGTTGGGTTGGCAACATAACTGGTTCACCATACCAGTCTATTCATAATTGAAGTTATCTTGTCCAAACAGTGGTTTGGGTGCAACGTTAGAATGTCGGCTGAAATTTCCAAAGGTGTGAGTCTACTCAACCGCCTTCAACAGCAGCAGAAATTTGGCAAATTTAAAATGCTGGCCATCTAAAGTTGGCCATTTATAAGTTGGCCCTTTTTTTATGTTGCCCATTTATAAATTGCCCATAATTTTACGTTGCCCATTTTTTAGGTTGGCCATTTTTTTAAGTAATGCCCATTTTATTGTAAACGTTTCTAAAATTTGCCATGTACGTTGCGCTACAGTGCAGACAATGGAAATCTACTTTATGTTACATTTTCTTTTAATGCCACTTGATACTTTAGGCATAATTCATGACACTCCTATATATTCTTCTGAATGACTGACGACTAAAATACTGACATGTTGTCTAGCCACAACGATGCATCAATATAAAGTTGCCCATCTTTTTTACATTGCCCAATTTTAGTAAACGTTGCCCAATTTTGCCACGTAGGTTGCTCTACAGTTCACAGGCACTTCTACCTGTAGGTGTAATCATAAGCAATTAGAATCCAATATATATGTGTCATCTACTTTATTTATTGTGTCTACTTTGAAAAGCCAAATCTTGTAAGGCTTTTAAAATGGAAAAATGTCGTATTTTTAAAAATAAATACGCAACAATCTTTTAGAGAATAGGTCACCAAATACGCACAACAACCTTTTAGTAAGTACAAAACCATATCACAGTAACATAAAAATATGAACAAAACATAAAAAAATTACAAATCTACCAAATAAAAAATAAAGTGCACAACAATCTTTTAGAAAATACGTAATTACGTACCAAGTTTGGTAAAGGGACAAAGTACATACTGTAAATAGACATCGATCCATACAGCAAAAAAAAGTTTCACCAACTTTGGTAGTACATTTTAGATTGAGTATATGTACTAGCAAGATTTATTATTTGTACTTTGAGAACCCCATATTCTTCTGAACGACAGACTACACCGTTTATTTTTGGTACTTTGGTCAACCTTGCTGGGTAATTTGCGCAAATATTTATCGACGTTGGGCAACCTAGTTATGTGATTACTATAAGTGTATTAACATGTCACTTTCATCTCTTTTTCACGTGTTTATTTACTTATTATTTATTTTTATTTTTTTAAGTTGCCCATGTATTTAAGTTGCCCATATTTAGTAGCGCATCTTTTAAGGCTTTGTTGTAATGCATGTTTAAGTTGCCCACCTTTTAAGTTGCACATTTTTTTAGTTGCCCATATTTTAAATATTGCCCATTTTCTTAATACGTTGCGTAAATTTGACACGTAGTGTTCGTTATGCGTCTTGGACTGTAGGTAACTTCTATCTGGTTTGGAACTGATGTAAAGGGACAAATTACAGCAGTGTCGCTCTATAGTACACACAAGTTTAAAATTTTGCCAAATATTAAGTTGCCGATAATTTGAAAATTCCCCATTTTTTCAAACATTGCCTAATTTTGCCATGTAGGTTGCGATATAAAATGCCTTATTACGTTGCCCATTTTTTTAGTTGCACATCTGTTTAGTTGCCCATTTTTAAAGGTTGTTGTAATGCCTTTTTAAATTGCCCAATTAAAAAATTGCCCACCATTTTAAGTTGCCTAATCTTTAAGTTGGCCACCTTTTAAGTGTTGCCCATTTTCTTTCGGGGACTGTTAACCGGACGGGGGGACAAGGGTGGCAGGCCTTTTGTCTCCCCACTTGTCCCCTATTTTTTCCCTGCACAGCACAGTTTTTGTCAGTTTTTGTTCCGTATTTTTGACAGTTTTAAGCGTTTGACTTATTAAACTTTATATTTTCTGTTCCGCATTTTCAGGTTTATAGCTTTTTGATATAAACAAAATTATAAAAATAAAAAAAAAAATTAAAAAAAAAAAAAAAAAAAAAAAGGGGAGGGTTCGGCTAACATTTTGGGGGAGGGTTAGTATATCCCATCCCTTTTCTCTTAAACGTTTGGTATTTTTGCCACGTAGTGTTCGTTTTAATTTAATGCCACTTCATGGGTCTACTCATAATACTCCCTCCGTCCCAAAATTATTGTCCCAAAATTAATGCCACATTCTTTTAGGAAAACATCACTATCACTACTTTATCTCTCTTACTTTTTTGCCAAATGACAAGTTTACCCTTAACCAATTAATTAATACTTCATTAAAGTTTGTAATATTAATTTCAACCAAGGGTAATATAGTAAACTTTACCAAACTCCACTACCTATTCACTTTCCATTTTTGGTATGAGACAATAATTTTGGGACGGCCGAAATGGAAAAATTGGACAATAAAATTGGGACGGAGGGAGTATGTTCCGGTTTCTAGCATTGACAGCCATACTTACTTTTTGTTGTGGGTAATGCAGTCGTTTCTAGTAGTTTAGTTGTTGCATAATGTGTTTATGCGTCTTGGATTGTATGGAAGTTTTATCTGGGTTGGAACTGATGCAAAGGGTCAAATTACAATGTACCAAATTTGGTAAAGGGACAAAGTACATACTATAAATAGACATCGACATTCGCAAGACAAAAAACTATCACAAACCTTCGTACATTGTAGCTTGAGTATGTACTAGCACCATTTGTTATTTGTACTTTGAGAACCGCATGTTCTTCTGAACGACTGACTACACCATTTATTTTTTGTACTTTGGGCAACCTGGGTGGGTAATTAGCGAAACTATTTTTCCTTGTTGGGCAACCTAGTTATGTGATTACTAAAAGTATGTGATTACCATAAGTGTATTCACATTTTAGTTTCCTCAATTTTTACGTATTTATTTGTTTAATTACTTATTTTTTATATTTATTGTTATTTTTTTTATGGCGTTTAAAACAACAAACCAAGCAAGAGTATTTAAAAACCGTAATGGTTTATTTGTTTTTTAAAGGGCACCACTGTTCAATGAATTTACAATAGTCACACCCGTAGTGATGCGATACAACTGTTCAGTGTAATTAGTAGCCGTAACGGTTAACTTTTTTAAGTATTTAAGGCACGCTTAACCAACATAACATATATTCGTTATTATCTATCACCCACTAAAGTAATAAAATATGGATCGGCCAACTTTAGAAGAACTAGCAAAGACAGCAAGCTCTAACCGTATGTCAGACATGTGGCTAATTGTAATCCAAGAGGAGACCAAAAGAGATTTTCAAATAGCAAGAAAACTGTTTGATGTTATTAAAGATCTGAATGATAGTATGGAGAAGAGGCAAGGTATTATTAATGACTTGAAATTCGATAAGAGTCTGCGTGCCGTGGAAAGTGCAGCATTCTTCAATGCCGTTCAAGAAAAGGAACTCGCCTTGAAGATAAAACTAGAAATTGACTGCAAGGAAGCACAGTTGCGGACATTCGAAAAAACGACATTCCTTGAAAAGATAAAGAAACTTTCATGAAGGTTTTATTGTTAGATTCCAGCATATGATATGGTGACTTTAGTGTGTTAAATTTGGAAGTAGTAATGTTTCGTTATTGTGTATGATAAGGATGCATGAAATATTTTGTAGAATTGATTTGGCTACATATCAATCATTTTGCTATTTGCTACAGTTTGAACTAGTGTGATTTATGAGCGCGTGAAATAGTGTGATTTTGTAAAATCAACTGGTTATGGTGGGTTCCTTTTATAAAATCAACGATTTAATTAAATGTAATGGATCTTATGATTAACATTTTCAGTGTGTAATGTGTTATATGTTTTTACTTTTTGAGTGTCTTTGATATGTATCACAAACATAAACAGCTTACAAACGCAGTAACGAAACCATAAAACACATAACAAACATGATAATGTAAATCTGCAAAAACATAGAATTGGCTTGGACATGGCCAATAACATGACACCTATCTAACATGATAATGTAAATCTGGAAAAACATAGAAGGGAAGCGAAACGATTGCATAGGGACTATTCAGTTCATCAATTATTGTTGTTCTTGTTAATTAAATAATGACATTGTGGAGATATAATTAACAATAAAAAATTCAAAAATCGAATAAGATCACTATTCCCAAGTGAAGCAACAGTATTCTTATCGCTATATAAATCACTATTCAAGATTGGGAAGATTTATAAGCTGAAAGATATCGTAAGAAAATGGGCAATATTTAAAAGATGGGCAACTAAAAAATGGGCAGCTTAAATGATGGGCAACCCAAAAATTGGGAAACTTAAAAAGGCATTATAACTAGGTAACAAAATTGGGCAACTTACAACATGTGCAACAAAAAAAATGGGCAACTTAAAATGGGTAAAGTATATGTACCTGTGTGAGCTGTAGCGCAACCTACATGGCAAAATCTGGCAACGTTTAAATTTTTAATGGGCAATAATAAAAAGGTGAGCAACTTAAAAAATTGGGCAAATTTATAAAATTGGAACTTTCACCAGACATTCGACTGCTAATTCGCTACTTTATGCTGCTAGGCACAAAAACTTTCTATTGCTGAGGTTTGTATTGGTCGCTTTGAAACTTGTCTTGTTCTACTGTTATTGGTGGTGCCATTTTACCATTTTATATGTTCAATTCATACAAAGGGGAAAAAAATACATTTGAAAAAACAATTACTCTTTACGAACGGTGTTATGATTATTTTTTATTATTATTTTAACCTTCCACATATTTTATAACCAGTTGCCCAAATTTTATAAATAATTGCCCAAATTTTATAACTGTGTTGTGCTGTAAATTAGTGGACAGGAAGGGAGCAGCCTTTATAACAAGTTGCCCAACGTGACATGACCCAACTATTCACCAAGTCACTATCCAAAATTGACTTTTATAACACGTTGCACAACGTGAGGAATATGTACTTCTTTTCGCGGGAACCAATAAACCCACACACCAAACCCCTATACCCACCATCATTACACACAAAGTATGTGGTTTAACAAAGGACGTTTACTTGGTTGGTTTTTTGTTGTAAAAGGCATGAAAAATATTAATATTAATAAGTTAATAAATAAATAAAGAAAGTAGGAAAGGTTCCAAATTTCTTTTGTAGGAAATTAAAAATAGTTACAATTAAGCCCCTTCATTATATCACGAATACATGTTCTCTCCATTCATTTACAAATGAAAGTAAGGAACTTTCCTACTTCATAAATAAAAACATAAACATTAAAGGAAACTGAAAATTAAAGGAAATGTTCGTTTGCAAGCAACTCTTTGTGATTGATTTTTCAAGGGATTATATAGCCTTAAGGGGAGGTTAATGGAATTAAATGTTGGGTTGGTTTGGAGTTAATTGGGGATTTGACGTTTGTCACACATCATTCATTGCTGCCGATTGACCATCTCATTGCTGCCGGTTGACTTAACGTTGCTGCTGGTAGTGTTTTTTTAGTCAAAGGTACTCTGGTTGACTTCATTGCTGCGGACGTTTAAGAATTTGGGGGATTAATTTTGGGAATAAATTAAATTCAAATTGGTCAAAGTTTACGCGAGAAATTTAGAATTTAAAGCTGCTAAATTTGGAAACCGTATTCACGAACTAAATATAAAATTCCTCTCCCAAAATAACCTCAGTCTCTCAAATCAATTTCTACCATTGTATATGTTCAACCCGAAACTAAGGTAAAAACAAATACATTTGTAAAAACACAAACTTTTTACAAATTGTGTTATTATTATTTATCATTATGAATTTAACCTTTCAGAAGGGAAGCGAAACGATTGCATAGGGACTATTCAGTTCATCATTTATTGTTGTTGTTGTTAATTAAATAATGCCATTGTGGATATATAATTAAGCATAAAAAATTCAAAATTCAAATAAGATCACTATACACAAGTGAAGCAACAGTAATCTTATCGCTATATAAATCACTTCCAACCAAAGCAGAACGTGCGCATTCAACGAGAGTAACAAGTATGAAATCCATAACCTATTACGATCCTCATCAAAATTAACCCAAGCCTACTAATAACTTTCAATCGGCTCTCAACCCAAGCCTACTAATAACTTTCAATCGGCTCTCACTGGAGTAACCTTGTAATTTTTCCCAGCATGCATCATAGATTCGTTGTCTTTTCGATGTCCAAACGGCACGTGTTCATGTATATCTTGTTAATTCATCAGTTGCACAAGTTTAAAGCGGCCCTACAAATGGTCTCAGACAGGGTGGATCATTCTTATGATCTAGATCCGTTCTTAAATGACTGCTAATAACTTTTAGCCGTTCTTAAATGACGGCTAATAACATACAACCATCATCCTCTACCAAAACCCTAACATCAAAATCCCCTGCATGTTGTTGTCGAGTGTCTCCTTAAACGAGAAAGTTACATTCAACCTTTCTGGTGCGAGGATTTGCTCTAACTGCCTATCCACAAGCTTTTCCTTCACTCCCCCTCAGCACCACCAGTTGTTAAATACTGGTGGAATCTTGTTGGGAACTTAGTTCCATGTAAGTTTATGAGAGTGGAACATCCAAGGGTGTAATATGGTTAGTCTCAGTAATAACCATATTTGAAGGGAAAAATGGTGGATCATCATAGGCTATAAAAGGGGGACAGATGTTGGAAAGAGGATAAAAATCCCTTATTTCTCATCCTTGTTGCTGCCCTGCCCGGAAGGACAAATGACATTCGTGCCGGCTAGGTTAAAATCCGGTTGATTTGCAATGAAAAAGCTATTTAGAACTGAAGATAACATATTCAAGCTCCCGTCTCATTTGTACCTCATCAACATCATTAAAAATAGGATATGATTACCATAAGTGTATTAACTTTGCAGTTTCCTTTAATTTGTATGCATTTAGTAATTAGTTATGGGGAAATGATGACTAGTGTATAAAAGTGGGAAAGTTGCCTACTTTTCTTTCTAATTGAATGGAGATAACATGTATTCGTGATATAACGAAGGAGCTTAATTGTAACTATTTTTAATTTCCTGCAAAAGAAAGTAGGTACCTTTACCAATTGTTAATTTTCTTTTTCATGACTATTACATAAAAAAACCAAGCAGGAATACGTCCAGAGGAGCAAGGGTGTCACTACCAGTAGCAATGGAAGAGCTACCAGCAGCATCACATATTTAGTTGCCCATTATTAGTTGCCCAAGTTGTAAAACCACCACCATTTTACGTTGCCCATTTATTTAAGTTGTCCAATTAATTTTGATTGTTTTATCCATGAATTGTACAACAAAAAGACAAACCAATTAAACGTCGATACTTAAACAACATATTGTTTGTTCTTTCGAGTGATGGCAAAAAAATTGGTTATGGCGGCCATGTAACAACTAAACCAAGCAGTTGAACATTTAGCCTACCAGCAGTAGAATGTTTATGACATGGCACTACCAATTTACCCAATTTAGTATAGTCATTTTTATGATGCTCAGTTTTAGTTGACCATCCTTTGTAAGTTGCCCAGTTTTTAAAACGATGCATAATTTTCCCATGTAGGTTGCGCTTCATACAGTACACAAAAGTACTTCAACTTTATTTTATTTCACAACCCAAAAAAAAAGTTTAAAATAAAAATAATAAAAAAAAATATAAAAAAAATTATATAGTGACCATTAACTTTCATTTAAAGTTACCCGTTTTAAAGTTGCCCATTTTTTAAATACCGCATAACGTTTTTTATAAGTTTGCCAAATTTTAAAAGTAAATATATACACAACGATATGAAAATTGATTTATGTTTTTTGAAAATCATTTTGTAAAAATATAAATACGTAAGGGTAATTTATATGGAATATAATTAAATACAAAAAGTGATAGGGTAATTTGTTGCATTGGAGTGATAGGTTTTTGCAAAAACCTTTTTATAGCATCATTTAATGCATTAAATTCAAAAAGTCATTAAAGACTTTTGCCATTGTAAATGCTCAACACAAGTTCATATATTTATTGTTTCTACTTTGCAAACAATCGTTTACTAACGTTTTTATAAAATGGAAGCAAACGTTGAATTTTTAAAAATAAATACACAACAAATAACATAAATAAAAGAACAAAACAGAAAAAAAAATTTAAAACCTACGAAATTAAAAATAAAGTACACAACAATGTTTTATAAAATAGTTACACTACGAAATAATGTGGTGTTTTGGGTGAGAAGTCGCTTAAAAGAAGTGTATATACCACTTAGTATGGTTACAAGTTTTCCATGTCAGGCCTGCAAAAAAATTGAAGGCATCATTTTAATCCTTTGTTGTTTGATGTTGTAGGAGCCTTTTGAGCTTTATCGGGTCCTAACTGAATGCAATGAATTGCCCCTGTATCTCCCTAGTAGCGTGGGCTCTTCTCATTATCCATCTCCCTTTTCGTGATACCACTTTGATGCCAACGAGAGCCTTGATTCTTCTAACGAGACCCTTGATGGCCAACGGGAGTCTACTTCACTGGATGGGAGTTTAGATTCTAGAGCGTTATGGTTTAGAGTTATTAGTCGTCATTTAAGAACGACTAAGTGCTATTAGTAGTCATTTAAGAACATGTGTGGGCCGTGAGATGACCCTCTTGACGCTGCATGGTAACCCACTTAATGTGTGAGTACATGCTTGAATAAACGAGTATGTAAATGATGATCATCAGCAAATGACGTTTTGTCATTGAGTGAAGACCGTGGTTATAATATATGGTAAGCAACTTTATATTGTTATTCAGGAACCAGTCGTAAAAGAACGATAACATCTTCAACTTCTCTAAAACGGTTGTGATTGTGTGTGTTAGATGTCCTTATTGTTTTTTGCGGGGTTGGTTGCGCCTTTTTTCGTTGTAATAACCTTTTATAGAAGAGGAAACACTGTAGTTTCACGTGTGAACAGTGACGTTGCCTGACTCTTATTCGTCTGGCCACGTGCCTAAACTTGTAGCTGGCGTGCCTACCTTGCATGTTGGACTAGACATTAAGTGAATTGTCTTGTCTTTTCAAAGTCTTGGAAAGGTACACAAATTATCCAAGTTCAACTTGTTGCGAGTATCGACTGAAATTTCCAAATGTGGATAGTCTGCTCAACTGCCTATAACTTTTTTTTTGGAAAGCCAATATAATTTATTGCCCAATTTTATAAAGGCATGTGTTATATTCACGGTACCTAGATTTTTATCCCTTTTATAAAGTTGCCTATTTTTTAGGGGATACACACTATAAAGTTGCCTATTTTTATTTATTTAGCCACGTGTCGATCAAATGGAGATATACAGAGCGCCCTTTTATTTATTTATTTATATACATTTTTTTTAAAATTATTTATTCTCTATATAATACATAGATGGTGGACTCGGAAACATATGCATAAAATATTAGTAAAAATGTTGCCTTCAAAACAGGCCCCTTTAGCCTTTTCTTTCGGCCCAAACATTTTCTACTAGCCCACATCCACACAACCAATAGAATGTCTCCAGCAATGTTATACGTGGCTTCTCATCTTTAAGTCAATAGGGACATGTTTCGTTTAATTACGTAGCCACGTGTCGATCAAATGGAGCTCCACAAATCTCTGCTTTATATATATATATATATATTATATATATAATATATATATAATAATATGTATAATTGGGGATTTGACGTTTGTCACACATCATTCATTGCTGCCGATTGACCATCTCATTGCTGCCGGTTGACTTAACGTTGCTGTTGGTAGTGTTTTTTAGTCAAAGGTACTCTGGTTGACTTCATTGCTGCGGACGTTTAAGAATTTGGGGGATTAATTTTGGGAATAAATTAAATTCAAATTGGTCAAAGTTTACGCGAGAAATTTAGAATTTAAAGCTGCTAAATTTGGAAACCGTATTCACAACTAAATATTAAATTCCTCTCCCAAAATAACCTCAGTCTCTCAAATCAATTGCACATCTCATTCCTTCTTATTTGCACATCTCAATCCCTGATTCAACTCTATGGCAACCCTTGAATACAAAGAAGATCACAACAAAGTTGGATTTCTTGAATCTTCTGATCGAAGTGAAGGATATGATGAGATTCTTTCCTTCTTAAGAGGTTCCTCTCTTAGGTTTGCTATTACTCATTGCCCAATGGTGGTATATGACTCACTGGTGCGCCAATTTTGGGATACTGCTGTTGTTCGAACGATTGTGGGAAGAACTCAGGAGATAGTTGCAACGATTGATGGGCAAGAACACATTATTACTGAGGAGTCTATTCGAGTTCATCTTCAGCCAAATGATGAGAATGGGCTGTATGACTTATCTGAGCAGCAGATTTTAGATGGGATGGAAGCAATAGGGTATCCAATTGCTGGTAACTTTACATTTCTAAAGAAGAAGGTTTCACCTCAATGGAGGTTTCTTATTCACACTTTGTTGCAATGCCTTAGTAAAAAGTCTGGTGGGTGGGATCAATTTGCTAGTCCCATTGCCTCTGCCCTTATTTGTTTGTCTGATGGGAGGGTATTCAATTGGTCTAAATACATATTTGAGGGAATGATAAGAATATAGATAATGTTAAAACCAAATTCCTCATGTACCCTAGATTCTTACAAATCATTGTAGGTGTTCAGACCACTGACCCCTTACCTAGGATCATGGCTAAGTTGACTGCTAAATTGTTTGCAACTATGAAGACTAGATTTGTGGGAGACCATATGCCTCTTTTACCAGCTATGTTGCCTGGTGAACCTGCTGGAGCAGCTAATGCAGCTGGTGGTGCAGCTGATGCAGCTGGTGATGCAGTAGTCAATGCTGCTGATGCTAATCCACCCATTCCTGCTGGTACTGGGGCATCAGATGCTGCTGGTGCAAGTGCATCCAATGCTTCTGAAGCCCAGTTACCACCATCTCCCAGGGCGCCCTCACCTGAACCTATTGACCCAGTTGAGCCTATAGTCCAGACCACACCTGTAGGGCCTCATGTTGACCAACCAACACCCTCAGTTATGCCTTCTGTTGATGTTCCTTCCTCATCCTGGGTATCATATCCTAGTCCATCTAGGCAGCCTTTTGAGTTTGAAACCAATATTGGTGGAGATTCTCATGTGTCTCCACCCAGATCCAACGAAGCTCATCACACCACAGGTACTGGTGCAGCTGAGAATCTTGATGCTCTCACCTCTGTGTCAACTGTAGTTGACAGGTATAAGCAGAAAATTGCAGATTTGGAGTCTGCGTTACATGACACCGAAAAGGAGCTTGGAGACAAGGTGATTGCTTTGGAAAAGGAAGTGAAGGAAACAAAAGAGAATTTTCATGATACAATCCATAAGTTGGTTGATAGAGTTGCAACTTTAGAAGATCAGTTAAAGAGCAAGAAAAGAAAAGCTGTGCTTTCTGACTCAGAAGAGGGTGAGGCTGCTTTGAATTTGGACCCTCTAAAATTGTTGGCCAAAGCAAGTTCGGAAATTTCCGCCAAGTCTCCAGTCATTAGTACAAGGAGCAGGTACAAAAGGAGACTAGTGAAGAAGTATGATGTGGATGATGTATCTAGGAGTGCAGCTCTTACTGCTGATTCTTCTGTTCATGTTGATGCTGCTACTTCTTCTGGTACTCAAGACCTTTCTGTTGGTCATCTTTCCACTGGTGTTGCTGCTGATAGTTCTATCATTGCTTCTGGTAGTACTATCGTTCCCCCTAACGGTCAATCTATTCCTGCTGTCATTGATCCAGCTGGAATTGATAAAGCTGATCCTAAGCCTCATAGTGATCCACCTGGTAGCTCCTCCATTGCTACTGGTAATGTTACCATTGCCCCTGCAAGTGACACTCCCATTCCTGCTGTATCTGATCCTACTCCTGCAATGCTGGATGAACTTGGGGGTTTGGTCTCTGATAAAGAAAGGGCTGAGCAAGAAAGGTTGCTTAAAAACCATGAAGATTAAATGATGGGGGAAGCCATGGCTAAGCAGCTTCATGCTGCAGATCTTGCTGCAGATTTAGCAACGACTGATAGACCTTTTACAACCACTTTGCCTCCAGAAAGACAAAAAGAGTTGGCTGCTGCTTCTTTACATTATTCTGAAGCAGATTGGATGCATATTTCTTCTCAAGTGGCTGCCAATCCTAACCTGGCCAAGGATATTTTGGGCATTGATATCTCAGATGATGATTTTCCTGCCAAAATGGTTGCATTGACAAAGCAAAGGACAAGGGCTCTTGCAGAACTCAAAGCCAAGGATAAAAGGAATAAACCTCTTACATATGCAGAAATGAGAAATGTTAAGAGACAAGTTGTCAAGAATCAGAGTATTCAATTTTGTTCTTCTGGGTGGACTATGGCTCAGGTGAGGAATATGTCAGATGAAGACCTAGACATGTACTATGACAGGATCATGAAAGGTTTTCCAGCCAAGCCTTCATATTCATTGGAAGAACCTTCTTCCAAGAGATTTAAAGTCACTGATTCTGCTGACCTTTCTGGTGATGTCTCTGTCCTTGATACTTCCTCACTCTCAAGAAAAAAGTTTTCTATTCCTGCTGATCACCAAGCTTCCGCTACTCCTGAAACTGCTAAAACTGCTCAGTTTGAGTCATCCTCTTCTACTCCCAGCACCAGAAAGAAGAGTCATGCTAACAAGCATTCTGCTGAATCTATTGCAGAAATGGATGATGAGGAGTTTATTCAGTTGGCTTCAGAGAGTGAATACGAAGATTATTCCTCTCTTTTGTGTGGTCATATTGCTCATTGGAAAGTTGTGACTATACCTGGAGGGGAAGTCAATATGTTGTTCACACTGGATGGCAAAACCAAACAGTTCATCTTTCTTCGGGAGATTCTGCATTTGGTGACCAAAAAAGATTTGATTAACTTGTATGAAATGGTGGAACAGTATTATGAATCTAATAAGCCTTCTGGGTTTGGTCTTCACCTTTGGGGTGATTTGAAAGTTTTAATGGATTCTCAAGTGGGAGGAGGTTCTTGTAATGTTTGGTCTGATCAACAGTCTTGGAGAGTTCATAGTTGGAGGTTGTATTCTCCTTCTAATGTTCATGTCCTTGAAACCATCTCTAATAAGGTGTTATGTATGTTTGCGGATGTTTAGTATCCTTTGTCTGTAGAGCTGATGGAAAGAATGCTTAAAAGTAAGTTGAAGGTCAGCAAAATGGCTGTTGGGAATGATATGACCACATCTGAACAATTGGTTAGATTTATCAAAAATCAAATTGCCACTACCAAAGGTTGATCTGTTTGATTTTGGTATAAGCCTAAGGGAGGCTTATTTTCTTGTTGTTGTTGTATAATTTTCTTTTCTTTCTTTCAGTACTCAAAAATAATTAAATAAATAAATAGAAAATTAAAAAAATTATAAAAATCTTCGTATTTAGTTTATTTTGCAAACTTGTTTGTTTTGAGGGCACCACTTGCAGGTACAGTGTTGGTTCTTGAACCACACAACAAATGGTATTCAACTTACCATGTCTAGCAGACAAGGAAAAGTTGGCTCACCATGAGGGTACGGCTCTGGTGTGATCCTCAAATCCGTTTATAGCTGTGATAGTTTGTGATGAAGCGAAAAGTGTACCGCTTTTAAGGGGTCATTTAAGCCCTAAATCGTATTTATTTGATCAAATATCGCCCTAAATCGTTCCTTTTGTCATTTTAGGTACTTTTGAGGAGAAATCTGGAAAAGGAGGCATTTTGGACGTTTTTGGAGCATAAAAGTGAAGAA
Source organism: Artemisia tridentata subsp. tridentata (assembly GCA_021014915.2). NCBI lineage: Eukaryota > Viridiplantae > Streptophyta > Magnoliopsida > Asterales > Asteraceae > Artemisia > Artemisia tridentata. The sequence continues at coordinate 115,073,898 of CP139504.1, forward strand.
AACGACAAAGTCTCAAAATTGTGCTGAAAGTTACCTTTGACGGCGTCACATGTTACTCTGGACGGCGTCATGGCTTGGCAAGAAAAGGTGGACGTGAAATTTACTCATGATAAGCCAGTGAAAATAGCATGTGAATTCTGACGGCGTCACGCTTTAACCTGATCAAGGGCGTCACGGCTTAAATCAAAGAGGGACGGCGTCACGTTCAATAGCTGACGGCGTCAAGCCTTGATAAGCCAGAACGGATTTTGGAGAGCTAAAGAGGGACGGCGTCAAGAAGGTCATCCGGGAACCCTAGAAGCGGCGAGGTGACGGCGTCACACTCCATAAGGTGACGCCGTCAGATGTAAAAATCTATATATAGTTTTCTAATTTTTTGTCATTAGAGGAGAGCTTAGTGTGTGGAATTTTGGGAGAAAACCCTAGGACGATTTTAGCATCTTTTTCAAGGCTTTTTTGCCTTGAGATCTTCCATGTTACATTGAAAGATAAGTTATCAATTAATCATTCAATATGTCTATGTGTTGTTTGATTTATCTTGTTCTTGTCTTTTGTTTAACATGTTAGGCTAGATTTATCTTGTGTTTGCTTAGATCTAATGAAACCTAGCTATTGATTATTGGTTATTAGTGTGTTATTAGTTGTATTGGATGATTGTTTATCTATGTTAGGCTTAAGAAAACTGGCTAACTTCCTATTCGGTAACTTGCTTGAACGTCTTAAGAAACATGAACCAAATGCGTACTAAAGGTTTTTATGGTTGTATTTAATGCACAAGCGAATTCTAGTGATCCCATGTTAGGAGCTTCCTAGCCGGCTCGACATAGGAGTGAAGTAGGAGCTTGTAGAGTTGGGGAAGTACGTACGCCACCCCACAATTGGTATTAAGGAATACACCCGTCATCCACGCGACTAATACACACTAATCAAAAAGTAAAAGCTAGTTAGGGAGTAAGGAAATCTAAGTAAACACATTTCTCTACACATAAGTTTCTCACCAACATTTTATTTTCAGTTATTTATTTTATTTGCATTTGTAGTTATTTGGGTTAGTTGACTAGCAACTAATTCCGCCCACTCCTTCAAAACCGAGATTTTACTTGCTTTCATAAAAATATAAAAACATAAAAAGAATCTTCCTCAACCTTTAGACCTATTAGAGTATTTTTTCATACCTAACGAACACTATTCCCTGTGGAGAACGATCAATCCCCCGTACTTACCACTACACTATACTACATCGGTCAGGTACACTGCCTGGTGGGGTTGTAAGCCTCTTGAGATCCCTCGAGAGGTAAAACCTGTTGTAAGGTTACAAAACCACGCATCCGTTTATAGCTGTGATAGTTTGCTCAAAACTATTAGGGTACTTCAACTCACCCATGTTTAAGAACTGAGAGTTGAAATGGTGTTCAATTCACCATGGATTTTACCCTTTTGGGTTTCCTAAGAATTGGCTAGCCCACATGCATATGGCTTGTGGTAAAGGCAGTTTGAAAACCATATTTGGTACTCAATTCACCAAGGTTCTGCTGTAACCAAGAATTGGCTAGTCCTGAGCAAACGGCTACAGGTAAAGACAAGTCAAATCCGTTTATAGTTGATGATTTACTAAAAATGATATGGTTATCAATGTACCATGGTCTTACACACAAAAACATTGGCTACTCCAGTAGTGATGGCTATTGGTAAAGAGACATCAAATCCATTAATTTTCAATGATTCACCTCTCACAGGAGTTAACACACCTGGAAGTGATGAGAATAGTATGAAACTTAAGTGATTTGATGTACACATTGTCATAGTAGCAGTCAAGATCAAGAGAATTACATGGTAACCAGCTTAATTGGAGATGATTATATTATGTTGCTGCTTTTATATAGAGGTTGCTGCTGGAAATGTTTGCTTTAAAGATGTTGCTTCTGGTTACTTAATCTTGCTGCTGCGCAAGTGCAATCCTGCTGGTAGCTTTGGTGTGTTCCTGCTGGCAGTGTTTATTGCTGCTGGTCGTTGCTTATTTTTAGTATGTTAGTTACAGTTATTCTAGGAAGAGATTTGTGTTTATGTCTACACACGTTTCCGTAAAAGTCGTATTAGGGTTTCTTGCCTATAAAATAAACATACGGCTTAGAGTTTCATATATGTTTTGGTAATGGAATACAAAAGTTAATAAAAGATCCATATAGGATCATAGTTCATTAGTCATTGTCTTCTTCACAATCTTATATTTAGTTTCCGCATAAATATAAGTTTGTCATACAGAGATTTTTATTGGCTCAAAGATCAATCAAGGCGTCGATCCTACAAGTTTGGTTCTGCAACTTAGAAAGAAGCATAAGGGATAGTACAAAAATAACAGGCTCCTACCTATGTGTGTTCATTGCTCTCCTTAAGATTATTCATTATATTCGGCGTAGTGATTAATTTTGTTTCAATTCAAGAAAAAAAAAATATCATTGCTCAACAGGGATTCAACAATTTATTTTACGTAAATACAAATAGAAAAAAATAGAGACCTCTGAAAAAAGGTGGGAACGGTCGCTTCTTTTGAATGGTGACTTCATAGACCATGCAATAGCTCTTGGAATCACATTAGGGTCTTTACTCCACCAACGTTCAGATCTTTCTAAAGACTCGAGTATCCAAATCTAAACAAATTGTAAAACACAAACATATCAATCAGTCCATCAAAATGTTCGGCTGAAAAATATATTATTAATAAAAATAAATACAAACCTGGAAAGCAAATACAAATCCAGACAAAGTATAGGTCGGAACAGATTTTGGGTTTTTCTTCAATACTAAAAGGTGGTTATCCGTGTGCTTATCCATTACATTATGAAGTTGGTCATATAAATGGGTCCAAATATGTTCACCCCACGGAAATGCATTCCAAGCTTCTAGGTTTTCAACCAACCTCATCAATGTGTCATCAACTTGGGATGTCAATAAACGACCCATAAAGATCACCTCTAAGACTAACAAAAGAGATATCCGGATTGCGTCTTGATCACATAGCTTGCGAAACTGCTCTTCATCCTCGATGACACCAATAAGGTCTAAGTTGGTTACAATCAAACCTCGCTTGTCAGGAAACACCCTATCACGAAATTTGAGAGCACCAGAAGTGTATAACTCAAAGCTCACACTTCCAAACCGCAACCCCGTCATTAGACAAAACTAAGGACGACCAAAATGCAGAGTATGTCCATCTAGGTAATAGATAAAGGGCATATCATAATGAGACTCGTCCACTCTTCTTTGTTTCCGTACCATATAGTCAATGAGGTGTGTTTCATGTTCAAAGTATAACAAATCCAACCATTTTCCAAAGCATGTACTCCTAAACAAGTTCCGTCGTTTTGCGTCTAATTTTCGATTTATCAACCAAAAGTAGTTGAGTTTGCTACTAATGATTAGTTTAGCTTCATAGTCCTAAAAGGAAAAAATATGTTAACTCAGAACATACAATTCATAACAAAATAAGTTTGAACACATGTATACAGCCAGCGTAAACACTATCATACACAGTTCAGATGATTACAACTTAACTACAACCACTTAGTGTTGGACCATAAGAATAGGGTGTTTTGCTTATGACCTTATTTGAATCAGGCATGGCGTATCAGATACAACCCAAAATCGTGGCTTATCAAATACATCCCAAAACAAAAATCAAATCATAATCCACATAAATGCATAAACAAACAAACAACACTATATTATACCAGATAAACAAAAATCAATAACGATACAAAAAAATGTAATAAAGATTCGTAATACGCTGTACATACCATATTATACCACATTTTTTCGAATCAAACAAACAATCGACGGTGTTAAATGATTTTATTGGAACACTGTTCAATGAACAGTTACTCTGTTTTCAGATGACAATCAGGGAAAACAATGGTAGTAGATTGGAGATTGAAATAATAGTGTAACAAGATAAACAAGCGCGAACATAAACCGAGTTTTTTTTTTACCGTGACTGTAAAACGAGATGGAGGGAAGAAGTGTATAGAGGAGATGCTGTTTGTTTTTAAATTTTTCTTTTCGAATACGGTATGAACAGTAATGAAAGCAGTGAATAGTGTAAAATTTTTGAAATGACCAAAAAACCATCTGTAAAGTATACGGTTGCCCAACAAATAAAAGTTGCCCAAAATACACTACCATACAATACGTGATTATACGAGTTGCCCTGGGCTAAGGGGGGAATTTTTTGAGATCGGGATAGATACTCTTAGCAGTTGGGCAATCGGGTTATTTTAGTAATTATCCCTATCTTATTTTGTATCACAGGTGATATCTAATAAGCTTGTCCACAGTATGTAAGCTCAATTTGCATTATGGCTTTCAAAAAATCAAGCGTTGGATTTTTTGACTTTTGAAATTTTGTATAGGTGTATGGGGCGAGACCAATTAGGAGGTGGTTAGAAAGGAAGGTTGTGACTGAGTTGTCAAAAATGCTGATTAGGGAAGAGATTGATGAAAACGCGACAGCGTATATAGATGCAGACATCAACGGGGAAGAATTGACTTACAGGGTGGAAAGGAATGGTGGACTCGTGAACGCTGCGACTGGTGAGAAGTCTGATATTCTGATTGAAGTTCCTCCTAGTGCAAATGGTGTTCGCAATGATGCTGCAAAAGCTGTGAAGAGGATGAAGATCGAGGAGGTTGAAGATGATGATGAAATGGATGAATAAAAGAAAAGTGGAATAAACGAGTTGTATAGAAGAGTCTTGTTACTTCTGTCAAGTGTTATGTTGTTTTTTTAAATGTAAGCTGAAACACGACCAACTTGTTTGTTTAGTATAGGTATGTGTCTATGTTGTTAAAGTTTCCCGGTGTACTAACTTTTGAATCAATGAAGTGATTTTGCTTATATAATATGGGCAATTCTAAGTTCCGGATTCGTAATTTTTATTCACTCATATTTGGTTATCTTGAATGCAGGGGCTAAAAGTTGAACAAGACACCATAGCTGGTGTTATAAATGTAGCTTAAAACACACGGTAGGTCTATTTGCCTAATATCTTATTTTGTATCACGTGATACCTAATATCTTATTTTGTATCACATATCACATGTGATATCACATATCACATGTGATATCACAGGTGATACAGAATAAGATATCACCTGTGATACAAAATAACTTATTAGGTATATGTGATATCACATGTGATATGTGATATCACATGTGTTTGAGCTTCTTCAGATATCACATGTGATATCACCTGTGATATGTGATATCACATGTGATATCACATGTGATATCACATGTGATATGTGATATCTCACATGTGATATGTGATATCACAGGTGTTTGAGCTTCTTCACATGGGATATCATCGGTGATATCACCTGTGATATCACACATATACACTCCATAACTGTAATACATTTATGCAATATGCATGTATGTTTTTTTTTAATATATGTACATGATTTATGTATCAAGTTTTACCACAATTAAGCTCTTATGGGTCACATGTGATATCACATGTGATATCACCTGTGATATCACATGTGATATGTGATATCACAGGTGTTTGAGCTTCTTCAGATATCACATGTGATATCACCTGTGATATCACATGTGATATGTGATATCACCTGTGATATCACATGTGATAATTTGTGCATATTTTTATAAGTAAATCTGGGGTTATGTGCATCTTAAATTATCATTCGTCTGAGTGCTCATTGTTAGTTTTTAAGCAACAAATGCAACATCATTACGGTGTTGCAACCGTGTGGTTATTTTGGTCACGATTTATTGATTAGTGAATATTGATGTTGGGATGTTTGGCTTAAATTTCAAATGTCCACAAGAGTTATCACATCTATAATAATCTATAAACTAATCTTGTTTTATCGAACTTTTACTTTGCTAATCTGGGCACAACAAATGAATCTAAAATATGCCAAATTTAACATATAAAGTTAATATTGAGAAAAGTACCAACTTTTTGTCATATAAAGTTAATCTCTTAGACCAGACAATGTGATTGTAAAATATTGAAATACATTCCTCTGCCTCGTACGAACAGAGGATCAATCTCATTCTAACCGAGAATGGAACCAAGCTATTGTTTGTCGCCTTTCTCTGCTTATCGGAAATAATCAAAAAGGTAATCAACTATTGTTCACACTTCATGTCCTTCTCAAACAAGAGAGAATAGGTGCCATTCAATGGACATATGAAATACGTTACAACTCAAACATATCACACAGCTGAATTAGTTGTATATATCAAAATGAAAAAACTAAAATCTGTTCGTGTTTTGACAGAATTTCACCTTGAAAACATATCTCAACTTACATAACTAGTTTCCCTTACCAACTACTTTGTGCATTGTGCTTCTTACTTAATGGTTCCAAAAAGAGAATGGTTTTTCAGTAGTGATCCTTAACTGAACGAAAATCCGGTTAATGGCCAATGTAACCCAGCCAATTAAGCAGAATTGCAAGTAGGAGCATGATTACTGCCAAAGCTAACCCCTGTCTTCCCAGTAGCCAGTTTTTTGTATTTTTTGCACCTTCAACGGTTCGTTGTATTCTATTAGCCCATTTCATCTGTTGCAGCACAAAAAACATGTGTTAAACGTGGGGGAAAATGACCAGTTGACCACACTTATCGACAATCTATTTATCAATAATTATGCTACAACGTCTTGGGAGTTACTCATTAAACACTCATATAAGAACCAGATCAGATATACATTATAATAGTTAGTATGCAGTTTAATCAAGTATGAAGTATACCATTTTATCAATGCTCTCTGGCGTTAAAGATGACTGCTTGTTGAGCTTTTTCTGTGTCCTCCCGCGATAGTTTAAATCCAAATTGTTCACTCATGTTTGCCATCATATCAGGACTCATATTTTTCATCATCGATGACATCATCTAAAAATGTTTAACCAAACATGAATTCATAAATAACATGTGATATGACACTACAATACCTTCACAATTCAGGAGTCTGACGTGGTTGAATGAATAAAAAATGATAATTTGATTCGTAAAATTATTAGAGCGTTATACCAACATAATAATACAGTAGCATTTATATTACTAGCCTATATCGACGATCAGCAAAACACAACGATAACGAAAAAGAGAAAGGAAAGACGACGCTTACCGTACTTTCCAACTATACCAGCCTTCTTCATCCTCTTTGTCTGCAATTCACATTTTAAGAGGTAACCATTAAACCATAAGCATAAGCTAAAGAATGTTTTTTTTTAGCTTATAGTTTATGTGGTTTTCGGCTTATGTGACATGATCACATGTGATATGTGATATCACATGTGATATGTGATATCACAAGTGATATCACATGTGATATCACCGGTGATATCACGATATCACATGTGATATGACAGGTGATATCACCTGTGATATCACAAGCCCTAATTCAGGTCAACTTCCTAAAAAGCCTTTGTGCATAAAGAAGCCCTAATTCAAGTCAACTCGGCCAAAATCGCTACGAAAACAGCAATACCTATTCAAATCACCTTGCAAAGAGAGTCAGAATACTCGTTAACATAGTCGAATGTACAAAGAGATATGCCTTGTGTAGAGGCGCGAGTACCTATTTAACAAATGCTGATTCTATAAACTTAATGCCTTAATAGTTCATTTAACATGTGAAGTTGACGACACCTTGCAAGTTTGACGCCACGTCACCTACAGTTATCTCTATAAATTTAGAAAAGATAAAGAAGAGTAACGGTATACGGAAGCCCACAAAGCGACAACTGATGCAAATCCCAGTCCAAAAAGAGCAGCACAATCTTCAGGTTTAACTCACTGTAAAATGGAACACATATACATGATTTTAGTACCAAGTATATATGGAAATTTTGATCCTGTTACTTATAAATGGCTCAATATGAGTCAGATGGTTCAAACGGGTTATACGTTTGTAATTTTAATTCATATAATCTACTAATTCAATTATTTTAGAAAACCAGACTTTTGATGAGATACCTTTTTAATTTTTTGTAATCATAGATAACAAGCTGATTGTTCGTAAGAAAATAATGATCAACCCAATCCCGTTTGACACGTACAAAAAAGTACATGTCACCAACCCGCTTGACCCGCCCATTTGCCACCTCTTCACGCAAGACTCACACTCGTGAATGACTTACAACACTTTGGGCAGACTCGATAATGTTCAAAGAAGTAGAAGACTCAGAGCTGCCACTAGCCTTTGCAATAACTGCAACTCGACCTTGTTGTCCTGCACTCAAGTGATGGTAAAAATTGGATTACTTCCTACATTTGACTATTAAAGGGTCAAAAAATAATACTATTAACAGCCTCTATTAACCGTATCAAAAGACTTGTAATGAAGACATCTTGGAGATAAAAAACTAACGAGGTTGTCGCAATTTTTGAAATGAAAACTGCTAGATTTGAATCGTTAAAGTCAAAAGATATGTAAGAAAAGAGTAAGCGAGTGTTTGGATGCACATCTAAAGTGATTATTCAGTTCAGAGTAAAAGCACAAGTATGATTATCAGATTTTCCATTATATTGCACAAATCCGATATATCAGCACAAGAACTAATCGCAGTAACAAGCGTCACAACAGTTGGTCTAACCCCATTCCCCGCCATCTCCTCACACAATCCCAAACACTCTTCCGCACACCCATTCTGTCCATACCCTTTCGGCTTATGTGACATGTGATATCACATGTGATATGTGATATCACATGTGATATCACCGGTGATATCACGATATCACATGTGATATCACAGGTGATATCACCTGTGATATCACAGGTGATATGTGATTTATAAAAGCATTTTATTGCATCTCACATTGATGATCAGAAACTGCTTATTATAACTCAAAATAAGCAAACTCCTAAATAACCTTTGTATGTAAACAAGCCAGGTCAACGAAAACATAAATATCTATTTAAACAAGCGAATATACATCATGCTAGCACCACATATCCAACGATCTACCTACAATCGCTATTTAAGCGCATTGAAATTAGCTGCTTAATTTAAGCAGATAAGCAATCATCTACCTAGAATCGCTATTTAATTTCATAATTCTCAAATAAGCACGTAGCTTCCTATTTTACCTCAAATAAGCAATCTAACAACTTCCTAAAAAGCCTTTGTGCATAAGCAAGCCCTGATTTAGGTCAACTCGGCCAAAATCGCTACGAAAACACCAATACCTATTCAAATCACACAATCCACATCATCCTAACAATACATAACTTGTGAATGAAATCGAAAGAAAAAGCAAAAATTAAAAAAAAAAACTTATAAGCATAAACAGCACCTTCAATCGGAGGTGTTTCCTTCATCCTTTTCGCCGGAGATTCCGTTTTTTTCGATGAATTGATGAAATCGGATTGTTGATCCTTTTTTTTTGTTGAGTAGTGTGTGTTTTTAGTGTGTGTTAGTTAGAGAGAAATTATGAATCTAAGTGAGCAGTAGGTGGGGTGTGGTTTGTTGTAATTTTACGAAATTGCCCCTCCGTGTATTTTTTTAAGTAGCAAGTGGATGATCTCAGCCATTGATCAAATCTAAATCAATGGATGGGAGTTGTCCCTTGGTATGTGAGGTTTTTATTGGTTGTAGAATAACTCCACTCAATATTAAAAGAACCAATAGCGAAAGTGACTGCATACTTTAGGGCCAAATGTAAAACCACATAATGTTTCTATGGGCCATATCCGGCAAGAGACCATTTCAATGATTTTAAGCAATACCACAAAAAAATACATGTACTTATTTACTCTGTCTATTGGGATACCTATTGGAACATTTTTGTTATTGTGGTTGTTGGAAAGGGCACATCAAAACTACATCCTACTGGAAAAAGAAGAGGCATGAGTCACTTGATATGTATGAACCCATGCGTAACAAAATAAAAGGTCAATACAGTGATTCTAAAGTTAATTAATAGTCCTTCGCTCTCAAAATTATTGTCCTCAAACAAAAAAATACATAGTTTAAGAAACGTGAGACATCTACACTTATCAACCAATCAAATATCATCACAGGATAGAACCAAAATACAATTTGACAAGGTGCATTTATAAAAAATTATACAAAACGAGGAACACAATTTTTTTAAACCATGTGCATTTATGAAACATCTAGGTTTTTACAAAAATTAAACCTATATTACAAAATTTCATGATGTCTCGGGACCCATCCTGGTTCCATCCTTGCCACCAACTAAAATCTTTTTGATTGGCTGAAATAAAAAGTAGGCAATAACTTTAATACATTTAAAAAAAATTAAACAATAATTTTGGAACAAAAAGCAGTATCTATTATAACATGTCTAGTTAGAAGTCAAATCAATGTAGCGAGATTAATGTTGTAAGTTGGTGGCGATTAGACTAAAATCACATGCTACACCTTATTCTAATAACATAAATGAAAAATAAAGCATGGGACCATGAAAATATAGTTTTAGGGTCAGTTTGGTTTGAAGGTGATTTTAGAATTTTGATTTGGATTTGAATTAGGATTTGAATTTAGATTGAGATTTGAATTTGATTTAAAAGAGAGAAAATGTAAAAATTGTTTGTTTTAACATAGGGGTTAGGAATAAAATAAAAAAAAAAAAATATATTATTTTAAGAGTAAAGTGAAAATAAAAAAAATATAAAGTAATAGTAAACTTATTAATTACTAAATAATAACATGTGGCTGTCACATTTCCAAGTTATTAAATAACACTCATTTAATTTCAATCCCACTCAAAACCAACCTATCTCATCAGGATTTACAAAAGGTTGATTTTAAGGAACCACCCCGTACAGAAAATCAAGCAAAATATACCAAACACAGTTTTTTAGTCCCAAATCCTAATCATGTATCCTAAACCCTCCGACCAAACTGCACCTTAGTTCATGATCATGAATCATGATGTTTGATGTATGTTTTTTCGTTTTAACTAAGTATATAAATGCTCAAGTCATATTTACTACTCAAAATATTTGTTTGATAATAAGGACTATAGAGAATGTAAGTGGCTTCCAAATTGGATTTTTATGTTTTTGGTCTTGAATGACAATGATACGCACCCACAAAGAAAGTTCAATGTTTTCTTGTTGTACACAGTTTGGAGGATTGAAAATGTAGTTTTGTGCCGTATCTATTATTTATTACTCTAAAACACCTTATAAAATATGTTTCTATTTTTCGTTTACGACCAAGTCATACTATTTGTGAGAGATGACAAAGAAGAGGTAGACATTTCCATTTCAGTTTCAAACTGAACTAAAATTGTTTATATACGCATACTAATAGTGCCTAATCATGTCGATTACATTATTTTTATCTATATTCCTGAATTTAGGAGTAGTTTTGATAAATAAACAGGCTTGGGTGTCGTGTTTGGATTGGCAACCCGACCTGTTTAGTTAATCGTGTGTTGTTTATGTGTGGTAATTGGGGTGAGATTGGTATCTTGATAACAATTAGAAGTCACGAATAGTACGCTTTCAGATCGATTAAATTGGAGTGTATACCAATTAACGACCGGATAAAATCTAATTGATTCAAGTTTGTGAATGATTGTATGTTTGCAGTAAAAACGTGATTAAAATATGGTTGATCAGCCTTGTCCTTTCTCTATTCGAATTAGAGAATATATAAGACGGTTTATAGGGGCGGTTATTAGGGCCTAATAACTGTAAAACAGTTATACTCAGCACTAGCAGCAGAATCTGCACTAGCAGCAGGAACCGCTGCACTATCAGCAGGAACCGCTGCACTATCAACAGGAACCATCAATAGCAGCAGGAACCGTAGCAGCAGGAACCAAGCATTAGCAGCAGAAACGAGCATCAACTTTATATGTTTTATTTGGTGGAAAAACAAATTCTAATGAATTTTTAACATAGCAATGTTATACCAAATAAAAAAAATTCCCCAGCCAGGGGCTGCCGCCCCTTGGAACCCCTGTTAGTCCCGTTAATATCAAAATAAGTGTCGACCCTTATTTGCATATTAAACTCAATCTATTTTACACTAAAATACCAACAAACCTCCCCCATTTTAGTGTAATCATAAATTAACTAACTAGTTCACAGCAAACAATCAAACTAATGCATAAATGAAATGTCAAGACGATTGAATTTCATCTTAGTATATTACACATTCCAAATATTCGAATATCAAGGTTTCCCGAAAGATTGAACCTTGTAATATCACTATTGAATACATGAAGATAATATACACATTAGTTTTTCATACACAATTCTTACTTGACACATTCTTTTACTAGCCTATGTCCCTATCCTTTCTTGAGTACATCGAAGCCAAGTCCCAACTTCTTGAAGCAGCTAAACTTCATACTCATATAGGTAGTTCTTTTAATCTCGCACCTGCAAATGCAATTTTTCAAAAGAACTATTAAGAAGAATACTTCAACCTTCCTTATCTTGCAGTACCGAACACATACCTTTGGGATAATTTAATGTTGTGTTCCAAACTCTAGATGTTAAGCTTTCCACATTCAAAATTCAGCACCTAACGTCATATTAGGTGGTGAATTGGGTATCTCAACATGAGAGTTTTCATATGGACTTTAAACCCAATCCCACAGCTGATCCTTTCACGAGATCTCTACATAACCCTTTGGTTAAATGATCAGCTAAATTCCGATGAGTTGCAATCCACTCAACGGATATGACACCATGCATAATGAGCTCACGAACCATGCTGTGTCTCACACCTAAGTGTCTTGACTTGCCATTATACACTTGACTATAAGCCTTAGCCAAAGTAGCTTGACTATCACACCTGATAGAAATAGAAGAAATTAGCTTTGACCACAATGGAATTTCATAAAGAAAATTCCTTAACCATTCAGCCTCATTACCAGCTACTGCCAAAGCAACAAACTCAGACTCCATAGTTGAGTTTGTTATGCAAGTCTGTTTCTTAGATGCCCAACTAATGGCACCTCCCCCAAGAAGGAACACCCATCCAGATGTAGAAGAATGATCTTCTTTATTGGATATCCAACTTGCATCACAAAAACCCTCAATTACTGAAGGAAACCCAATGTAAGTTAACTTATAATCAACTGTTCCTTTCAAGTACTGAAATACTCGATCCAAAGCTCGCCAATGAAATGTACTAGGATTGCTAGTAAACCTACTAAGCTTTCCAACTGCATAAGCAATATCCGGCCTAGTACTTATCATGGCATACATTAATGATCCAATCCTTTTCGAGTATTCAAGTTGAGACACCGCTTTACCTTTATTTGGTAATAGCTTAATTTGTGGATCCATGGGAGTACTTGTGGGAGAACAATCCTTGAATTCGAACTTATCCAAGTTCTTCTCAATATAATGTGATTGAGAGATTGAAATCCCCTTGTTTTCACGAATAATCTTTATACCTAAGATCACTTCCGCCTCCCCCATATCTTTCATAGCAAATTTAGATGACAAGAATTCCTTTGTCTCATCAACTTGATCTTGGTTTGTACCAAAGATCAACATGTCATCTACATACAAGCATATAATGACTCCATTTCTAGAGTCATCAAATTTACTATAAACACACTTGTCAGCTTGATTTAAAACAAAACCACTTGACAACACAATTTCATCAAATTTTTGATGCCATTGTTTATGAGCTTGTTTTAACCCATAAAGAGATTTAACCAATTTACACACCTTGTTTTCATGTCCAGGCATGACAAACCCTTCGGGTTGTTTCATGTAAATCTCTTCATCCAATTCACCATTCAAGAATGCAGTTTTCACATCCATTTGGTGAATTACAAGATTGTGTATAGCAGCTAATGCCAATAACAATCTAATATTAGATATCCTAGCAACCGGAGCATACGTATCGAAATAATTAATACCCTCTTTTTGTCTAAAGCCTTGGATTACCAACCTGGCTTTATATTTATCAATAGTACCATCTACTTTCATCTTCCTTTTGAAGATCCATTTACATCCTAATGGTTTACACCCAGGAGGTAAAACAGCCAATTTCCAAACTTTATTTTGCAAGATAGAATCCATCTCATCTTGGACTGCTTCCTTCCAAAAAGCAACGTCCCTTGAAGCCATTGCTTCACTATATGTCATTGGATCCTTATCAATATTGTAACAATATTGATATTGAAAATTAATTTCATTCCTTGATCCTTCAACTAAATAAAGTTGATAATCATCACCAAAAGTCTTGGCTTTCCTCACTCTTGTACCCTTTCTTGGTTCAGTGCTAGTCGATGGAACATCCTCGGTATTAACCGGTTCCTTCGAACTACGAATCATGTCCCTTGGCCTAGGTATAGATGTGAATCTTTCTTCATCAAAGATTGCATCTCGTGACTCTATTACTGAGTTCACCGAAACATACTCATTTGATTCTAATACGTAGAATCTATAAGCATATGAGTTTTCAGCATAACCAATAAATATGCAATCTATACCTCTTTCACCTAAAGTTTTTCTTTTAGGTTCCGTGAGCCTAACCACAGCCCTACATCCCCAAACCTTGATAAAATTCAAGTTTGGTGATCTCTTGTGCCAAAGTTCATATGGGGTTTTCTTGTTGCTTTTACCGGGAATACGGTTTAGCAAATAACAAGCCGTTAACATGGCTTCTCCCCAAAATCCTTCACTTAACCCAGAATAAGATAACATTGAATTCACCATTTCTTTCAATGTTCTATTCTTCCTTTCAGCCACACCATTTTGTTGTGGTGTATATGGAGCTATAGTTTGATGTATTATTCCGGTAGATTGGAAATATACCGGATCATAATACTCCCCTCCACGATCGGTACGTAATATTTTTACCAAATCCTTTTGATGAAGCTCTACCTCTTGTTTATAAATACGAAATTTATCAAGAGCTTCATCCTTTGAATGCAATAAATAAATATAGCAATAACGTGATGCATCATCAATAAAAGTTATGACATATTTTTTATTTCCTAGAGATGGAGTAGCATGCAAATCACATAGATCACTATGAATAAGGTCTAACAGTTTGGATTCACGATTTGCTTGTTTAAATGGTTTTCTAGTGATCTTAGTTAACATACAAGTTTTACACTTATTATGGTCCAATTCAAAAGATGGAATCATGCTCATTTTTGACATTTCTTTCATTCTTTTATGGTGAACATGTCCTAGTCTAGCATGCCATAGTTCCATGTTACTAAGTTTAACACTAGATATAGAATCAACCATACAAATCGAATTAAAAGTAGAAGGCATATCTAAATTAAGCATAATCATCCCATTACACAAATAACCAAATCCAACAAAAGAACCATGTTTCGACAAGATATACTTGTCGGATTCTAACACTTGTTTGTATCCACAATTATTTAATAATACACCGGACAACAAGTTTTTCCGAATACCGGGAACATACAATACATTACACAACGAAATTGTTTTTCCAGAAGTAAAAGTTAAATCTACTAGTCCAATTCCAAGTATTGGTTCTGTTGCGACATTTCCCATAGTTAAAACACGTCCATCATTAATAGTTGCAAGTTCCTTGAACCATCTTCGGTCCTTGCACACATGACATGTCGCACCAGAATCATACCACCAAGCAATATCATCATCCTGTACATAGAATGATTCACAAATTAATGATACATAATTCAAATCCGAATTATTATTAATTGTTAATATTGTACCTGCTTGTTTTGGATCTCCTTTGGATCCACCACTAGTACCAGCCTCGTTTTTGCCTTTTCTCGTGCGGCAATCACGCTTGAAATGTCCAGGTTTTCCACATTTCCAACAGCCACCATCGTTGGACTGTTTTGCTTTCTTTACACTTCCCTTTTTGTGATCGTTACCTTGAAACTTTCGTTTCTTGTTCTTAGTATTCGAACCCTTTTTGAAACTAGAATTAGTTTCTTTAACCATATTGACATTTGATCCGCCAATATCCTTGTCTTTTTCATTCACCCATGTTTTCTCCATCCTACGACACCCTTCCTCAATACTTATGGCACTTCCCAACTCAACCAAATTGTATTCTTCCTTCTTATGTTTCAAATTATTTTTGAAATCCTTCCAAGAAGGCGGAAGTTTGTCAATAATAGATGCTGTCGCAATGGATTCATCCATTTTTAAACCATGTTGGGTAAAGCGACCAAGTATACTAAGACACTCATTATATTGTTCCATAACAGAACGCCCATCTATCATTTTGTAATTCATGAAATCACTAACCAGGAATTTCTTACTGGATGAATCTTCTGCCATGTACTTGGCCTGAAGCATGTCCCATAATTCTTTTGCAGATTCAATGTTTTGATAAATATCAAAAAGAGTATCACACATACCGTTTAAAATTGTTCCACGACATATGAAGTCATCATTCCAGAACTTGTTGCGTTTTCTGATTTGATCAATGGTTTCACCCTCCACTTCCTCCGGTGCTGGTGTTGTTAAAACGTACACAACTTTCATTGTTGTTAACAAGAATTGCATCTTCTTCTGCCATCTTCGAAAATCTTGCCCTTCGAATTTGGCTAACTTCACAAACTTAGACGTCATATCGCGTACAGATTCGCCTGCCATCTTGAAGAAATTTAATCGATCTTTGTTGTTTATGTGTGGTAATTGGGGTGAGATTGGTATCCTGATAGCAATTAGAAGTCACGAATAGTACGCTTTCAGATCGATTAAATTGGAGTGTATACCAATTAACGACCGGATAAAATCTAATTGATTCAAGTTTGTGAATGATTGTATGTCAGCTCGACCCCAGCCAGGGGCGCTGCCCCTTGGACCCTGCCAGGGGCTGCCGCCCCTTGGACCCTGCTTCTCTCAGGGGCGTTGCCCCCGAACCCCCACCAAGGGGGCTACGCCCCCTTGGAACCCCCGTTAGTCCCGTTAATATCCAAATAAGTGTCGAACCTTATTTGCATATTAAACTCAATCTATTTTACACTAAAATACCAACATCGTGTCGATATATTCAACCTTAACCTGAACTCATTTATCAAATGAGTTAGGCATGTAGGAGTTCGGATCAAATAAGAAGTAAAATTAAAATAAGAAGGGTAAGAAGAAATCACAACCACGCATTTTAGATGCACATACAAAAATGGATGGATCTCCTCTTAAAATTCTCTCTCTTATTTAAAATGTGTGGCTACAATTCCTTCTTATTCTTATCATTTTAGTTTTTCTTCATGTAGACCCATTTAAGATTTGAATAAAATTTCAAGGTACACGCTCAATTTTAGAAGGAAACGCTACGTATATTGCACATACCACTGTGAAAAAACTTCAAATTGGTTGGGTTATTTTGATAAATTTATGAAATACATAACTTTTAAACTTTTAGCTATATTTTAAACATGTTGGCAGGTTGAAATCGATTAAGAATTTCAACCTAAACCTAACTTGTTTTATTAAATAGGTTAGTCGTGTCGACTCATTTACAAGCCAAACATGTTTAGCATCAACTCTAACTTGTTTATTTACGTGCCGGTCTCGAGTTGGGTCAGAGATTGCCACATCTACCACTTAGTCGTATATCTTAGTTTATGATAATATGGATTTACAAAAAAAAAAGAAAAAAAAAAGAAGAAGAAGAAAGACTTAATGCACGTGTTTAAGCTCATTAATTACACTCGGTGACGGAACCAGGACTAGAAGGGACCGGGTTCACACATTTTTTTTAAACTATAGTATGGGGAAAAATGAACAAAAAATACGATTTCAATTAAAACGACTAACTTTAATAACAAACTAAATTTACTTGCCACATGTTAGTGGACTAATTAAGGGCGAGTTCATCTAAAATAAGCGATTAAAAAAAATTAGGAGACACTGCTAACCGTTAGATGACAAAATCAAAGGTTAAGATTATATGTGGCAATTTGGTAATTATTCTGAAAAACCGTTTGATGCTTTAACAAAAATATTGGTGGAAAGGGGTAAAAAGGTCTTTTAACCTAAAGCCTAAACATGTTCCTTTCGGGTTTTTTTTTCGACACTAAAGGACTTTTCAAACAAGAACCCGTAAGAATATAACTCTCTTCATCTTGTCGATCCATTCAATCTAAAGAAGTGTTCTTAGTGTTGGAATGCGAGAGTTGGATTAGCCTAATACAACTAAAGGTGTGTGAGCCTATCGGGACACACACGTATACACGAAGAACACGTTTATTATATATTTAATATATATATATATATATATATATATATATATATATATATATATATATGTTTTATATTTATAAATGTATAATATGTTTCACAAAATATAAAAGAGAGGGACTTGGATGTCGGAAAACGAAACTCCCGGACTTCCCTCCAAATTGGCCAGTTAGAAGGATCTAGAAGGGGTGTTATATGTCAGTTTTGGCTAACTAAAGGAGTTGAATTACAATGGCTTGTTGGACAAGTCGTGGTGCTATATAAACACCGCTTGGCCTCATTGTTTATATGACACAAAATAATCCCTAATACACTTGACGTAATTTATTGTTTTCCCTTTTTTCCTTGGTCAACAGTTGTGGCTAAAATTAAATAAACCATATAGATTTGTTTTGTTTTAATTCGTACAGTGGGTATTACAACAAGAATTCTAATTCTTGTTTTTATTTTTCATCTAGTGTCCTCTTCTAGCATATACGATTGAATGTATACCACTTTGGTATTTTATTGTGTTTAAGCTACAACAAGAACACAAGTTTGTTAGGTTGTTAAACGTGAAACAAGGACTAGCATCCTAACGTGCTTCATTTGATGTGTAGTTTGTGCATTCGTTAGAGACGATTGTTTTAATCACTAAGTTTCTTTTGCTGTTGTTTCGAGGGTTAGTTTTTCTTGTTTTCCTTTTACTTTAATTTGTTTATTATATGTGTTAATCATAATTTCTAAACTAGATCCATTATCCGCTGCGTACTCGTAGTGTTAATGGTTAACATGATAATTAAATCCTAACAGTGGCATCACGAGTCAACTCGTTTGGTGGATATGGGTTACACGATTTAATAAACTCGCGAAAAGGCTGCATGAAATCTAACTTAGTTATTCGGTTTTTTTTTTTTTTGACAACTATCATGCAATACTTGTCATTAATTAATAAAAAATACCTAGAAGCTAATGAATTAAAATTAATGGTTAATTAGATATATAAAATAGCATATTAAAAGTTAATTAGTTTGCCATGATTATTTTATATGTGTATTTCGGCTATAAGACCTACACAATCATTTTTTTTATGATGCATGTGGCGATCTAGGCACTTGATGAAAGCCTAGTGAGGGTCTTATGGTTCTCCATTTGGGGAAGACTCACTAGAGGACTCAGATTTTATGTGTTTAATTAATGTCTTTGTTTATGTATGTGACTCTTCAATTGCATAATTGTTACATGTTTTACACACCTAATTGCATGCAATATGGAATAATACATATCGAAATCATGACATTAATATGGTCTTAATTTACACGCCTAAATATGCTCAATTGTGACCTGCTATTTGATTCGTGAAAAATTAGTTTTTGTAAAATTAAGTGACCTAAATATATTGAAACAAGTTTTTCATGAAATTAAAAACTGGATGCTATGGACACATGGGAAGTACGGCTCACCCACTAGAGCAAACTATAAAGGGGTATAAGGCGGTGCGCACAGTCACACCTAAAGGATTTCTGGTCATATGCTTCGCACTGACCTGGTCCTCCGCTTCCTTGCGAGTTCGATTGGAGCTACCGTGAACCATGATGATCACTACAGTGTCATTACCAAAAAGTTTTAAAAATAAGTGCTACAAAGTTGTTTTGCATGCTTCTTTGTACATGATTTTACCACATTTATTTGTATACCCTATGTGTAAATTTTAAGTCTATGCCAGCCAACCAAGAACATGTGCTTTTGGCTTGACCTCTTTGGTCAGACCTTAGGGCCATTCCAAACCCATGGAGAATTTTGCTCATTGGTCAGACTTTTGGCAATTTTTGCACATTCTTGTTTGGTCGACTTATTTCGAGTATGCTTGGTCAGACCTTGGACCCGAGGCATAAGATGAGACTAAACATGCTCATGACATTATTACTTGTTTACTAATGTCTTGATCAATCTCATAAATTTAAGAGTTGCATTTTATGCAATTAACGCTCGTCGCTTACCTCTTGCCCCACTTGTTTATACATTGGTCAGACCTTTGGTAATAAGTGGGAGGTCAAGTTGGATCTTAGTCTTAATTAGTAATTAATTGGGTAGTTAATTCTATTAAGAATTTAATTATTGAAAATACTAATTATTTGAACTTTATAATTTTAGATGACTACCTCAGTCGGAAACAATTCGGTACTCAGGAGTTTCTTTGAGAAACAAAAACTCACTGGACCTAACTTCATTGACTGGTATCGCCAGCTTCGCATTATCCTGTCAGCTGAAGATAAGGAATATTACTTGGAGCATCCTATTCCTGCTGCACCTGTTGCAACTCCTGGACACCCAGTCCCTCCTGAGGCTTTGGCAGCTCACACTGCTTGGGTCAAGGGATCAAAGGACATTGTTGCATTCATGCTTATGACCATGGACTTAGAAATCCAACGAAATCTAACTCACCTTGGTGCATATGACATGCTACAAGAGTTGAAAAGTATGTTTGCTCAATAGGCAGAACATGAACTTCTTTAAACCGCGAGAGAATTTCACTCGTGCAAGCAAGAAGAAGGCCAATTTGTAAGCTCATATGTTCTAAAGATGAAGAGCTACATTGACAACTTGGAGCATCTCGGTCATCCCATCACTTTGAACGTTGGAGTAAGCCTGATCATGATTGGACTCTCTAAGGAGTATGACAACTTTGTGCAGAACTATAATATGCACAGCATGGGGAAGACTGTGAATGAATTACATGCTATGCTTAAACAACATGAGCAGACGCTACCCAAGAAAGATGTTGCACCTGCACTTCATGCTATACGTGCAGGAAAGGTCCAGAAAAACTAAGGTAAAAAACCGTTCAAGGCTGCTAAGGGGAAACAAGGGAATGGAAAGTATAAGTTGGATTATGCTCCTGAGCATAAACCATCTTATGCTTCCAAGCCCAAGAAACCTCCACCACCCAAGAAGGATAACCCTGCAAAGGACGCAACTTGTCACCAATGTGGTGAAACAGGTCATTGGAGAAGGAACTGTCCCGTGTATCTCGCCGAGTTGCTGAAAAAGAAGAAGCTATCTCAAGGAGCTAGCACTTCAGGTATTTTCACCATAGAACTCTATTCTTTTCCTAGTACATCTTGGGTTTATGACACGGGTTGTGGTACTCACATCTGTAATACTACTCAGGGTCTCAGGGGAAGTAGGAAGCTGAAGCGAGGAGCTTTAAGTCGATACATGGGCAATGGTCAACGCGCAGGAGTTGAAGCTATTGGAAGTTATCATTTATGTCTCCCTAGTGGATTAGTGGTTGTTTTGAACAATTGTCATTATGCTCCCTCTATTACTAGAGGAATTATTTTAGTTTCACGTTTGTTTGACGATGGTTTTATTAACCGCTTTGAATTAAATAATACAATTTCAGTTTCTAGGAATAATGTTATTTATTTTAGTGTTATCCCAAGGGATGGTATTTTTGAAATTGATATGTCTTGTTCTAAAACAAATGATAGTTCTATGTTTGCTGTTAGCAATAAAAGAGTCAATCTCACTTTGGACTCTACTCGCTTGTGGCATTGTCGTCTTGGACACATTAGCAAGAAACGCATGGGGAAGTTGCAACATGATGGACTTCTCAACTCAACTGACATCAAGTCGTTTGAAAAGTGTGTTTCCTGCATGTCTGGTAAGATGGCAAGAAAACCCTATTCACATCAAGTGGAAAGGGCTAAGGATCTACTTGGACTAATACAAACCGATGTATGTGGCCCATTTAGAACTGTGTCAAGACGAGGAGCAAGCTGCTTCGTCACTTTTACTGATGACTATAGTCGGTATGGTTATGTTTACCTGCTGAAACATAAACATGAAGTGTTTAAAACATTTAAAGTGTTTCAAAAGGAAGTAGAAAACCAACTCGGGAAGACCATTAAGTCACTACGTTCTGATCGTGGAGGTGAATATATGAGTCAAGAGTTTTTGGATCATCTTAAGGAGCATGGGATTATTGCCCATCGCACTCCTCCTTACACACCACAACATAATGGTGTATCTGAGAGGAGAAATCGAACACTGCTAGACATGGTTCGCTCCATGATGAGTCAAACTACTCTTCCAAAGTCCTTTTGGGATTATGCCCTTGAGTCTGTTGCACGCATTCTCAACAAGGTTCCAACTAATAAGGTTGATAAGACACCATACGAGGTATGGCATGGGCAAGCCCCTAAGTTGTCTTACTTAAAAGTCTGGGGTTGTGAGGCACTTGTTAAGGGTGATACACTTACCAAACCTGAAAAACTGGAACCCAGATCTATTAAGTGTATCTTCGTAGGATACCCAAAGGAAACAATGGGATATTCTTTCTACCTTCCATCCGAGAACAAAGTAATTGTTGCTAGGAATGCTGAATTCTTTGAGAAAAATCTCTTGGATCAAGAAGCAAGTGAGAGTCTAGAAGATATTGAAATTATTCAAGAAGAAGATACAAATCCTTCTGTAGACACTAGCTTATGTCATGATGAGGATGATCAAGAAATTGATGAACCTCAAAGTGATATCAATCCCATTTGTAAGTCCACTAGGACACGCCGTGCCCCAGATCGAATGTGTTTATATGTCGATGCTGAGGAGCATGAGTTTGGGGATCTTGGTGAACCCAATAACTATAAAGCTGCATTGATGGATCTTGAATCCAAGAAATGGCTTGATGCGATGAATGTAGAAATGCAATCCATGAAAGACAACGAAGTCTAGGACTTAGTTGATCTTCCTCCTAACGGTAAAACCGTTGGTAGCAAATGGCTCTTCAAAAAGAAGACTGACATGGATGGTGCAGTACACACCTTTAAAGCTCGTCTCGTAGCAAAGGGCTTCACTCAAACCTACGGGGTTGATTATGAAGATACCTTTTCTCCTGTTGCATACATTAGAGCTATAAGGATTCTCATAGCCATAGCTGCATTCTATGACCATGAGATTTGACAAATGGATGTCAAAACCGCCTTCCTCAATGGACATCTTTCTGAAGAAGTCTATATGGTGCAACCTGAAGGTTTTGTTAATCCAAAATATCCTAA
Organism: Artemisia tridentata subsp. tridentata; assembly: GCA_021014915.2. Taxonomy (NCBI): domain Eukaryota; kingdom Viridiplantae; phylum Streptophyta; class Magnoliopsida; order Asterales; family Asteraceae; genus Artemisia; species Artemisia tridentata. Next base: position 115,097,113 of record CP139504.1, read on the forward strand.
CTAAGTATGTAAGCTCAAGCGTTCCATTTATGGACTTAAGCAAGCATCTAGGCAATGGAATAAACGTTTTGATGATGAGATTAAGAAATTCGATTTCACTCAGAATCAAGATGAGCCATGTGTATATCAGAAAGCTGGTGGGAGTTATGCTACTTTCCTAATTCTATATGTTAATGACATATTACTCATGGGAAACAACATTCCAAAGTTACAAGATGTAAAATCCTACCTTGGAAAATGTTTTGCCATGAAAGATCTAGGAGAAGCTGCATATTTTCTTGGAATCAAGATCTATAGAGATAGATCAAGACGGTTAATTGGTTTGTGTCAAAGTGCTTACATTGAGAAAATCTTGAAAAGATATTTCATGGAGAATTCCAAACGAGGAACTATCCCAATGCAAGATGAGCCTAAATTGAGTAAATCACAAGGTGCTGAGACGCCTGCTGAAAAAAAACACATGCAAAGAGTTCCCTACGCCTCGACTATAGGGCTGTTCACAAGCCGAGCCGAACCGAGCGAGGGTCTGCTCGAACTCGGCTCGAATTGAAACCGAGCAGCTCGGCTCGGTTCGAATTTAATGAAACGAGCGGAAAACCATTGCTCGAACTCGCTTGGTTTAAAACCGAGCAGCTCGGCTCGGTTCAAATTGGCTCGGTTCAAATTAAAATTTAGTACAAAGACTTCAAATTTAAAGGTAACCATTGATCATTCAGTCAAGCTGATACAAAATAAGTTCACCAAAATATGAACATGATAATTGTTCTGATTAAAAACCAAAAAAAACAACTTAAAGTTCAAGCAGCCTATCAGCGTCTTCATCAGCAAAATATTTCTTCAGATCAACCAGCAAAATATTTCTTCAGATCAACTGATACAACCTGTTAACCCTACCAATTCTACACAGCTAATAGAATGATAGTTACAAGATAAATTTATATTTATATAAATACATACATATATAATATATATAATATATTTATATATATAATAAAAATATTCGAGCTGATCTGAGCCGAGCAGACCTTTGCTCATGCTTGGCTCGTTTACAAACCGAACCGAGCAGAGCGGCTAGTTTACAATCGAGCGACGAATCGAGCGAGCAATTTCCGCGCAATTTCCGAATGAGCGGCGTGCGATCGGCGAGCGGCGAGCACTTTGCCCAGCCCTACTCGGCTATAGGATCAATTATGTATGCTGTGAGATGTACTCGTCCTGATGTTGCATTCGCTCAGAACATGACAAGCCGTTTTCAACAGAATCCAGGTGAACTTCACTGGACTGCTGTTAAGAATATTCTTAAGTATTTACGTAATACTAAGGATATGTTTCTGGTTTACGGAGGTGATATGAAATGAGAGCTCAGGGTTTCTTGTTACACTGATGCTGGATATCTAACAGATGCTGATGACCTAAAATCTCAAACTGGATATGTATTCGTTTTAAATGGAGGTGATGTTGACTGGAAAAGCACAAAGCAGAGTATTTTTGTGACTTCATCTACAGAAGCTGAGTATATAGCTGCTTATGATGCATCTAAAGAGGCTGTATGGATTCGAAAATTCATTTATGGGCTTGGCATTGTTCCCATAATTGAAGAACCTATAAATATGTATTGTGATAATACTGGAGCCATTACTATAGCTAATGAAAGTGGAATCACCAAGGGTGCTAGACATTACCGTGAAAAAGTTCATTATCTTCGAGAAACCATTGAGATGGGTGACATGAAGATATTAAAAGTTCACACAGATGACAATCTAGCCGATCCCTTTACGAAGGCTTTAGCATATCCTAAGCATTCTAAATTGACTAGGAATATTGGTTTGATACCAGCTAGTTGTCTCATGTAAATCTTGATGATGTACCCTCCGAACGGGTTAAAGGACTCCCTTTCGAGCCTGTGCGAAGCTCTCTCTTCGGAGGCCCAGGTTAATCTCTTAAAATGTTTCATTAGCGTAAAACCATTCATCTATGAAGTGGTTACCAAGTGGGAATCCGCCAATCGAAGCCCTAAGCCCTTCGGGGTATCTCCTTCGAAGGAACTAGAACGGAGAACCACCTTGACCTGGTCACACCCACGTTCCCTCTTCCCTTAGGCTTTCCCGCCAAGGATGAGATCGTGGGTTACAAAGCCCAAGCGGTTACCACAAATCATGGGACGCCCCCATGATCTCCGAATCAAGTGCAACTGCCCTCTAAGGCCTATTTCTCCCCTATAAATAGCTTAGACGGGCAAGAACCATGGTATGCTAACTCAACTCTCTCAATTTACTACAAACTTACCATATCACATACTTACTCGCACGCCGGAGGTGGTTCGCAGGGTCCAACCCCTGCGCAATCACTTAACGTAGTGTCTTAGTATTTCTTATTTCAGGTTAAAGACAAGCTTGGCGCAATCTCAACACCCCATATATCCTTTGATCACCATCGAAGGCCTGATCGTGCAATTTATTGTACAATCAGTGGCACCATCCGTGGGACCGCTACAATTGGTCTCGTTATTTCCAAGCTTATAACCAACCAACTACTTTCACTATATATCCGGCATGGATCAAGGGAGAGAAGATACTCCCCCACTGGGTTTCTCGACCTTGGCGCCAGTACCAATCAATGACTCCAACAACCTTCCCCCAATAACCGCTTCCACGTTCACAACATGTTCTTACCCAGAAGTAACACCCAACCATCATGCTTCGACATCAGCCAATCCGGAGCCTGTTATTAGCCCAGCCTTTGTCGAAGCCAACCACGAAGCATTGGAATCCCTTCTAAGGGCTCGCAAAAGGCAAGTTAGGAATGCTGATATGCGAAGGGAATTGGAATACTCAAGTGACGAGTATGATGAAGAGATAGAAATGGAGCCTAGGCCTCCGGCCCAAGGAGCAACACTCTCGGCCCTAAGGATTGGGTCACCAGTGGGTCGAAGGCTAAGCAGAAGGTCCGTTGGGTTTGAAGGAGTCCCAGAGAGGGCTCCGACTAGGAGAGAAGGAGCGGTTGTCGAAGGTTCCAATGAGAGGAGCCAACGAAGGGAAGAAACAGGGGTGAATTTGCCTCCATTGTTAACAGCTCATTTTGGAAGGACCGAATCAGGGGTTCCGTTGCAGCCTTCTCACGTATCAGGCGTAGAAGGCAATCCGCCTACAATTAATATGGGAGGAAATCTTCCTCCCAAAGTTATGTACCCCTCGTTCCAAACTTAGTCTTACTCTCAAGGTTTATATCCTCCAATAAATGGGCAGCCTAGCAACCCTAGCCTCCCTCAACCTTATGGGAGCATACCCTTCGGGCATCCCATGGCTTACCTTCCGTATGCCATGGGAAACGGTTATCCGTTCGGCATGAACACACCTTATCAGTCCTACCCTAGCCAAACTCCTATGGGAATACCCCCAAACCAAAATCCGTATAATATTGTTCCTATGTATGCACCACCGGCTACACCCTTCGTTAGGTGGATAGAAGACTACCCATTGCCTGATGGGTTGAAAATGCCTTCGCACATTGGGACTTATGATGGGAAGGGGGATCCGGACAATTTCCTACATTTGTTCGAAGGGGCTATTAAAATGCAAAAGTGGGTCATGCTTGTAGCCTGTCACATGTTTACATATACCCTACGAGATTCTGCCCGTATTTGGTGGAATGGGCAAAAGCCTGGCAGCATTGTCAATCTTGATGATCTCAAGGCTAAGTTTCGATCACACTTCAGTCAGCAAAAGAAGTTTACAAGGACCCATCTGACGGTGCACAACATTAAACAAAAGGAGAATAAAAGCACAAGGGCCTTCGTCACTAGGTACACCGATGAAACTTTACAGATCTTGGGTCTACATGAAGATCAGCGTATTTCGGGTTTCGTACATAGCCTTCAAAATCGAAGTTTTCTGGAATTCTTATCCACTGACCTTCCGACAACTTATAAAGGGTTAATGGAAAAGATGAATACTTGGATTGAAGTAAAGGAGGTATCTACTAACGGTGCTCCGATCGATAGAGACTGCAACAGCAAGTTCTCAAAGCATTCTGTGTAGGAAGGGTCAAAGAACAAGAACAAAAACAGAGACAGGTTTTCTCCGTACAAAGGTCCTAACCATGGTTTGCTAGGAAGATTAACTAAGTCTCCGAAGGAAATACTTGCAACAGAGAGGGCTGCTAAGGCTTTCAAAGCACCCCCTCGTATAACAAGCAAGGGCAAAAACAGGGATACCAGCAAGTATTGTCACTTTCATGAAGATTATGGTCATGATACGAACAGTTAGTCGCCAACCAAATCAAGGGCTCTTACTAAGCTTTGCTAGCTCGCCTCCGATTTGCAAAGGACATGGAGGTTCGTAACCTCTCCATTTTCGTGGACTCATAGCTAGTCGCCAACCAAATCAAAGGCTCTTACGAAGCAAGGCAGCCCACAATCAAACAGTATTTGGATAAAGCTAAAGAACTCCTTCAGGGGTTCGAATCCTATGAGATAGCACATGTTCGCAGGAACCAAAACAAGAAAGCGGATTCTTTAAGCAAGCTAGCTTCGATGGCATTTGCTCACCTGACAAAGGAGGTCTTAGTGGAAGTATTGGCCGATAGGTCAATCAAACGAGGCGAAGTTTCGGACATCATACTCAAAGAAGGCTCCAATTGGATGACTCCAATAAGGGAGTACTTGATCAGTGGTATTCTGCCAGAAGATCCTAAGCTTGCACAAAAGGTCAGGGTCAAGGCTCCCCAATATAGACTTATGGGAGATAATCTCTACAAAAGGTCTTTCTTATCTCCATGGCTTTATTGTGTGGGACTGAAACAGGCTTCAAGCATCATTTATGATGTTTATGAAGGATCTTGCGGAGTGCACGCAGGTCCTCGCTCTATTGCCTCGAAAATAATGAAGTTGGGATATTATTGGCCATCAATACTGGAAGACGCAACTGAAATAATACAAACATATGCGGCATGTCAGATACACTCAAAAGTTCGAAGACCACTAGAGTATGACGTGACCTCTATCACATCAGCAAGGCCTTTCGACCAATGGGGATTCGACAAAGTTGGACCTCTACCAGTAGCTCCAGGAGGGGTACAATTCTTGGTAGTAGCCATAGACTACTTCACCAAATGGGTCGAAGCCAAGCCTTTGGCATCAATAACTGGAAGACATGTGGAAAAGTTTACGTGGGAACACATAATCTACCGATTTGGAGTCCCACACACCATCACCTCCAACAACGGGAAGCAATTTTCCGAAGGTGTATTCCCATCTTTCTGCGAAAGCCTAAACATAAAACAAATGTTCACTCCCGTTGACATCATCAACAGGGACATTGTAATTGAAATCAAGATAAGATTAGGGCAATACCAACATGAGTGGGTAAATAGGCTACCCCAAGTCCTGCGGGCATATAGGAATATGTCCTTCAAATAGAACAGCACAAGCAAAGCTAAGGCCTACATTTGAAGGACCCAACGTCATATCGAAAGACTACGGCAACAAAGCATACAAGCTCGAAACGCTGGACAGAAATGTCATGGATAAGACTGGAATGATATTAATCTTCGTAAGTTTTACATACAAGACTTACTATTTTTAAAGTACTTAGCTTATTTTTCAATTTCATTTAACGCACTCTTCTCACTTGGGAAAGAAGCATTAATGGTAGGTGTCTTAGTATTCATTTCTTAAAATGATGTAATCCTCCCTACCCAATTAATGATATAAAATATTTCTCTCAAAATCTCTTGTTTCGTTCTATACAACAAAGATTTGCTCAGCCAAGTACTTTACAAGTTTCAATGTCGAAGGATGATTCAAGACACATGTCTTGTGTAAACATAACATCCATTACAATTCACATTAACTTTCCTACAAGACTTAGGGGATTCTAAGCCCTTTGTAACTTAAGGATAAAAGACGGAGTGGGTCGCGACCCTCTATCGCAGTCAAACTACACGATTGCTGAAAATCTTGGTCCAAAATACACACAATAAGGTCATAACCTTAGGTTGTATATTTACGTTTATACATAAGCGTAAGAGAAGACAAGCATGATATCAAAAGAGGGACACAGTCCCCTAAATTGGCATTCAAAAGGCTACATATAGTCATAGCCATCATTAAACATCATGACAATTGTCTAAAGTATGGGTCAAAGCCCAACAGTACAAAAGATAAATTGTTCAAAGACATAGGCACAAGCCTAGCAAAGCATCATAAGAAATTGTTTAAAAAGGGTACATGCCACCCCTAAGACCAAATTACTGCCAACATGGCAACCTTCATGCATTTTTAGAGGAATTGGGATCCTCTTGGTTAGAGGGAGACGGAAGCTTCACAGATGCGGTTCTCTTGGTTGGAGATGGAGGCTGTATTTTCCTTGACTTCTTGGACAGGAGATCTTCTATTGAGACTGAGGGGTTCTTGGTTGCTTCGGTGAGGAAAGGGTACTCTGCTGTAGTGTACGCGTTATCAGCATCGTTATATTCCTGCTCGGACGTTGGGCGGTAGTAAGGTACCTCCGACAACACCACCGGTTTCTTGGTCTCGGCGATTTCCTCCAACGTCGTGCATTTACCATAGAATATGGCCGCGTTCACCAGCTTTCCTACTATCTCCCCCACCTCATCACTGTGGTACAACTCCATCCCAACATAAGGAACAACCTTCGACACCACCTCCGCCCTATCTTTCTTCAAACTCTTGCATTCGAGTTTTAATCCGTCCATCTCTTGACAAAGCTTGATCTCCTGCTCTACCAACCTAGCTCTTTCGGTTTCAAGACCAGTGCATTTCTACTCAAGTGTAGCAACTTGTGTCTTATACCTAGAAACCTTAGCCTCCTCCATCTTCAGCTTACCTTGCGACTCTTTAAGTTGTTCTTCAAGGCTGTCAATCTTGGCCCGAAGGGCTTCATACCTTGGGTTCTTCTCGAAATCCAACATAGCCGCATCACATTTGGCTTCTAGTTCTGCATACTGAGATTCCCTCTTCTTCTCCCTAGCAACAATCACAGCTACCTCTTCCTTGGCATCTTTCACCATACGAATCAGCTCTCTTGTCCGGGTGTTCAAATGGTTATCCAACTTGGCTTGTCTTGTATAACTTTTGTCGTGCAAGTCACACAGCCTTTCAACGAACATGTCATTTAGGGTTCTTCTCCAGCTAGCAGGAGTAACATTTTCCACCAGCAGATGACAGGTGAGAGCATTTGGTAGCTCCTTGGTGTTCGGAAATCCTGCATAAGGCATATCCATCAGATACAGAACACATTAAGAAAGAAGGGATTAAAAGAAATTTTACTTACCAAGGATATCGTCATCATCAGCGACTTCCTCAGTCGAATATATGATTGCTTTCCCATGGGACTTCTCTATCTTTTGTTTGGTAGACCTTGAGGTAGGAGTATGGATGTTTAATTTCCTATTTGGGGTGGCCTTCGAAGGCCTTGCACTGGTGCCTTTCCTGCTTCGCATCCTGTATGCGATGCCGAAGGACCCCACGATTTTCAGTTGGTCACCCTCGGAGGGAGGGTCATCATAATCGGCAACGTTCTCCACAAGCTGGGGGGTTTCCTCAGTACTCACAGGTTTTGAAGGATGGACTACTGCAAGTGGCTCAACTGGTGAAGCATCAACATCATTGTTATTCACAGATACAGACGGAGACCCAACTCCGTAGCTCACATCTTTTGGATCCTTGGAAATGAAGCTGACTTCCTTAGCACCCCCTGACACAACAAAGTTCCTGAATGCCATTCCTACAACAACAAAAGAAAAGAGATAAATATCAGCAGATAAGTTATTTGTTTTATTTAAATGGGAATGTACATACTCTGTCCTTCACACACTATTTCAGGCTTTGACGGAGACCCTTCCCAACGGTCCACAATGCCCGCTATAAACAAGATTGGCTCAGGGAATGTTTGCACATCAACTGGATGACGTGCAAGACGCTGATACATAGGACTGCTTCTTATTTCATAAGGCAAGGGGTCATTGAACCTTTTTTCATCCAACATATATGCTTCATCCAACAACGCTGGATACTTAGGAGGTATGATTGTGTTCTCAACATAGAAAAATTACCCTTTCCAATTTTTGATATTCGAAAAGGGTTTGGTTACTAGGTAGGGCACATCATGTTCACCACTCTTAGCTATGGTTATCCAATCGCCACCAGGATATAGGTTAACAAAGCCCCTAAGAACAGTTAGTGTAGGCTCATAACCGTACGCTTTGCACATGACAATGTAGGTGGTTAATTTGGCTAGGCCAAAGGGATTTAACCTAGAAATGTGAACTTTTTAGTATTGCAAAAACTCCAAAATTAGCGGATGGATGGGTATCCTAAAGTTTGACTGGGTGAATGCATGCACATATAAGCCCACATACCCTGCGGGAGCATCAAAGATATTCTGATTTTTGCTCAGAAGCATGATTTTGAACTCTTTGGGTATGGGATAATCACGAAGAAAGTCAGATAATGCTTCTTTTGACAAAGTACATTTTTGTTGCCTAATGGTTCTTTTTGCTGCCATACTCATATTGCAATAACAAGAGAAATAAATCAAAGAAGGATGATGGAATATTACCTTTCGAGCCAACGGAAGCACAAAAAACACAGTGAGGTGTTTGTGTATTTTGGGCGGAATGTAAAAATGGGCTAGGGTTTACCGTACCATATCATTTTATACCCATTGTATTTTCAATCTTGGCCGCACACGTGTCCATCCAACTTTGATGCATTCACGGATTTCAAATACAATTTAAATTTTGAAAATATGTTTACTTTTACCGAGATCCTAGCCGTTTTGGTTTAAGTAGCAAGTGGACGGATAATGATTAAGTTGCATTAAATGCACAGTTAGTTAGGCATTTATTTTCTTTTCGCACAATTTTGTAACGTGAGGGACACCGTGCATGCTGATTTTTGAGTCGAATGCAATTTATACTCGTACTTATATATCACTTTCGACTGGGGGGCTTGATGATGTACCCTCCGAACGGGTCGAAGGACTCCCCTTCGAGCCTGTGCGAAGCCCTCTCTTCGGAGGCCTAGGTTAATCTCTTAAAATATTTCATTGGCCTAAAACCATTCATCTATGGAGTGGTTACCAAGTGGGAATCCGCCAATCGAAGCCCTAAGCCCTTCGGGGTATCTCCTTCGAAGGAACTAGAACGGGAGAACCACCTTGACCTGGTCACACCCATGTTCCCTCTTCCCTTAGGCTTTCCTGCCAAGGATGAGATCGTGGGTCACAAAGCCCTAGCGGTTACCACAAATCATGGGACTGAGAATGATGAAAGCAAGACATAAATGACCATGCTACTGAGAATGATTTATCAAACTATATCTCAGACACCTTTAGAATTAATCAAATAATTGTTCGGTCGAACCCAAAGGGTAATCTAGAATTAATCAAATAATTGTTCGGTCACACCCACGTTCCCTCTTCCCTTAGGCTTTCCTGTCAGTAGCATGGTTTAACGGTATCTATAACAAAGGATGATGAAAGCAAGACATAAATTACCATGCTACTGGGAATGATTTATAAAACTATATCTCAGACACCTTTAGTTTAAATAGCGAGTGAGAACGTTGCTAGACGTTTCCGTCGTTGGTTTTTGTGTTATCTGCTACTCCAACTCCCAAGTGGGAGTTGTTGGAATGTGAGAGTTGGACTAGCCTAATACGACTAAAGGTGTGTGAGCCTATCGGGGTACACACGTATACACGAAGAACACGTTTATTATATATTTAATATATTTATATATATATATTATATATATATTATATATATAATATTAAATGTATAATATGTTTCACAAAATATAAAAGAGATGGACTTGGATGTCGAAAAATGAAACTCCCGGACTTCCCTCAAAAGTGGTCAGTTATGGAAGGATCTAGGAGGGGTGATATGTGTCGGTTTTGGCTAACTAAAGGAGTTGAATTACAATGGCTTGTTGGACAAGTCGGGGTGCTATATAAACACCCCTTGGCCTCATTGTTTATATGACACAAAATAATCCCTAATACACTTGACGTAATTTATTGTTTTCCCTTTTTTCCTTGGTCAACAATTGTGGCTGAAATTAAACAAACCACATAGATTTGTTTTGTTTTAATTCGTACAGTGGGTATTACAACAAGAATTCTAATTCTTGTTTTTATTTTTCGTCTATTGTCCTCTTCTAGTATACACGATTGAATGTATACCACTTTGGTATTTTATCGTGTTTAAGCTACAACAAGAACACAAGTTTGTTAGGTTGTTAAACGTAAAACAAGGACTAGCATCCTAACGTGCTTCGTTTGATGTATAGTGTGTGCATTCGTTAGAGGTGATTGTTTTAATCACTAAGTTTCTTTTGCTGTTGCTTCGAGGGTTAGTTTTTCTTGTTTCCCTTTTACTTTAATTTGTTTATTATATGTGTTAATCATAATTGCTAAACTAGATCCATTATCCGCTGCATACTCGTAGTGTTAATGGTTAACATGATAATTAAATCCCAACACTTAGTACTTCGTTATTTTTTCATAGATCTAACCGCTTTTATGTTGACTTGATTTTTAACATCATTAACAGAGTTTTATGTTGATAGTTCATTATTTTACGAGTTTTTTCAACCGTTTGAAGAAGACGATGATGATGATGCATTATTTGATTAAGATTCTTGAACACTTTGAAGATGAAGATTCAATAATGCTCTTAGATAAGGATGATGACAATTATGGTGGTGCAATACTTGAATATTGATGATGTTGCATCCTTTTTAAACATATAAACAAAATAGGTTTATAACATGGTTGTGATTTGAAGATGCCACTAGTAGTAGTTGTGCTGCATCGAAGGTGAAAATGTTGCATTGAAGAAGAATTATGGGAGAATGTCAATATGGATACAAAATAACTGGATTTTCATGTTTGCTAATTTAAAATTATTACTTAGCAACATAATCGAATTCCTAGCATGTTTGTGATGCATCGGTTTGGTCGTTCGATACATCAATGCATCCATTTTTTTAGGGTAAACTGCAAAAAATGTCCCTGTGGTTTGCCATTTTTGCAAAAAATGTTCCTCAAAACTATTAATTGCGAAAAATGTCGTTGTGGTTTCTACTTTGTTGCAAATAATCTCTTTTGTCTAACGAGCGTCAAAAATCCCCGTTATTGGCCATGTGAAATGAATAATTTACCCTCTTTATCTGCAAAAATTTCCCGCAAATATGCAAAACGACTGATTTACCCTCCAATCCTTGAGGGACAAAATTTGCGATAAAACTTTCATATCAAACTGCTTCATTTGAAGGCAGATTCTTCACCTAACAACTGACACAAACATAAACACATTGTCTATTCGTCTAACACACACAAACATAAACCCTAATTGCTTGTTTAGCCTGCACAAACCTTGATTTTTTAACATGGATAGTAGTGGAACTGAAAGCGGGAATGAGGTTGTGGTAAAGAAAAACAGATGGAGAGGGAGGCCTAGAAAATACGGTCCACTACCTGCGCCTTCGGTTGCATCCCCTAACCCGAGTACACCCACACCACAACAGAAGAAGGGAAGCCCTGATGAAGCGAAAAGTGTACCGCTTTTAAGGGGTCATTTAAGCCCTAAATCGTATTTATTTGATCAAATATTGCCCTAAATCGTTCCTTTTGTCATTTTAGGTACTTTTGAGGAGAAATCTGGAAAAGGAGGCATTTTGGACGTTTTTGGAGCATAAAAGTGAAGAAAACGACAAAGTCTCAAAAATCGGCTAAAAGTTACCTTTGACGGCGTCACAATTTACTCTGGACGGCGTCATGCCTTGGCAAGACAAAGTGGACGTGAAATTTACTCATGATAAGCCAGTGAAAATAGCATGTGAATTCTGACGGCGTCACGCTTTAACCTGATTAAGGGCGTCACGGCTTAAATCAAAAGGGGACGGCGTCACGTTCAAGGTTCGACGGCGTCAAGCCTTGATAAGCCAGAATGGATTTTGAAGAGCTAAAGAGGGACGGCGTCAAGAAGGTCATCCGGGAACCCTAAAAGCGGCGAGGTGACGGCGTCACACTCCATAACGTGACGCCGTCAGATCCAAAAATCTATATATAGTTTTCTAATTTTTTGTCATTGGGAGAGAGCTTAGTGTGGAATTTTTGGGAGAAAACCCTAGGACGATTTTTAGCATCTTTTTCAAGGCTTTTTGCCTTGAGATCTTCCATGTTACATTGAAAGATAAGTTATCAATTAATCATTCAATATGTCTATGTGTTGTTTGATTTTATCTTGTTCTTGTCTTTTGTTTAACATGTTAGGCTAGATTTATCTTGTGTTTGCTTAGATCTAATGAAACCTAGCTATTGATTATTGGTTATTAGTGTGTTATTAGTTGTATTGGATGATTGTTTATCTATGTTAGGCTTAAGAAAACTGGCTAACTTCCTATTCGGTAACTTGCTTGAACGTCTTAAGAAACATGAACCAAATGCGTACTAAAGGTTTTTATGGTTGTATTTAATGCACAAGCGAATTCTAGTGATCCCATGTTAGGAGCTTCCTAGCCGGCTCGACATAGGAGTGAAGTAGGAGCTTGTAGAGTTGGGGAAGTACGTACGCCACCCCAAATTGGTATTAAGGAATACACCCGTCATCCACGCAACTAATACACACTAATCAACCGGTAAAAGGTAGTTAGGGAGTAAGGAAATCTAAGTAAACACATTTCTCTACACATAAGTTTCTCACCAACATTTTATTTTCAGTTATTTATTTTATTTGCATTTGTAGTTATTTGGGTTAGTTGACTAGCAACTAATTCCGCCCACTCTTTCAAAACCGAGATTTTACTTGCTTTCATAAAAAATAAAAAAGTACAAAAAGAATCTTCCTCAACCCTTAGACCTATTAGAGTAGTTTTTCATACCTAACGAACACTATTCCCTGTGGAGAACGATCAATCCCCCGTACTTACCACTACACTATACTACATCGGTCAGGTACACTGCCTGGTGGGGTTGTAAGCCTCTTGAGATCCCTCGAGAGGTAAAACCTGTTGTAAGGTTACAAAACCACGCATCAAGTTTTTGGCGCCGCTGCCGGGGAATAGTTATTGTTTAGGTTGAATTTTTATTTCTATTAGGTCTACTCACTAGATTCCTTTCTAGTGAGATTTTTTATTTTATTTTTCTAGGTATTCTTTAGTCTATCTATTTTCTTTGTGCTTTTGTTCGTAACAGATTTTCATTGACTATTCAGTTTGCCATTATGGAAAACGCGAATCCACCCCTTACACCTGGCGAAGTGGCTTTGTTGCGTAGCCAACTTGAGAATGAGATTAGTGAGCTCAGGGAGCTCAGTAGAATGATTGATATAGAGCTTGATTATGCCTTGAACAACTTAGGGACCGCCATATACTCAGATAATTACTTAGAACGTAATAATCTTACGGTTGATAAGTTGATTGAGAAAATTGAGGAAGTGAAGGTAGATCCTAGGTTGGATGATTGTTTCAATGAATACCCCACTAAGGAGGAGATTGCTTACTATAACAACCTAGTTGATAACCCTCGACCACCTTTTGTTAGAATTGACCCAAAGATTAAGAGAGGTGATCCCGGGAATGTGAAGATACCATGTATGATTGGGTACCAATACGTTGAGCATGCTTACATTGACTGTGAATCCCCAATCAACGTTATGTCCTCAGGCCTTTATAGCCAAATCATAAACACACCACTTGAGCCTAGGATGGACCCCAAGTGTCCAGGCGGAGTTTGCAACTTCGTTGGAAGGATTAAGGATATACATATCCTTGTTGGGAACTTTACCTTTGTCACCAACTTCATGATTTTAGAAGATATGGCAAGTGTTGTTGACTGCCGCCTATCTCGCGTTGTGTTAGGTAAGCCATTTATCGAAGCATCCAATTTAAGGTATGACCGTTTGAAAGGCACGGTTCAGTTTTCTAATCACATAGATAGGATCACATATAGGATGCCTTATCGGGTTAATGAATTTCGTTTTGTGCCTCGATTCGACATGGACAACATTGGTGCGATTGAGGACATCAATGAAGAGGATAAAGAAAAAGGCATGGACCATGTTTGGAATAAGAGAAGCCTTTATTATAAAGATTGCTTAAACCTTGGACCTAAATACAAAATTGATATGGAGGTTGTTAGGATGATTAGAGGGGCAATTGAGAAGCAAAACGGAAAAACGTAGACCCCGTGACTTTGAGTCTAGCTACAAGACTCGTTAATAAAGAAAAGCGCTTCTTGGGAGGCAACCCAAGCTTTATTTTATTTATTTGCTTTGTGTGTTTATTTGTTTGTTTGTTTGTTTTTATTTGTTTCCGTATGTGTGTTTAATTTTTATCATTATTGATTCATGTTCAAAAACTAATTTGTGAAAATGCTTTATTTTGTTTTTAACTTCGTCTTAACTACATATAAAGGTATTTTGCAAAAGTTAAGTGTAAGGGAAATCTAAATCGGTTTATTAGAACACAAATTAACATGAATCATAGTAATAATAAATTAACATACATATTAGTATTTGTTTGAGTCAAATGCTTGTATCGAGTCATAATGATGTTTTGCAGGATTTCCAGGAAGTAAGGTAAAGGTTTTTCCAGAAATTTTCCGGAAACTTAAAATGAAAATTTTTGTCAGGTCATTTCTGACGGCGTCAGGGTTTATAACCTGACGGCGTCAGATTTAATTTTCAGAAATTTTTGAAAGTTTTGTTTTTAAAAAGTTTTTATTAAAATCTCCAACTTATAATATCCAGGAATCTGCAAAATTATCATTCCACAAGCATTATATCCTTATATATAGATTTATCCCGCCGATGTTATGCAGGTTTTCGTGTTTGTTTTCTCAGGTTTAACAGGTTATTTTGGACAAGGAAATGTTTTGAATCAAGCTTATGGCGATGCATTAGTCATGGAGCTTCAACATTACCTTGGAGGAAGATCTAACCGTGTAATTTCATTATCCACCGAGCGAATCAGGGGAGTATTTGATTTCATTCTTTTACTTTATGCTTTTACATCTTGTTATTTGAACATTGGGGACAATGTTCATCTTAAGTGTAAGGGGGGGGGGGGTAAAAGTACGATTTTAGAGAATGCCATTGCGCTTGATTTTTGTTTGTTTAATAGTAGATGTGTAATAATACTGAGATAAATACCTGTTAAGGTAATTTTAGTGCCAAATTTAAAATTTTTTACAACATGTAGGAGTGAAACTTTGATCTTAATGAGCGTCTCACGGATAGGAGTTATATGACTAGCACAAAAACCGTACCACTAAAAATTTTTTCCACCCCCAAATATGTGAGGTTCGCCCCTAGAATTGGTAGGAAAAGCATTTATGCTATGATGTGTGTACCGGTAGCACTTAGATTCTAGAACTTGCGTTAGGACCATTCCAAGGCCACAAGTGAGACTACATTCGTGTAGTTAGATTTACTACATGATAAGAGGCATTAGGATTAACCCATTGTTTTACACCTGTGTTTTTGTTATAATTACTTTGGCTACATTGGTCAAGTAATTCTCCCACACCCTTTGCGTTGTACTCATTTTTAGTACACGATACCCCTAGTACACCCCTCAGAGCCTATCTTTTCGTTTCGACCTTTAAGCATTTTACTTAAAGGAAGAATTTGTTACACCCCACTTAAATGTACACCCAAATCGCCTTAGCCTACCTTGTATGCACTCATTTTTAGTGCATTATTGTTACAACATTTGTTTAAACCCAAGTTAATTATCTAGTTGATTACATGGTTGCTAAGTCGAGTCATATCCTTGTACATATTGTTTTGGGACGATTGGGACTCATGGGTAAAGTACTAGTGTAATGGAGTAATGGGGAAGAACATCAATTATTACCCCCATATGTGCTAAATATTTTAAAAGTACTCCAAGTTTTTCAATTATCTTAATTCGAGTCATTAGAATAGTTATTTGTAAAGTTATGTAAAAATTCAAGTGTAAGGGGGATGCAATGCCCCTATGATGTATTATTTTGGATGGTAGGGCAAGAGTGTATGCAAAAAAAAAAAAAAAAAAAAATCAAGAAAAATACAAAAAAAAAAAAAAAAAATGAGAAAAAGAAAAATAAAAAAAACATACGGACTACCATCCCGTTTCATTTTATGTTTATTTTTATGTTTTTGTTATTTTGTTATTTTGTTTCTAGCTTAAGATTGAGTCGAGTCTTGGCTTAGCAACATTGTATAGTACATGTAATTAATCAAGATCTTTAACTCGCCACCAGTAAAATATCCTTTATCCAACAAAACCGTGTTTTCCTTTTCCCTACACCTAACGTTACAACCCATTTAAAAGCCCTCTTTGATAGTTTATCTTAGGTGCTTACGCCTAGTGGAGGAGGTTTTCGATCCTTTCCCAAGCCTATGGTAATCTATTTGCTATGACAGGTAGTGAGAGATATTATCCGTTTTCATTTATGAGATTTATTTTGATGACACTTGAGAAATGTGAGTATCTAAACACTACTTGTGAGGTGCTAGTTCATAATCTCCGTGCTTATTATGATTGAAGTGGAACGATTATTTGTTGTAATTACTTTTATGTTTGCATTAAATGACCTCTAACTTGTATTTTGATTAGAATAAAAGCGCATTTGCTTGAGGACAAGCAAATCTCAAGTGTAAGGGTATTTGATGAAGCGAAAAGTGTACCGATTTTAAGGGGTCATTTAAGCCCTAAATCGTATTTATTTGATCAAATATTGCCCTAAATCGTTCCTTTTGTCATTTTAGGTACTTTTGAGGAGAAATCTGGAAAAGGAGGCATTTTGGACGTTTTTGGAGCATAAAAGTGAAGAAAACGACAAAGTCTCAAAAATCGGCTAAAAGTTACCTTTGACGGCGTCACAATTTACTCTGGACGGCGTCATGCCTTGGCAAGATAAAGTGGACGTGAAATTTACTCATGATAAGCCAGTGAAAATAGCATGTGAATTCTGACGGCGTCACGCTTTAACCTGATCAAGGGCGTCACGGCTTAAATCAAAAGGGGACGGCGTCACGTTCAAGGTTCGACGGCGTCAAGCCTTGATAAGCCAGAATGGATTTTGAAGAGCTAAAGAGGGACGGCGTCAAGAAGGTCATCCGGGAACCCTAAAAGCGGCGAGGTGACGGCGTCACACTCCATAACGTGACGCCGTCAGATCCAAAAATCTATATATAGTTTTCTAATTTTTTGTCATTGGGAGAGAGCTTAGTGTGGAATTTTTGGGAGAAAACCCTAGGACGATTTTAGCATCTTTTTCAAGGCTTTTTGCCTTGAGATCTTCCATGTTACATTGAAAGATAAGTTATCAATTAATCATTCAATATGTCTATGTGTTGTTTGATTTTATCTTGTTCTTGTCTTTTGTTTAACATGTTAGGCTAGATTTATCTTGTGTTTGCTTAGAT
This sequence comes from Artemisia tridentata subsp. tridentata, assembly GCA_021014915.2. Taxonomy (NCBI): domain Eukaryota; kingdom Viridiplantae; phylum Streptophyta; class Magnoliopsida; order Asterales; family Asteraceae; genus Artemisia; species Artemisia tridentata. The sequence continues at coordinate 115,114,554 of CP139504.1, forward strand.
CTAATGAAACCTAGCTATTGATTATTGGTTATTAGTGTGTTATTAGTTGTATTGGATGATTGTTTATCTATGTTAGGCTTAAGAAAACTGGCTAACTTCCTATTCGGTAACTTGCTTGAACGTCTTAAGAAACATGAACCAAATGCGTACTAAAGGTTTTTATGGTTGTATTTAATGCACAAGCGAATTCTAGTGATCCCATGTTAGGAGCTTCCTAGCCGGCTCGACATAGGAGTGAAGTAGGAGCTTGTAGAGTTGGGGAAGTACGTACGCCACCCCACAATTGGTATTAAGGAATACACCCGTCATCCACGCAACTAATACACACTAATCAACCGGTAAAAGGTAGTTAGGGAGTAAGGAAATCTAAGTAAACACATTTCTCTACACATAAGTTTCTCACCAACATTTTATTTTCAGTTATTTATTTTATTTGCATTTGTAGTTATTTGGGTTAGTTGACTAGCAACTAATTCCGCCCACTCTTTCAAAACCGAGATTTTACTTGCTTTCATAAAAATATAAAAAGTACAAAAAGAATCTTCCTCAACCCTTAGACCTATTAGAGTAGTTTTTCATACCTAACGAACACTATTCCCTGTGGAGAACGATCAATCCCCCGTACTTACCACTACACTATACTACATCGGTCAGGTACACTGCCTGGTGGGGTTGTAAGCCTCTTGAGATCCCTCGAGAGGTAAAACCTGTTGTAAGGTTACAAAACCACGCATCAAGCCCTATTGGTAGTTGAAGTATGCAACGGGTTTCAGATATTGGTAAGTTTATATTTTTTAGTTCCTTTATGTGCTTTAAATTAGCTTAGTTTGATTTTGCTAATTGTAGCATGTTGCACTAATGTGTTTTTATGCATTATGGTTTTGGGAGGGTGTCCTTCTATCTGCTTCGCTTTGTTTTCTTATATGTGAGGATGGAACTGCATATAGGTTGCCATAATTTAGAAAGATTATAGGGAAATGTAGTCATAGGTTGGAAGTATTCATGTGCTATTATTGACTGTGAGTGATGACAAATTATAATTCGGTGCATGTATATGCTTGTTCACTCTTTTTTGGTGATGCATTGGTAATCCTTGGTTATCTAGTGTAATGTCTTCAAGTAAATTCTTTCTCCATGAGTATATCTATTCTTATTGAGCATTAGGTGAATGGTTAGCAGTAGTGTGTAGTTGCTTGTGTTATGTTTCATGTTTCATTCTGTATAAGTGATCACATCTAGTCTTGTTTGCTATCTTTATAGATGATAAGGACAAGGGAAAGCTTATTGGGGGATATAAGAACATGACACATGAAAATATGGATAGCATTTGTGCTTATATGGACAACAGGATCCAAAAACTTGAAGATGTGTTTTACAAGGCAAAAATCTTGAAAGGTTAATTTATTCAACCTCTTATGATGTAAATGTAAATACTGTTTTTAGAGTTTGTATTACAGTTTGGATATCTTGAATAATCTTTGCAGATATCAAATACAAGGTTGGGCAAAAAGTTATTGAAATTTTGGATGATGCATGATAAGTCCTATATTGTTGAATACTTATCACATGTTATTTGCTCATATTATGCATATTTATATCTCAATTGATGCTTAATTGATTTAGTTTTCTTCTTTCAGTAATTATGGAGCAATATTGTCAAAGGCACGGATTAAAGACATGATTTGGAGCTATTTTGTATGCAAGTTGTAAAAGAGCATACGGCGTAAGAAACTATGGCCTTACGCCGTATTGGTACCAGGAAGAATTCACTAAGTCTTGGTGGATATTGAAGAATACGACGTATTTAACTCTGGAAATGCGCCGTAATTGGAAGCTCTACAGTCAAAGCCCAAGTCAACCATTGAATGATTACGACGTATGAAACTCTGGCCATACGCCGCAATAAAATCTTATCCCCGTCCAAGTATATCGAAGATTGGAAGGTTACGGTGTAACGCATCTCTAGTTCACGTTGTATTTTAGAAGATACGCAGAATATGCTTGGAATATGCTTTCTTCATCAGCAATCAAAATATCTAGATTACGCCGTAATCTCGCCCTAACAGAAGACTATAAATACAAGCCCTAAACGGGAGTTTTTGATATCTTTCACTCACCACTTTCAACCACACCAGAATTTTACCATTCCAAGGCCCCAAGGTCAGTCCCAGGAGCTAGGATAACAAAGAGAGAAGGTCTTGTATCATCACATTAGGCTTAATCATTCGGTTTGCATATCGATTTCATTATGATTTGTGTAGCGTTTGAATTATCCATTTGTGCTTTTACATACACAAGGGTGTTAGCCATGTTTATGAATATTCTATGATAGTTATTTCCGTTTGTTTAGATCTATTTTCTTGTACTGCTTAGTTTATGTGTTTCTCGTTTCAATCCTCGTTTATTTGTTTGAGTAGTTTAAGTCTAGTATCGCATGGACCAAATGGGTATTGGATGTATATTATGAGAACATTTAAGTAGGGGCATACCTTCCTTGCATGGACCAAATGGGGAATTGGTAAGGTATTTCATTGACCAAGTGGATACCACTGATAAATCACATAGATTAGATGACACAAGTTAATGAATGCTTGTAGTCCGATAGGTGCATGGACCAAATGGCATAGGAGATTACATGTATAGTGGCTAGATGCATGGACCAAGTGGTCTAGTCTAGGTTAGATAGGAGTGTGGGGGGTATTGTCTGGACCAAGAAGATATTCTCCACATATCCTGATGTCACCAGTACTTTACAATTAGATCATTGCACTAATAAACGGATAACTAGAATAGAATAGGATTAAGATTGCTGGCACTACTTTCTCTTATTGATCACAACCGTAGTATAATTTAGTCTAGTTTACATTTCATGCTTTCTAGTAGTTAATTAATCAAATCAATCAAAACCCCCTTTTAAACTTGTAAAATACACTAGATAGTATCTAAGCATACTATTCCCGAGATCGACCTCGTACTTACCCCACTAGCTACAACTGATCGGGTACACTGCCCATGAAAGTGTGTCTTTAAGATATAAGTCTGGCTAAATATTTATATTAAAATTTGAATAAAAATACCTACAATTAAACACACATCAATGCAGAAGTATGGTGTAACATGGAGTTAAATGATGAATTATTGTATCAGATCAAAGCAAGATATGGGCCATACAATACCATCACAAAGGAAAATCTAGATGAGTTTCTTGATGAGCTGTTTATCAGGACAAAGAATGAAATGATAGGGAATAAAAGTAAAAGTAATAAAGCTCTTAAAGGGGTGTTTGGAATGAGTTTCTCCCTTATAGTTACTTCCAAATAGACTCTTATTTATTTCATTTTGGCTATCTTTATAGATGATAAGGGAAAGGAAAAAGTGACTGTAGAGGAGACTGTGTCTGATATGCAAGTATGGGATAGCATGTGATGACTGATAAATTATTGGATGAGATCATAGCAAAATATGGGTCATATAACACCATCAAAAAATAAAATTTAAGTGAGTTTCTTGATGAGTTGTTTATCAGGAGAAAGAAGGGATTGCTAGAAGGTAAATACATTCAAGCTTGTGGAAAACTAGAAGGGGGGTTGAATAGTTTTTTCCGTTTTTAAATTTAATTTGCTTTGTGACTTATCGTGATTTCAAAGTAATTGCACACAATCAAATAATATAAGTAAGTAGAGAAAAGAACAATCAAACCACAACACGGAGATTTATAGTGGTTCAGCTACAAGGACTCTCTTCCTTGCCATACTCCACTCCTCGAGCCTCTAACTCGAGAGTTTTTCTTCACTAAGAAACAAGCTCCCTTCTAGGCGGAGAAAACCTTTACACGTCGCTTACTCTTTATCCGGTACTAAGCTAAACACCGGGTTCTTTACAAGGGTACAACCACTCCCGTTAGTTCTTTAACAAGGGTACAACCACTCCCGACACTCTTTGTGTTTTAAGGACTAAAACACTAACCAAACTCTACAGAATGAAAGGTATAACAATGATGTGTGAACACTAACGAATCACACAGTATCTAACTAATAAAACTTGCAACAGTAAGTATGTTGAAGCTTGTATGCTTGATCTTCTTTGCTACAAAAGTAAGATCAATAAGAATGAAATGAATGATATGGGTTAGTGATGTACAAATGAATGAATATACAATTTAGGCTATATGAGTGATGATTGTGCCTGAATAATCAGCTTGCTATTTATAGGCAAAGGTGATCAACAGGTGGCAGATCTGGCGGATCCAATTTATGGGATCCGCCCATATACTGGTTTGGTTCCGCCGGGACATGCCAGCTAAGGATTTCCCATATCTTTCCATATCTTGTGAGGTCTTGTCAAGATCTTGCAAAGTCAACTTAGTTACTTAAATATCTTTCCAAAGTATTTCCCAAATCCTCAAGATATCAAAATGAGGTTATGCCATGATGTCATGTTAATATTTCTAATTTAAGAAATAAAAGTAAAACATGTAAATGTAAAATGTATGTAATATTATTACTAGTGATTATGTAAAATGTGTTTTTAAAAGACTTGTTAACTATAAATGTAAAAGACTTTAACTTATATCTATGCTTTGCTAAGGATGAACTTTGTAATTGTCATTAACAAAATAAAGCAAAGATCGTAAAATATAAATAACGTTTTTAGGACGATATTTGTATTAACAGTCTCCCCCTTTTCGTTGATGACAAAACATAAAGTTTAATTTTAAGAAATGAAATAAATAAAGTGAAAGTCTTTTAAAAATATAAATTAAGTTAGTTTTATGCAAGTTTAAAAACTATTTTAAGCATAAAAACATGTACTGTGATGTTAAAAATATGTGCTGTGATGATCACAGTGATGTATAAACTTAATCCTATCTCACCCTTTTTGTCGAAACAAAAAGAAGATATGTGTAGCGGAATGTGGTGAACATTTCTTGGTTATTACTCCCCCTAAATTGGAGTACCAAGATTGTTTCAATGATTTTGAGAGCTTTAAAAGCTCCCCCTTGGAGAATACACCCCCTAATTGGAGTGCCAAGGTTACGATGCATGATCCTACAAAACAAATGGTTAGAATATGATATACTCCCCCTCGATGTATACTCCTCATTGCTAGGGTACCAACGTATATGTTTCAAGGATGATAAATGCTACAAAATAATGAGTTAGTTACATGATGTACTCCCCCTCGATCTATACTCCCCGTTGCTAGGGTACCAACGTACATGATTCGAGGTTGAGAAAAGCTACAAAACAAAGATTAGTTTGTGAATAATTCCAACCAAGTAGCATAATGCATATGCATAGGTCAACCAAACATGATAGTTCAACCCATTTGACTTTAAAAAGTCAAAAATGCATGTCTGATCAAAAAATGCACCTAAGTACGAGTGGTCAAATCATTATGAGAAGCCAAACCAACTATACAATAAGGTTAGTGAATCAAACAAACCAAGATATTATGCCAAATAGTGATCACCCATAAGAATAAATATAACATCCATTCATTGAAAATTTTTTTGTGACATAAGTTACAAAACATGATGTTACAATATTAAAAGAAAAATAAAAAGTTCCTAAAAGTAGAAAAGTCCTACCACAATAAACTTATAAAAGGAGACTAGGAAGAAACTAAAAATACCTATTGCGGAGGATGTGAGATCGCATTTAGGCGTTCGAGAATATGGTTCAAAATGAACCTCATCTTGTTTTGAAGCTCATGGACCAAGATGTTGGTCCTTTGAGCCAAATGAGCCGTTCTTTCGCACATGGAGCAACCATGCCCTGGAAAGTGGGAAGGAAGAGTGGGCTCATTGTTTTGTGGTGGTGGTGGTGGTTGGTTGTTTGATTGTGGTGGTGGAGGTTGGTTGGTTGTTGTTGGTGGTGGTGGTTGGTTGTTTGATGATGGAGGGGTGATAGAGTTGAGCAAGATAGATTGAAGATCCATGGCTTCACTAAGGCGGGAATCCACCATATTGGAAAGAGCATAGAGGCGGGTGAACTCTTCATTGATCTCCTCATGGGTTTGTGGTTGATTGATCCACATTGCCTCATCAATGGCAATAAGTGTGGATGTTGGTGAGAGGGGTTGTGTTTGTGGTTGAGGTGGTGGTGTATCATGGTATAGAGGATTGTGGATATCCCTATAAATGGGATAAAAGAGCATAGGTACTTGACCTTCAAAGGTCATGGGAGGAGGATTGGTGGACCTTGGTGGAAGGTCTTCCAAATCATCCAAATATGGATGAGGTGATGAAGCTGGAGTTCTAAACAACTCTATGGGCTGAAGTTGTGGTGAATGTGGTGGTGAAGGTGATCTGGTAGGTTGTAATGGAGCGGGTGGTGGTGTGGTTGCTACAGGAGTGATTGTTGGAGGTGGTGTGTTGATGATGGTGTTAGGTGGTGTTGGAGTTGCTAGGTTGAGAAAATTCTCATTGGCTATTGGTGAGGAGATGTTGAGTGGAGATGACTCCTCTGATGATGAATTAGCTAAGTTCACGAAGCAACAAGGACAGATACTCATACGAGCTGTCCTTCTTGCGGGTCAGCTTGTAGATGAGTTATTTGATTTTGGCATTGTTGAAATGTGAGAAGAGTTGCTCTAAACTACAGGAATGATAGTTAGTAGTGATGGTAGTTATGTGATTTTTGATGATCCCGAGGTTCTAATTTATAGACAGTAAGATGTATTGAACATTGTGTTTGGATTTGATGTTAATCCATTGAAAGATGGAGGTTCCTAATGATTTGGAACAAAAATTTGTGGTAGTCACATCATCTAAGTCAAACCATAGAGCTTAAGTTGAGTGAAAGGTTGAAGATATGCAATAAATGCAAGGCTTGAGTGGGAAATCCATTGATGTGATGTTCCCACGGATTGCAAGGATCCAAATTGAGGGTTCCTTGCTTGTTACAGAAAGGTAACTCACATGGAAATTTTTAATATTCAAATTTTGGTGGGAAATTGATTTCTTATGATTCTAAGTGTTTCTAAAACATCCTAATGTTCCAAATGATCAGTAGAATAAACCTAAGAACTAGAATCAATAATCTAAGGATCGGGATTAGTCCGGAATTTTGAAAAATCTACTGTTGAAGTTGGCGGATCCAACCGATAACAAAGGCGGAACCAAAATTTTGGTTCCGCGGAATCCGCAGGGTGTGAAATGGCGGAGCCAAAGTGTACAACAGACGGATCCCATAATTTGGATCCGCCATATCCGCCGTTCAAAAGTACTAATTTTAAACAGAGAACATGTCAAATTTTGTGTTACCCGTTCAAATCTCGAAAATTCTCCTAAAACATATGTAACTACTAATATGTGATAGAATAAAACTAAAAACACGGGTTCTAACACACGTTTGCACATAGATTAATTTGATGATAATAACTTACCATAAAAGTGGTTAAGCCAAACGGTGGCTTAAACATGAAAAATCGATAACAACACGTGTTATCATCCTGCAATGTTAAGTTAGTTCACATACAAGTTAAGTACTAGCATAATATCCTAAGAAACACACAAGTTCAACACATCATTGTTTGACAAAGTCTAATACCAAACACTCCTTACACTTCACTTCTTGCTCATCTTCTTGTGGAGCTTCATACCCATCGTCCAAGATACTTCATCATACCCTTTGTTTGTCGAAATTCTGCTGATTCTTCGGGATAGGAGAAAGTTGGCTCAAGTACTCGGGTGGAGAGATCCTAGAGTTTGGCAAACCATCCTCTTCACTCATGGATGATGATGATGATGACGTAGGAGGATGAGCACGTTTTCCTCTTGCTATGGCTACCCTATGATCACTTAGAGGAACAAAGGTGTGGTCGATCTCGGTGTAGTCGGGAATGAAACCTAAAGCATTTCGAGGAATGGGTGCAAAAGCTCTATAGAGACGGGTCAAAAGCATCCCGTAAGGAATTGCGGTGGTACCTTGAACTGGAATATCGGCCATTCTTTTGGCGATATAGTAGGCAAGATTGAATGGTTGGTGGTTTGACACACAATACATCATATAGCAAAGACTTGCATTGATATGGTCTCTATTTCCTAAGGTGCTTATGACATTAGCCCTCAAAACTTCTTCTAGCTTCTTAAATTGGGGCCTAAGTTCATTTAGCTCCATGGCAAATGGATCTAGATCTACTTGAAGACCTCGACTTAACCTAGTTTGATTGTTCCTAGGCACAAAGAGATGCTTACGAATGGTTTCTTTTGCGGTTAATGGTGTGTCATATGGTGCCAAATGATCAAGGTTGGATTCTAGAATGGTCAATGACCATTTATCCGAATAGAAGCAAGTTCCTTAATTCGGAACTCCTAAGACTTCGCCAAATTGATTTAAAGAAATGTTGAATTGGGTTTCATTGAATTTGAAATGAATGTTCATGTAACCATAGTCATTTGAACTAAGACCTACACTAGCATAGAATTCAAGTACGAATCGAGGAATTATGGGTTCATCGATATCTAGAAGGCTATCGAAGTGAATTGCGGCTAGTTGTTCTCGGAGAATGGTTCCTTCATAAAATGAGGGGTCTACGGTTCTACCTTCATGAACATAGCGTTTTTCTAAGGCTTTGAATATTTTGACTTGATCTTTAGAGAGACCTTTGGTTTTGTGGTGTTTGGGTAGGTATTTGGTGGTTTCTTTGTGATCATAATTTGTTGCGGGAGGCATGATTATCCTGGACACAAAAATTTCATAATTTAGTTAAAACTATCAAAAATACGTATATTAATTTCTAGTGTGTGCCTATATGGGGACAATGTGGAGGTACGGTTATCTCGACTCCTTTTGATGCATGAAAATTTCGTTTATGCAAGTTTTATGATCAAACGAGAGATAACCCAAACGCTCCTACTTCAATGTTGCTTCATTTGAATGTACCCGAAAATACATATTAGTTATGTATTCCCTTTAGCATTCAAGAGACATTATGCAAGTGATGTTAAAAAATAACGTTTTGTATTTGTATGAACAATGTGCTAAAAATCCTTTTTCCTAGTAGTGAGAAGATTTTTGCAAAAAATTTCTCATGGGTTTTTGATGAATTATGATAATGTACTACAAGATGCCATTCCTAACTTAAGGAAAACATGGTTTGTGATGCAATTCAGTAAATATGTTTCATGATTTGGCTAAAAATATGAATAAACCTCAAGTTTTGATTTTGTGCATGAAATAGAAATCCTAGACGCAGATCAGGAATGTAGGTATGATAAGGATACTTACAGAGATATTTAGAGCACAAATTGGTTGTGGAAGATAACCTAAATTATGAGTTTGGTGTGATAAGGGTCGAGTTCCAGTAGCTAGTATGTTTTTGGGAAGTGTGATGAATAGTATAGGGTGTTTGTTTAATAAATAAAAAAAACTAGCTCAGCAAGCCGCGGATCCGGCGGAACCAAAATAAGGGATCCGCCCTTGTTGTCGTTTGGATTCGCAGGATCAGGCTTGAAATTTTGGTTATTGCCTGACCGGATCTACACACACTCCTTGTGTTAGATGAGATACTAAGAATTATACTTAGTCTAGCAAGCGGAATTTACTAGCTAGCACTTAGAAGACTTTATGTGTTTGTGTTTTATATGATTTGAATGTAACAATGAATGAACACAGAATAATGAACTTCAACGATTCAATATTATTAGAATAATAATACGAGTGATCTCCTATCACTAGGGTTTACAACCTTGAACCTTATCTTAACAATACGTTTTTCTTCTATGTGTGTATTCTAAACTTTAACCTAGGCAATCCTTTTATAGACCAAGGATTCCTTCACAAGATAACTATCATTCTAATCTTATACGATATACATTAAATCTTTTCCATAAATATCTTTATACGATTTTATCATAAACAGTACAAACTTCTTCACTCAGCAGTACTAATTGCTTATGTCTTCAAAACTCTTCAGCAGTCCTAACTTTCATCTTCAACAGTACTAACTGCTTAAGCTTAATTCCCAACAATCCTCCCCTAAACTTATGATTTCTCCCAAATCACTAAGTTTCTTCAATTAAGCTTTTCCTTCCAAATGAGGATTCTTCCAAACACTTACATCATCAGTTTCTTCGTTTGGGCTTTCCTTAGCTTTTGCAGTATCTACTATTCAGTTAGTGCTTCTTCTCCAGTCTTTATTTTCTTTGCAACATCTGATTCCATAGTTTCTGATTCTCTCTTCTTACCTGTTTTGAAACCTCTTCTTGGAGTGTTCAGAATAGCATAAGTTTCATAGAATTCCCTTTCAATTATAGCATAAGATTTTCCCTTGACTCAACTTGTTCCTTCTTTGTTGGAAACTTTATCTTGTATCCTGACTTCTGCCTTTCTCTTATCCTCTGAATCAGATCTTCCCATGTTGCTACTCCATTCTTTTTGAGTATGAACTCTTTAAGCTCCTCTGTCTTTTCTTCTTCATTCAACTGTTTGTCTTTGAGAACCATTGAAGCTTGAGCTCTTACAATCAAATCAGAATCCAACAAATATTGTAGCTGTTCATTGAACTCCTCTTGATTTGCCTCTTTAGATCTTGTTCTTTCCATGAATTCAGCTATGTTTCGTACATCATCAGCAGCCATTTTTCTTGCAAATTCCTCATCTTGAGCTATCTGAGCTTCTTCAGCTTGTTTGTCAGCCAATTCTTTTTCTTGAATCTGCTTTGCTACATCTGCATCAAAGGCTATCTGTTCTTGAGTTTTTGGTTTTGATTTCTTAAGCCTTTCCAATTCTTGAACAGCATCAACTTCTTCAGATGTCATTGGGTTCTTTCCCTTATCTGCCCTTTGAACTGCTTCATGCTCTGTCTCAGCAGGCTGAACTGCTTCAACAGTTTGAACTTCTATAGCTTCTTGAATACCAGTCTGAACTGTTTCTTCAACATAACCAGAACCTGAACCAATATCAAATTGTTCTTCTTCTTCTTCATTATGCCTCCCCTGAGAACCTGATCTATCCTTATCTTTACCAAATTTCCTCCCCTGTTTGGAAGAATTTTCATCATTCCCTTCTGAACCATCTGAATCATCATCATCAGAAGAATCATCATCCAAAACCATTCTTGCTCTTTTCTTCTTCAACTGTTCTTCAAGCTTCTTCACCCTTTTTGTTAATTTGGTGTAGACTTTGGCAAAATTCTCCTTGCGAGCTTTGAATTCCACCTTGTTTTTCTTTAGCTCCTTCTCCAAAGTATCAACCTTGGCTACTAACTTGGTACATAAAGCCGTCAATTCAGTTTGTGAAGAACTACCCTCATCACTTCTAGCTGTGATACCTGCTAGGAGTGGTGAATCATAGGGCAAGGATCTAGTCTCAACCCTAGTTTGACTAGGTTTAGACCTTCTCCTATAAGTTGTGATGGTTGGTTGTTGGGTTATTGCAAGTACTTGAGTGGATGTGTATGGGGATCAGTTGGAACTGCTGAACCTTCACCCAACTCAGTTTGAAGCATTTGAGGAAACAATGGAACTGGTTCCCCTTGAAAAAGCCTACTAGCCATAGCCATATTTTGAAAAACTTTTGATTGAAGGCTAGGCGTAGCAAAAGTTTCAGTTGGTTTTGTAAGCAGGTATGTCTTTTTATTTAAAATTGTTTGAACAAACCTGGGATACATTAAAAACTTTGTTTGTAGACAAGCAAATGAGAGCAATAGCAATATTGCTACTAAACTGCTCCCAAGCAGTCTTTTTAGGACTTAAACAACTTAAAAGAGTATGTATCAAAAATCTCCATTGAGGTGAGAAACATCCTTTTTGAAAAGTCAATTTATGTTCAGATGTATCATACCCCATTTTGGTAAGTTCTTCCCATATTTCAGTATTTAGCATAGTGTGGATACCATCTGAGTCTTCTAATTTAAGATGTCTCCTAATTATAGACTCGGTAACAACAAACTTAACACCATCTACTTCAGAATGAATTTCTATGTCTCCGTCATCACTTGTCAAGATAGATGAATTCTGCCAGAACTGTGTAATGTGCGAGACATAAAGAGTAGGAGAAACGGTTAGATCATACCTTATGTGAGAGTGGTTGAGAAAGTCCACAATCTCATAAAACTTTGGTCCATCTCCATGCTCTGTTTTCTCTAAGAACGCAACCTGGTTGTGACGCTTAACAAATTCCAAATCAGCCATTCTTCTTGGTAAATTTTAGTTAACAGCCGTGAATAGTAATAATTTTGAGTGAAAAGATAGAAGATGAAAGCAAAATTGAGATTTTATGGAGAGAGTTGTAGGGTTTCAATTAACCGACTTAAAGAATATGGTAACTTTTATTTTAGAATAAGAATATAATAGAATAAAAGTTAAAATATCTATAAGAGGATCCCTCGAAATCCGTAATTCAATCAGTAAAAATTGCAACAAACCGCCAACGGCTAGTTTTTACCCCAAAATAAATTACTGACACGTCAGTCATAACGGCTAGTTGAACCGTACCAATATTTTTAACTAACAGCTCCAACTGTTGAAAAAATTTTGTGAGCCGTATGAACTTATTGAAAAGGATTTTAAAATACCATGGCTCAAACATAGTTTTTAGCAAACTATCAGCTATCAACGGATTTGTTATGTCTTTACCAATAGCCGTTTGCTTTGGACTAGCCAACTCTTCACACTTAGATATGGTGAGCTGATAACCATACAATTTTTGGTAAATTGTCAACCATCAACGGATTTGATTAGTCTTTACCAGATACCGTTTGCTCTGGACTAGTTGGTTCTTATGTGGGTTAGACATGGTGAACCAATTACCATTTGTTGTATGCAAAGATCACATACTAATCTCCAGAACACCATTTAGTCCAAAACATCAAGCATTCATAATCCCTTGGTGTTTTCCCTCCAATCCTGCAATTGTTAGTCTAAAAACAAAGAAACAAGCCACAAAGAACTTGTCTCACAATATAAAAGTATATGACAAACAATGCACATTACAAGGAAAATTAATTTCCTTGTGGAAACCAAGCTAATACAGACTTAGGCTTTCCTCTAGCATCAACATAATTCATTCTTTTCAAAACAATCTTAGCACCATTGGGTTTAATAGGTCAACATACCCAACATGCTGATGCATTCACTCCAGTACCCATATTTCCCTTAGCAGTGTTTTTATTCATACCAGTACCAATTACTCTGCTAGCAGTTGGAACTGCTAGCTTGGTAGTTGTCACCTTTGGTTTCCAAACTTGGTTTTTTACCACTGCTTTCTCAACAAAAGTTCTTTTACCAGTTTTGTATGATGGTTTAAAAACAATTATTACATTTTGAACTGGTGGCCTTGGGTGAATTGTTCTCATAGGTCTGACAGTCTGAACTGCTGGTCTAGTAGTTTGAACTGCTTTAGATCCAGACCTTAAAAGAACTGATCTAGGTATCATTCTATCATTCCTAGAAAAAGATTGAGGTCTTTCTATGCTCAACCTATGATTTGTATATCCAGATACCCATTTATCATAAGAATCTGCAAGATGGTCAAAGCTACTACAAGAGTAACAAGCTTTCCTATAGCAGACAAAATCTTCCCCCAATTGGTGAGATTTGAGGTCATTCCAATTCCTTTGGTTACCTCTTGGCTTGTTTGTGGTTCTATACATTTCTGCATACCTAACTGTTGGTCTAAAAGGTTTGGCATTTGATCTAGGCCTAACAATCTCAGGTTTAACCATCTTTGGAACTTTTGGTTCCTCTACTTTAGCACTAACAGGCTTAACCACAGCCTGATCATCCTTATCATCAGAAGTCCATTCCTCAATGGTTGGAGCATCTGAGTCCTTAGCTGAGGACCTATCAGAAGACACCTTGTCCTTAGATAGTGATTTATCACTTGCACTTTCATACAAAGGTTTGTCAACTACATCCTTCTTGGGTTGAGGACCATAGTTAAGCACAAGTATTTGAAATTCAGGGAGTCCTGTGTGTTCTAAGTCTATGCCTGGGGGTGTTGGAATTCCTCTATAGGGAGGTGGAACTGACTTATAACCTTGGCCTGACTTAGCTTTATTAAGGATCTGACACTCAATTATCTTTTGAACACCTTTTGATGTGTATTCTAGTGTGTCTACACTCATCTGAATGTTCTCCTTAGCTTTCTTAACCAGTTCTAGCTCATGTTTTAACACAGTAATTTCATTCTCTCTAAACATTAAGTCTCTTTTAACAATAATCATATCATCAGAAAACTTAGACTCATTACTTTTATAATGAACAATTTGTTCTTCTAACACAACTAAAGCTCTCTTATGATTTGCTAAGCTAAAAGCTGTTTCAACTAGCTCTTTTCTCTGATTCTCATATCTTGTCTTAAGTGTTTCTAGATCTTTTAAAGCTTCACAAGATTTAGAACATTTTGAAACTTGTACCTCAGAATCTGAGAATGCCATGAGAGCAACCTCTGTAGATGCTTCTGCTTCCTCCTCTGCAATGTAGCTCCAGTCAAATCCTAAGCCATCAATGGCAACCATGGCTTTCGAGCTTGAATCAGTAACCTCCACAACCCTTGACTTGTTTCCATATCCTCTGCTCTTTCCATCTTGTTGGCTTGGTAATCTGCACTCCCCCTAATAATGACCTTTCTTATGGCAGTTGAAACACTCAATCTTGGACTTGTCATACCCTGCAACATCATTGCTGTTTATGACAATCTTCTTGCCAGTCTTCTTCAAGAATCTCCTAGCTCTCAAGCTGAGAAGAGAGAGCTGCCACTTGATATCCATCTCTTCAATATCATCTTCATCATTCTCTTGAAGATCTGAAAGAGTCAACATACTTCCATTGTGCTGAGTAGTCAAGAAAGCACAATAAGTATCATCATTCAAAAGTCCACTAGTACTGCTTGAGGTGCTAGCAATACCAAGGTTTGCACTAGCAGTACCAACTGCTCCAACAACTTGCACTTCTTCATCTGGACTTGAGGTACTAGGAGTTGATACAAAGGCCAAATTCCCTGAGCTTGAGCTTGAGCTTGATCCAGCAGACTTCTTAATATCATGCTCAACTATCTTGAAGTTGCTATAAAGATCCATTAAGCTCATGGAATCTATATCAGGCTTGTTTTTCCATACAACCACATGCATAGCCCATTCAGCTGGTAGACTCCTCAGATATTTGGAGTTGAGATCTTCCTGAGGCATCTCAATTCCTAGAACAGCCAATTGACTCACCAGCTTTTGAAGCCTATTGAACGTATGATCCAACGACTCATTGCTTGTTGCTGAAAAGTTCTCAAACTGATGCTTGAGAAGGGTCTTCTGGGTTTTCTTGGTGGCATCATTCCCACCATATCTTGCAACAATAGCTTCAAAAAGAGATTTAGCACACTTGAACTTACTAAAATTCAGCAATTGATCATTGGGAATAGTCATCAGAAGCAAACTTTTAGCCTTAACATCATTCTTGTACCTTGCCTTCTCTTCAGTAGTGGTTGGCTTTGTCTGCACATTAGTCTCAGATTTACCTTCAACAACAGTTGTTGTTGTTACTGGTGTAAAGGAGTTTCCTTATTCAATGATCTCCCAAAGTGCATAGTCTTGCACTTGGAAAAACTGCTCAATACGAAGTCTCCACATGTCGAACTCATTAGGTTTAAGCATAGGAAGCTTAGCAGCAATGTTAGTTGTGGTTGGTGTTGTTTCCATGTCCATCTTTGTTCTTCTCGGATCTTCTAAATCTAAGTATCAGCAACCTGGCTTTGATACCACTTGACCGGATCTACACACACTCCTTGTGTTAGATGTGATACTAAGAATTATACTTAGTCTCGCAAGCGGAATTTACTAGCTAGCACTTAGAAGACTTTATGTGTTTGTGTTTTGTATGATTTGAATGTAACAATGAATGAACACAGAATAATGAACTTCAACGATTCAATATTATTAGAATAATAATACGAGTGATCTCCTATCACTAGGGTTTACAACCTTGAACCTTATCTTAACAATACGTTTTTCTTCTATGTGTGTATTCTAAACTTTAACCTAGGCAATCCTTTTATAGACCAAGGATTCCTTCACAAGATAACTATCATTCTAATCTTATACGATATACATTAAATCTTTTCCATAAATATCTTTATACGATTTTATCATAAACAGTACAAACTTCTTCACTCAGCAGTACTAACTGCTTATGTCTTCAAAACTCTTCAGCAGTCCTAACTTTCATCTTCAACAGTACTAACTGCTTAAGCTTAATTCCCAACATTGCCGTGTTTGGTTAATCTAAGGTTTAAGCTAATGTTTTATCTACTCACTAGGTTCCATCAATCCTAAACCAAGTCTAAGAAAGTTGAAAGGTTCTCTCTTAAGAGGTTTTGTGAGGATGTCGGCAATGTTGTCCTCTGAGGATACTTTCTCAATTGAGATGTTTCCCTTCTGAACATTGTCGCATAGGAAATGGTGTCGTATTTCTATGTGTTTGGTTCTAGCGTGTTGGACTGGATTTTTGCTGAGGTCGATAGCTCCTTTGTTGTCGCAACGAATGGGAATGTCGTTGAGTTCAATTCCATAGTCGACGAGAGCTTGTTTCATCCACAGAGCTTGTTGGCAAGCTGTTCCTGCTGACACGTACTCGGCTTCAGTTGTTGATATTGCGAGGGCCGTTTGTTTCTTAGCAAACCATGAGGTGAGACAATATCCTACAAAAGTACAAATACCACTTGTACTTTTCCTATCAACATAATCACCGGCATGGTCTGAGTCGGCATACACTATGGTTTCTATACCCGTTCCTTTGGGATACCATAATCCTAAATGTGTAGTGCCTTTTATTTACCTAAATATCCATTTAACGGCTTCAAGATGGGATATTTTGGGATCTTCTTGAAAGTGTGCAAATAGAAAAACATTAAACATAATATCCGGTCTGCTAGTCGTTAGGTAGAGTAAACTACCAATCATTCCTCTATATTTAGTGCTATCTACGGATTCACTTTTGTCATCCTTTGTGAGTTTCGTTTCGGAGGACATAGGTGTTTTCATAGGTTTTTAGTCTTAAAGACCAAATTTCTTAAGCATATCCTTGATATACTTAGATTGGTTGAAGAATATCCCATCTTCTAATTGTTTGATTTGGAGACCTAAGAAAAAGTTTAGTTCCCCCATCATACTCATTTCAAACTCGTCATGCATGATTTTTGAGAAATCGTCGCATAACTCTTGACAAGTTGAACCGAATATAATGTCATCCACATATATCTGGACTATGATAATACTTGATCCCTTTTTCTTTGTGAAATGAGTATTGTCTACTAGGCCCATGGTATACTTATGGTCAACTAGGAAGGTCTTGAGTCGATCATACCAAGCTTTTGGTGCTTGCTTAAGTCCGTATAATGCTTTCTTAAGTTTGTAGACATGATTAGGTTTTTCAAAAT
This sequence comes from Artemisia tridentata subsp. tridentata, assembly GCA_021014915.2. NCBI lineage: Eukaryota > Viridiplantae > Streptophyta > Magnoliopsida > Asterales > Asteraceae > Artemisia > Artemisia tridentata. The sequence goes on from CP139504.1 coordinate 115,131,929, forward strand.
CGGCAAAGCCGGGAGGTTGTGCAACGTACACTTCCTCATTAATAAAACCATTTAGAAAAGCACTTTTAACATCCATTTGGAATAGTTTAAAGTCGTGTGCACATGCATATGCAAGTAATATTCTAATTGACTCAAGCCTAATGACGGGTGCAAATGTCTCGTCGTAATCTATACCTTCTTGTTGATTATAGCCTTGAGCTACTAGCCTAGCTTTGTTTCTAGACACTACTCCATTTTTATCCATTTTGTTCCTAAATAACCATTTAGTTCCAATTATGGTTTGATTTTGAGGTTGAGGTACTAATGTCCAAACGTCATTCCTAACAAACTGATTTAATTCTTCTTGCATCGCTATGACCCAAGATTCATCTTTTATGGCTTCATTAACATTTTTAGGTTCAATGGTTGAAACAAAACAAAAGAAATTACTTTAGTTTTGGACTTTTGACCTTAAGGTTCTTTCGTTAATTTTTTCTATGACGTTGTCTAATGGATGACTTTTGGATTCTTTGATGTTGACAATTTCTCTTTTTACTGGTTCGTCTTCTTTGTCATTTTCTATGTTTTCTTGGTTTTCAACCATTTGACTTTCAACTAAGTCATCATCTACCAAAGGTAATGTCTTAGAGGGAGGTGGACTTTCGTCGAATGTTACGTTCAACGATTCCTCGACTCTTGAGGTTTCTTTGTTCAAAACTATGTAGGCTTTACTATTTTGCGAATACCCAAGAAATACACCTTCATACGACTTTGGGTCGAACTTGGTGAGGTAATCCTTAGTGTTTAAGATGAAGCACTTGCTTCCAAAAACTCTAAAATATCCTAACGTAGGCTTTTTGCCTCTATAAAGCTCATATGGTGTTTTACTCAATAATGGTCTAATTAAGACTCTATTTAGGATGTATGTGGATGTATCTACGGCGTGACACCAAAACTTTTGTGGTATGTTTTGTTCATTTAACATTGTTCTACTCATTTCTTGAATTGTCCTATTTTTGCGTTCTACTACACCATTAGATTGAGGAGTTCGAGGGGCTGAGAAATTATGTGTTATGCCATTAGCATCACAAAAAGCTCCGAATTGAATTTCGTTGTCAAATTCACGACCATGATCGGTTCTTATTGACACCATGTTACTTCCTATTTGATTTTGAATTTTCTTACTTAGGATTTCAAATTTATCAAATGCTTCGTTTTTAGTTTTCAAAAACTTAGTCTAAGTATACCTAGAGTAATCATCTACTATTACCAAAGTATAGAAGTTTCCCCCATAACTTTGTATAGCGGATGGAACAAACAAATACATATGCAACAATTCTAGACACCTAGATGTAGACACCATGTTTTTAGCCTTATGGCTATTATGAACTTGTTTCCCAATTTTGCAAGCATCACAAAAGTGTTGGTCATATTTCAACTTGGGTAGGTTCCTAACGAGTTCCTTAGATGATAAAGATTGGATTAACCTCATATTGGCATGACCTAAGCGTCTGTGCCATAGAGTTGAGTTTTCGTCCAAAGAAGTGAGACAAAGTTTGTCCATAGGTGTCTTGTCTAATTTCATAACGTAAACGTTATTCTTTAAAACACCTTTTCCTACTGTTATACCGTCTTTAAGTATTTTACTTCCATTTTCACTGAAAATGACGTTATACTTTTTGCGGCACAATTGACTAATACTAAGCAAGTTAAATCCTAAATTATCTACATGAGCAACATCATCAATAGTGAGAGAATTATGAGAGATTGTACCTTTTCCGATGATTTTACTTTTAAGCTTGCTACCGAATGTGACATTACCTTCGTCGTACACTTGGTAGGATGAGAAAAGGCTTTTGTTTCCCGTCATGTGTCTTGAACACCCACTATCTTTAATTCACTCATCTGGTTCTAACTCAACTTTTAAGCACACCTAATTTCAAGATAAACTCAAGCATTTGGTCCCCAATATCTCATGGGTCCGTTTGGGTTAAACATAACATTATCATGGTTCATGTATGGAAATGGTGGACAAGTGTTCCACGGCATGTAATTGGGACCTCTATAATTCCTAGACATATTTTGGTTCCAATTACTTTGATGATAATGTTGTGAGTTAACATTACTCTTTGGAAAGGGGTGTTTGGAAAAACTAGTTTGAGGTCTTTGTTGAACCGTTTTAGTCCTAAACTCATTTTTAACTTGACCTTTTTCCTATAGAAACTGCTGGTTTTTGTTTGTTATTAGTTGTACTAGTGCTAGGTTTTCTAGTGACCTTAACGAATTCAGTACGATCTGATTTAAGAACCTTCTGTTCATCAACTGTTTCCGCGGATCCTTTTGGCATAACTGGCGGAACCAAATTTTTGGATCCGCCAGATCCGTGGTTGTCTGAAGTTGTTGAAACAGTTTCTTTTTCTTTCACTATTTGTTTCTTAAAGTCACTTAAGCTTCCTAGTTTCATAAAACCTAGTCCGGTTTTATCATGAGGTAATTTTTGCATCTTTATTATCTCATCTATACAACTTATGTTTTTATCAAACTTTTTAAACTTAGAATTTTGTTTGATGAGATCTTCCTGTGTGATTTTAAGTGTTTCTAATTCTAGTTTAAGTTCTTGACAAGAGACACAGGTTTCTTTGCTAGTTTTACCATTTTCCATTCGTATCTCTTTTTCTTTAAACCAATAAACTTCGTTTTCTAAAATTGTCGTTTTGGTTTTTAAGAACTTATTTTTGCTTATGATTTTTAAAGTGATATCACACAGTTTGTTATATTCTACTTCTAAGGTTTCATCATCTATAGAAGAGTATGACGAGTCAGAATGTACCGCTTCTGAATCATGAGCCATGAGAGCAACTTCGTCGTTCATAGGCTCGTCGTCATCACCTTCACTATCACTCCAAGTTCCACAAACAAATGCTCTTTGAGACTTGTTCTTTGGAGGCTTTGGACATTCTCCTATTAGGCGACTAGAATCCCCGAACCTAAAACACTTCCTATCAACCTTTCCTTTCCTATCATCACGGTCTTTCCGGAAGGATTTCTTTTCTTCATGAGGTGGTCTTACGAACTTTCCTCGTCTCCTAAAGAACTTCTTGAAATCTCTTACGGCCATGGCATACTCTTCGTCCTCGCTACTAGAACAAGACTCTTCATCATCACTTGACTCTACCCTAGCTTTCAAGGCAATGGACTTCATCTTCTCCTTTTTGCTTTTAACTATTTCTAAGTCTTTTTCCATCACCATCTCGTGAACTTTGAGATTTCCGATGAGCTCGTCCAGTGTCATGCTTGAAAGATCCTTAGATTCTTCAATAGCTGTCACCTTTGCTCTCCACTTTGGATGAAGTGCTCTTAGAAATTTCCTAACAAAATTCTTACTAGAAAAAGATTCGTCAAGTGCTTTAAGAGATGTAATAATAGCATTAAACCTAGCAAAAGCACTATCAATGGTCTCATCTTCAGGGATAACAAATTGTTCATATTGTTGAACAAGAAGATCAATTTTGTTATCCTTGACTTGTGAGTTCTCTTGATGAGTAATAATTAATGATTGCCAAATATCTTTAGCCGTTTTACACATAAAAACTCTTTCATATTCTTTCTTAGGTAAAGCATTATAAAATATCATTTTGGCATCCTTATTTTTGGCAATCAACTTCTTTTGCTCATCACTGTGGCGAGTAAGAGAAGTACCTTCATCCCGACCACCTAATACATTTGATATAGGTTTATGATCACCTTCTACGATGATATACCATAGATCTATATCCTTTGACTTCACATAAATTTCAAAGCGATTTTTCCAATATATGAAACAATTAGGTTCAAATAGTGGTGGTCTTTGCATAGATTGCCCTAATTTAAAGTTTTCAAAATCCATTTATCGTTTCAAGTTTTAAAATACAATATATTTTGAAAATCTTGAGTAACGTAGCTCTGATGCCAATTGTGGAAAACTATAAGGGGGGTTGAATAGTTTTTGCCGTTTTTAAATTTAATTCGCTTTGTGCCTTATCGTGATTTCAAAGTAATTGCACACAATCAAATAATATAAGTAAGTAGAGAAAAGAACAATCAAACCACAACACGGAGATTTATAGTGGTTCGGCTACAAGGACTCTCTTCCCTGCCCTACTCCACTCCTCGAGCCTCTAACTCGAGAGTTTTTCTTCACTAAGAAACAAGCTCCCTTCTAGGCGGAGAAAATCTTTACACGTCGCTTACTCTTTATCCGGTACTGTAACAACCGCGATTTTAGCAAGTTAGTCTAACTATTAGTTGCGATCAATTTAATTTTTGCTTTGTGTGACTTAAGTGTTTTGTGTGGCATATGTGCGATATGAGTGAGTGTTGACACTAAATCCCATTGTGAGATTTTATGGTTGTGAGTTAGTAGTATTGATTTTGGGATAAGTTCATTTTGATTACCTTGGTGGTGTAGAAATGACTTGTGTAGTTTTGGTATTTTGTGGTTTCTGCGTAACAAGTCTTCATTCAAGTATTTGAGCGTTAGTAAGTTACGTGGAGTTTGTTTTATTGGGTTATATTTATAGAGAGTGTGAAATTCTATTTTTGGAAACTTTGTTTTGAAAATGATAATTTTTCGGGTTATCGTAAAATGACGAATTATCGCGTAAGATGTTAGGTTTCGGTATAAGCTTTTATAAAATAACGAAAATACAAGGCTTTAAGTGTAATAATTAATATTAATAAAAAAAATTAAAAATATATATATTTAGGGGTGGGGGGGGCGGCCGAATTTAAGGATTAGGGGGAAAAAGGAAACAAATTTTAGTCCAATTATAATTACTAATTAAAAGGGTTATCTAGAATGTTCTTAGGATTAGTATAAATACAAAACCAAAACCCCCTCACCTCTTTTTTTGTAAATTTTGGTCGCCTAAGGGAGAAGCAAGGAGAAAAAAATTAGGGTTTTATTATTGAAGCCTAAAAATCAAGATTAAGGTACAATTTTCAATACTTGTGTTCAATTAATTATTATAATTCATGTAACAAGAATATGATGGATTAGGGTTTATGTTTACTTCTGTAAACTAATGATATATAACATGTTGGGATCAATAATTAGTAATATTATGATGATTGGTGAAGAGATTAGGGTATAAAACATGTTAGTTATTGAGTTAGGGTTTGACAGATTTTTAAGGCTCTAAAGATACAAAGATATTTAATAGATGGAAATGAGTTAATTGATGATTCTTAAGTCTAAATTGTAGTTCAGAGAACGTGTTTTCCAAAAAGTCCGGCCACGAGCGATTTCGAGGTCCGGAAGTCAGTCTAATGATTTTTGCAAGTAAAGGTGTCAGAACTGTTAAACCGGGACAGATTTAGGTTAAAAGTATTAAGGTCAAAAGTGGTTTTAAAAGTGTAATTTGGGTTAGCCCTTTTGGACAAATTGAGTTCAATATTCCCTTTGACTTTCACGCAAAAATTAGCCGATAATAAGTTGTGCAAGTATGGTTGTTGGGTCAAAACATTTTGGTGTGCATTCAGATCCGAATCTGGATAATTTTTATGTTTTATTTTTCAAAAAGTACTTGTGTGTGTTTTTAGTGCATGGCCTTCTGGTAGAAGCTTGTATGCTCATGAAGGACCATGGTGAATTTTTGATGAGAGTTGTGGAGTTTATTTTGTCATGATTTTATGTGGGTAAAAGTACCCCAAAAATTTACGTATTCTAGAAAAGTATATGCAAGGGATTTAATGAGTGTAAGTGTTTGGTAGAGGTTAGTATGGTGTCGAGGTGATCCATGGTGGTTTACATGAACCTTAGACATCCATCATATGTGGGCTACATGGACTATAGCTTTTAGCTTGGTCGCGTGTAATGTGATCTTATTTTGTTGTATAGATTTGTGATTGATAATTTGGAAGCTGCAAAGTTTGAGGTGAGTTTCATAGTCCCATTTTTACTTTGTTTTAACTTGGGATGGGAATGATGCTTGTGTTGAAATTTTTTTGAGTTATTGTGATTATGTGGTCGTAAAATGCATGGACTTATAAGTGTTATTATACGTGTACTGCATGTTATGAGTTTATTGTGTGGTGATTCTGTGTGGTCCATTTGGAGGGTAGCTATGCTCCCATTATCCAATTGGAGAGTAGTAGCTCTACTCACTATTATTCTGTGTGGTCTGATCAGAGGGTAATGATTACCCATTATTGTGAACTTGGATCGTGGGCGCGTTCCGTCCCAAATTGATGTTGGATATTGATATTTGGATCGTGGGCACGTTCCGTCCCTTATGTCCCGTTTGCTGGTTAGTTGGTTGCGATTACATGCTAGGTGTATAATAACTATTTTTACTGTCCTGCTATGTTTTATAATCACAGTGAACTGGTTGCCTGAGATATATTGTGTGTCTTAAATCTATGAACCTCACCAACATTATGTTGACGTTTTTAAGCATCATTTTCAGGTGAGCATTCTAAGGCCAAGGTAGAGGGAAGCGAGTAGACGAGACTTAGTTGCATTTGAGAATGATTTATCTTTATGTTTTGATTTGAATATGTTTGATTTTGATTGTGATACTTTAATGTCTTTCGACTAGTACTTTATGTTCTATTGAAGATACCTTTTGGAGAGTTGTTTCGGTTATTTTCTTTTGGGGTATTTTTACGACACTTCGTCTCTGTACTTTGCTCAATTTATGTGCATGTAGTAATTCTCTATTTAGACACCATGTGTTGTGATGATATCCATGAAGTTACACTCGCGTTTCTGCCTTGGCGAAGAGTGATAGATTGGTATCAGAGCCAGGTTATTGAGAAGTAGGTGGTTGAACCTAGACTATAACCTAGGAGTCTCTCATATAGTTGCATTTAGGGCTTATGTATAAGTATGGTATTTTATATGTCTATTTTTCTTAAGTTTATGAGAGGTTTTGTCGAGTTTTGGACGCCTATTGAACCCCTATACTTAGCATTATATATATCACTTTTAGCATGGCACCTCTCGCGCGTAGCAAGTTTCGTTGGACTATCGTTGTCGCTACTGGCTGTAAGAGGATTGGTAGCTTGAAACGGACTAACAAGAGGACCTTAGTTCCTGCCAGCATGTGTCCATGTAGGATCGAGGAGAAGATGACTTTAGTGAACGTGGGTGGAAAGGAGATAGAAAGGTACGAGACAAAGGTGATCAATAAAGACGGCTACATTATTAGGTACCCTAAAAAGTGTCCCAAATTCCTAGAAGATGGAGGAGAGGTTTGGACTGAGCCTCATAATCTGTATAGGTTTGTGGATCATATAGAGGAAGAAGAAAGGAACCTCAGGAGTGGTTTTACCAGTCGTCCACTGCCACAGAACGAGGGAAACCGGAATGGATGGATAAATGGAGAGGAAGAGTACGAAGTGGATTCAGATCTAGAGTCTACGGCAAGTAGTAGATTTAACCAGATTTGAATGAGAGGGGCAAACGTTAGGGTGGAGCTCGAGCTGTGTGCGATTCTGTTTTGTTTAGTGTTATGTTTTGGGATGTCTTCTGTTGACTTTTGATGTTTGGTGTTATGTTGGATCCCGAATTCCTTTGAATTCTGGGATTTTACTCAAGTAATTAATAATAAGGCTTGAGCGAGTTTGAATATTTTATGTGTGTGATATGTGATTAATGGGTGTATTATATTAATTTTTGAGTTTGTGTATCTATAATTGTGAGGTGTTATTATTGTTAGGCGTGGTATTGGAAGCGAGTACACATGTGAAAGGATACATCTATAATTATGGGTGGCCAACATAATTATAAATGTATCACGACACATGTGGACTTATGGCCAATGCTACGTTGACCAATGATGACATGCTTACGTGTAGTAGGATTAAGTTTAACCTTGATATTTGTGTTAATTGTCCCATTTGATGGGGAGTACTTGTGTTAAGTATGAATGTGTATTCGTGAACTTAGGTCTAGTATTGTGATTGAGATAGCTAGCGGTAGGGAGGTAGAGGTTGACAAGGTTATTCGTGGGTGTACTATAGTGTTAGAGGGCATTCCGTTTATGATTGACTTGATACCTTTTGGACATGGGAGTTTTGATGTGGAGATAGGGATGAACTGGTTGTCTAAACATAAAGCCGAGGTTGTATGCCATGAAAAGTTAGTTCGTATTCCTGTAGAGAGTGGTGTTATACATCGGATACAAGGAGAATGCTTAGGGAATGATTTGAAATCCCTTAAGAATGCGAAATCCAAAGAACCTAAAATAGAAGAGATTCCTGTGGTGTGAGAATTTCCTGGCGTCTTTCCTGAAGACTTGTCTGGGTTGCCTCCAATCCGTCAAGTTGAATTCTGTATTGAATTGATCCCTGGAGCGGCACCTGTGGCGAAATCCCTATATCGTTTAGCACCCTTTGAGATGCAGGAGTTGTCCGTGCAGTTGCAAGAACTTCAGGATAAGGGGTTTATCCAACCCAGTCACTCTCTGTGGGGAGCACCTGTGTTGTTTGTTAAGAAGAAGGATGGTTCGTTCCGGATGTGTATCGACTATCGGGAATTGAACAAGTTAACTGTTAAGAATCGGTATCCTCTTCCTTGAATCGATGATCTCCTTGACTAGCTGCAAGGTTCTCGATTCTTTTCGAAGATAGATCTACGTTCTGGTTATCATCAGTTAAGAGTGTATGAGGAGGATATTCCGAAGACTGCTTTTAGGACTCGTTATGGACACTTTGAGTTTACGGTTATGCCATTTGGGTTGACAAATGCACCTGCGGTATTCATGGATCTAATAAATTGCAT